>JARHVA010005964.1:0-475000 GCA_037957365.1 Torreya grandis | reverse complement strand
TCAAGGTACCTTTGATATTAATATAATTTCATTCAAGGTATCTTCTAGGAGACACCTTGAAGGGTCTTATAGTATCTTCAAGGGTTCTCCTAGTAGATACCTTGAACCTGCATATGATTGGAATTTTATTTCAAGGTATATCCTAGGAGATACCTTGAAGGGCCTTTAAATACCTTCAATGTTTATTATAATGGTAATTGTAATGGTTTTTATATAATCATGGTGTGCAAGGGATATTTGAGTTATGGATAAACAAAGTTAACATGCAAAGATATTCATAAAAAGTAAACAAAACACCTTCAGGGGAGCAGAAGACTATTTATAGGAAATGCAATTTCTATTCATTAAGTGTAAATTGATTATTTTAAGAATTATTCAAACAATTATTCTTCATTTTATTGAGGCTTTAATCTCATCTCTATAGAAAAAATTCACACAATATGTATCTAAAAATCATGAACACATAATTTAGTGACATTTGTCACATAAACATCTCATTCAGTCCTAAATTTGATGTATATTAGATTATGGTTCTTGTGTTATTTAAAAAACTCTTAAATTTTATCCCTTATGTAAGTAAAACATGTGGCACACTACCATTTGTCCCTTTAGTACACCATGACTCAGAAGTGTTATGCACATGCACTAGAAAAATACACTTGAACATGCTCAAGGGAGCCTCAGGCCCACCCATCATCATAGTAGGGTTCATTGTTGCCAAAGAAAACCCTGGTCTACCTTTAATTAATATAATTTATAATGAAATTTTACATATTTTTATTCATTAAACCCATACACATAATTAATTTTGTGTTCCTCATGTTTAAAATATGGGTTTTATCTTGCCACGACACATATTAAATTAAAAACCTGGAAATATGTATTGCATCTCTTGTTAAAAAAAATCATTTTAAATCATTTTTTTTCTAGTGGTAATTTGAATAACCCATCAATCAATAATTTTAAACTATATTATTTATTATATGCCTTTGAACATAGAATCAATTATTCTAAATCATGCCCAAGCATTGTGTTCATTATAAATTTTCATTATAAAATCTATTTCTAAAGGAATCAAATGGATAAAATAACTTAAAATAATGTGTTTTCTACTTAAATAGGTCCAAAAAATAGTTTTTTAACTATAAATATCAATTCAAAGTCATATAAATATTCTAAATCTAAGCATAATATCAAGATAAGCATTTCTAGTGATTAGTGAGACATAATTGAGAAAGTTATGTTATTCTTTTGCATACGGTTTCACTATGAAATTCAGTGTCAATTTAGCCAAAACCTTGTCAAGAATGTTATTTTATATCTAAGAGAATTCAAGAAAGGAAACCATGAATCCTTAGTTAACAGTGACTTGGTCCTCTTAAATAATAATTTTAGAGTAATGACTAGCTGAAAATTATGCTTAATGATTAGCTAAAAATTTTAATAGGATTTTGGGGCTTCTATTAAATTAAAACCTAAATTTCCAAGTATAATTTAAATGCACAGTAAATTTTTAAAAAATATATTTGAATTCAATATAATGTAGATCCAGGGTCACTTGATAGACCAAAATTTATTATATTGAAAATAAATAGAGCTTACATAGTACAAATATAATATTCAAGTATAATACAAAATAATTTAGAGCCAAAATCTACATAATATCAACTATTATTTAGCAAGTCTTCCAACCATATCATCCCATGCTTCAATTTTCCCTTGTTGGGCTTCAAATTTCCCATGCTAGGCTTTACAATTTGATTTTCATTATCAAAATTTTAGTATTTAATTTTACAATAGTGGAATCTCTAACTCCATAATGATGTCATGATTAATATGATAATTTCCTCAAAACTAAGACTCTTTTATATTTGAAAAATTATAGTGATTACCCTTTATTAAATGCTAAAACATACTATCATTGACACCTTGACACAAGATGAATTACTTGAATGTTACTATTTTAATCTCTATCTCATTAATTTAACATCTTGATATTTGACATTGACACCTTAACAAAAGAGTAGTCACTCGAATAACACCATATTAATCTCATATTAAATTAACAGGCTCAAAGAGTACTTAAGAAAGGATTTATTTCTTATGATGTGATTACTGGGGATTTTATCCATGAATGAGGATACTCGATTAGAATTTTGACATATGACGGGGACATAAACTATATTAATTATCCTAAAGTATTAATTTCTATGAATATTTAAATGGTTTCAAGTGATCTCACCATATCTAATTTAATATCACACATTAAACATATACATTTAATTATGAATCAATGTTATAATTACTCTATTTAAATTATCTAGTCCTTCATCTCACCATATTCTAAGTGGAAAGAGAATTTTGTTGGAATTTATAATTTAGTCTACCCCCATTAAATTCTTATATGGCATGATATTTTTTGATATAGTAATTATTTAACATTGTTACTAAGTCATAGTTATTAGTTTTTATAAATATATAAATAAGACCTATTTAAATAGAGGCACTTCTAAACCATTTGTATATTAGAGAAAAAATCAAGCAATCGGTAACTGAAAATAAAATAAAATTGGATCATTTAAAATAGTCCAACAAAGAAAACCACTATATTTTCACCTTATTAGTTTGTATATGGTAAGAAACCTTTATTCTCCATTGAGTTTGAATTTCAAACCTTGAAGTGGCATGATTCCCACATCAAAGAGAGAAAGTTTCAAGGAGCGGACTGGGCACTCTTGTTTGAGTCCAAGTTTTAGAAATTTGAGGGAAAGTTTATAACAATATGGTTAGGCCTATATTAAATAGAGAAAGCCTTTGATAATGTATCAATACAAATATTACCAATATATGGGAATCAAAATATTTTGTTGGTAAATGGGCATAGACTCAAACTGTACCAGAAACATGTCTTCAACAAAGAATTTGTTCAAAACCTTAGAAAAGAAGTTGGTTTTATGGAAGAACTTTATTCTTCCATGATAACAACTTCTTGATGGTCTAAATTTATAAAAATAATAAGGGAACCACTCCTTGGTTTCCTTCTTCAATATATATACAATAAAATAAAGAAAAACTTGAATATTGAAAATGCTTTTCAGAACACTATTGACAATGTTAATCATAAAACTAATTTTTTGGCTTATCATGCATTGAAGAAATATCCTTGACCTAAAAACTAACAATGGTTGGTCAATGGGAAAAAAAAAATATAAAACTAGAAAATAATAGAATTTGATTAGTTTTTTAATCAATTCACTATTGTGTTTATTTATATACATTTCCTATGACTAACTCATGCACTTTTTTCTCTGTTTGGAATTGGTGGCATGAAAAGATCAAAGACTATGAGTATGATTAGGTAAGTTAACTATTTTACTTGTCTATACTGGGTTATTATATGTTTTTTTATTCATACATATTCACCATGAAGAGGTCGGTTGAGTAAATTTAGACTAGGGAAATCATGTAGAACATCAAAATAAAGGTCATGTCAGTAATGATTAGTTATATGGAAAAGTGATGGATAAAAAAGGTATCATATTAGATTTAATCCACATGTACCAATTACCTACCTACCCAATTTTTATCAATTCAAATCATGATGGCATGGAATTCATCGCACATGATAACAACATGCTTATATAGTCTAATCCATATGTGATAAAATCATATCGTTTCTCAAGTTAGTTTCACTAAATTATCACATGTCATGTTATCATTACTATGGATTACATCAGTAACTGATAATACAATGTTAATAAACAAACCATTTTTAATCCTTCCATTTTTAATGTGATATGTGTTTCCTTTCCCACCATTGTTCTCACCTGCAAGATTAACCCTTGCCTCTAATGTGTTGATATAGTTTCCATGGGATAGAGAACAAAGTCTCAACTAAACTTCATAGGAGGGTTAATGAAGGATGATATCTCCATATATATCTTTGAGGAAGATGGATGGATCCCTTTTTTTTTAAAATTCTAAGGATATGGTGAATATTTGGTTAAGGAATTCATAACACATCTAAAATAAGACTCCACCATAGTTCAAGGCATCAAAATCCTAGTTTCTATAAGATTAGATAGTTAAATATCATGAATCACTGAATAATGTAAGAGGTTATTGGGAAGAACCACTTTTAAAGACTTCATTACACAATTTAAAGGTGATAGATAATTATATGTATCATTTATACAATATTACCAGTGGAATTCCAAAGGTATTATCAAGGAACCCCTATCATAACCCTAGAGGTATGCATCCTTTTGGGTCATAAAATACTTTACTTTTGAAGGACAATGTAATGTTATGGGTTGTGAAGCCATGAGGATAATATTTCATCTCAAATATATAAGATAATATACATAACATAGAATCAACCTACAATTATACTTATATGGGTCCATTCAAGTTTTGACTACCAATAAGTCATCTATGATTTTCCACCATGAACTCATTCATTTGATCATACAACATCATTTTCTACAACAAATCCAAGTAGAACATGAGACCTTTTAGGGAGCTAGAATAAACTATCCTTAAACACCTCCTCCTAAAGACTATAAAGAAGCACCAAGTCCATAAAAAAATTAGAGGATTCATATTCTAGGGTTACAGTTTCATCTACTTAAAAGAGATGAACCAGGTCATATACCACACCTCAAGTCCAAAAGTAGACTCAATATAAGAGAAAATTAAGAAATAGAGCTTCACAATCTCACTTGATTCGTGAGGTTACATACAACCTTTTAGTAAGAGTAGCATAGGCACTTGAAGCATCTAGTGATCTACAATCACATGTTGTCATTAAATAAGGGTACTCCCTTGGAGGAACCCAATCCTCATGTGAAGACCCAAAATAGGTGAATAAAGTTCATAATAGCATGTGATGATGAGGAAAAATATATTGTTTCATCCTTTGATATCATGTGTCAAACCCGTCATTTTCCTCTACCAGCAACATTGGACACATCAAAATTACAAGATGAGCTAGTCACAATAGTAATATCTAAACAAGTAAAATAAGTTCATGTTGAAAAATATGTTGAGGAAGAAAACATGTTAATATAAGAGCTTCTATGGTAAAAAGTAGCAGCCTCTCTCTCCTCTCCAACTAGTCACATCATATTTCTACCAAAAAAAGGAAATTCCTCTACGGTCTTTGAGTAAGAATAACCTTCTATTTATATAGAATAACCAAAAAAACAACTTACTCTTGCATTTTCTAATGTTGAGGCCATCATAAAAAAACAAGATGCAAATGTTGTTGACCTCATAGCCCAATTACAATGTAAGAATCTTCTTAATTCTTCCTTAACTCAATGTTTAGGTAATTTTAAGGACATGGCTCTATAACATATAAATAAAATAAGTATTCTTGAAGAAAAAGTCAATTATCCTAATGAGGAGATATTATTCTCTTAAACATAATAATTTTTTTTATATAAACATCAACTTCAGGACTCTCAACAACTAACCTTGATCCTCCATAAAAAACTTTCTAAGCAAGCCTCATCCTACTCCAAACGTTTAGCTAACTAGGCTTACCAAACTACTATATCCAATTATAATTATTTAAATAAATGGAATCAAGTCTTTTTGGAGTTTTAGGAACTCACAAAACCAAATAAGACATTATAAAAATAAAATTAGATAGTAAGGGATGACTTAAAGAAGGGAAAATAATAAACCCAAAAGGTTGAAGTCAATATCCATGCTACCTATAAAATAGGAGAACATCTTCTAACCTATATAGATCCTTCCCCTTCCTATAGTTTGTATCTATGTGAACAATTCTATAAGATTCAATTGCTTAAAATATTTTTTTATCTACCCTACAATATTAAGGAACCCCATATATTTTTTCACATCTTTTAGGATTCTACCCTAGAATTAAAGGATATATTATGTGAATTATATTTTTGAAACATGATATTAGGTTTTTTAATCACAATGATGGGAGGGGTGAATTAGTATTCAAAAAATTTCAATAAATTTCACTTAAGCAATCATGAATCATTCAAACAATCATATAGATATAACAAGTATATGAAACTATCCACATAAGCATGAAACACAAGAACATATCACATATGTGGAAAACTCTCAAGGGGAATAAAATCCAATGACATATTCAAATGGACTATATTATTTTAATAAAAAAACCAAATTTAGTGAATCACCAACTCCACATGGAGAACCAAACCTAACTAACCAAAGACCCACTTGACTAGGATTTAACAAACACACACTTGCAAGGAAGTACCAACCCACAAGATGACTCAACACCAACTAAGAAACCTAATTAATTTTATCACATTTATAAAAATATTTTTATAAACAAATAGATAATTATCTCCTCTTAAACTCTTCACACTCTTATCCCTCTCAAATTGTCTCCTAGGCCTCTTCACTCATCTAGGTCTCTTCAAGACTGATTAGGCCATATAAACTTGATATTCATACATAGAAATCCTATTATATATTAATGATAGTTTATATATACCCATATGATGGTATATAATATCTACTTATATTATTTAATCTTCTATTTTTATTTTCTTCCTCTTCACTTACTCATATAGGCCTAAAATTACCTTGTATATATATCATTCATTGTTCATATACCACTTAGTCAGCCACAAACACTTAACCTCTTTATTCATACATATAATAGGTTTTAGTAAATATTTTTTACATGAATAATATTATATCTTATTCCCTTTTAGTCTTTCATGACTTAATTAGTCCTCATTTATCTTTTAGGTCTCGTGGAGACCTAATTGCATTAGATCTATCTCTTAATGCAAAAACTTGTTTTAATTAGGCCTAGATGGATTTATAAAACACTTTAAAACATCCAAAAACTTATTAAAGTAAATATTATAACCTCATACATTATTTTTTGTATTTTCATCCTTCATTCATACTTCAACCTTCTTTAGGACAAATTACCCTATTAAGTTTGGGTGCCTCAAAAAATTATCTTGCAAGAATGAAGCTCAAACATGCTTAAAACACTAAAATATGATAAAATAAGTATATATAGAGTTTAAATTACCTAAATTTCATTATAAAATTCATTATACACTTATATTTAGAAGATAAGGCGTCAATAACACCTTTGTAACTCACTCACTCACTCAGAATTGCCAAATTTACCTCAAAACATAGTCATGGTGACTTAGACCTCTAACCCCTATATAGAAATTTTAAATAAATTATGATTAATTTATATGATCCTATTATATATAAATACCATCATAAAATATAAATATCATATGTTCTAATGAAAAATATTGGTATTTCAGACCAATCTCATTACCTTATATCTTACTGTCTTATTTGAACTAGACATGTCAACTTGTAAGAAACTTTTTCACCATATTAATTGATGTCAAAAAATTATAACATACATTAAAAAAATATTAAAAGTCCTTAACACATATTTATGCACTTTTTCTCATCATTATATTATGAAAACAGATTCCAATTCAACTTCCCACTGCTACCTGGGTTTTTCACTATTTACACAATTAGGCCTATTAGTGACTGGCTAACTTGGATGACCAATTTATAAAATTTTAGGACTATAACCTATCCATAAACCTTAATGAACATTAAAAATTATTCTCTAACTTCTTCCTCCTTCCATTTTATTACTATGTTCAATGCAACATTTGACTTCTACAACTTCTTTTTAAAAAGTCCATAACTCAGCATTTTCTCTCTCCTCTTTGTAACCAATACCACCTAGAGGTACTTGGGAGTGTCCAATATAATATAAAATAGATTAAACAATAAATTAAATCCATGTTAATAACATTTGAGTAATATCTTTAATATTGGGTCCTTATTAGGGTTCTAAGAGGGTTTAAACATGTTTCCACTCTCAACAATCATTCATAAAGCATAACCCCTTAATCCAAAAACTAATACCTATAATTTTGATATATGACCATTATAAATATACCATGAAATTATTAAGTTCCCATGTAAAGTTTTGATAGGCTACCAAGGATAATAAAATTCCTCTCAAGTTGAGAACCATTCATTTCAAGTATTCAAGAGACCTCCAAAATATTTTTCATGCCTTATCATTCAAAATAGAACCAAAAAATTCATTTACATTCATAAAATAATTTTAATTAAATTTTTATATGATTAAATTATATAAAACACCTTAAAACATAATTAACACACACACACTCTCTCTCTCTCTCTCTTTCTCTCTCTCTCTCTCTCTCTAGACCTTGACCTGTAAACCACATTAGCCCTTAAAACTGGCCTTAATGCCTCTATACATGTACTATCTACCTCACTCACATTATAAAAATATCACTCTCATGCCATAAAACCTCTCTCATGAAATTAAAATAGATCATGATACCTATTTAGACCAAGCAAGGTTTAAGAGAGGTCTAGATACAGACCTAGACTAAAGGTTCTACCCCTGTAGGTTCATCCTAAAATTTTCATGAGTGTTCCGATACCTCACATATATGATAAAATGACCTCATACATATAATAATTCCTATGTTCACTCATATCACTAATCCACCATCCTCAAACCTTATCAAAAGGTCTCCTCATGTCATGATTAGGCTTAGGCTACTTAAGTACTTGATGCTTTGACCTATTCCTTCCATGTCATGACCTCAACAAAACATCAAGAAAGTATATATAATAAATTAAACCTCAATAATATAACTTCACCATTCTAGTTTTTATGAAAACATTCTTCCACAACCTCATATAGACCTACAACTATATGACCAAGAATCATGTGACTTGACATCTCTCTTTCATGCACCTAAACACTGTTGACACCTTAACCTGTGCCTTCATGCAACTAAAAGACATTATTTTTCTTTAAATTATATCTTACATTAAAATTTTCTCTTTCCTTCAAATGTATCTTGTCACATAGCTTCCTATTCAGACATTAGTTGTCTTATAACATATTCCATGACCTATACCTTCCACGCTCACACCACTCATGAAAATTCTCATCAATGAAACATTCTTGTGTACCTTGAAATATCACATAATACCATTTGTCTTTAGTCACCTTTGACACCAACATTTATGGTACAATATTGACATGATACATCTTTGACAACAATGGCCATTATGCTTATGTATGACGTACCCTTTTGACATCAATGACAACAACATGCCATCAAGCTCCCTCTTTGTCATTAATGGAAAGCACAGCACACAAATGAAATATCTTCAAAATGATACTTTTCCCATCTACTCATTCTCCCCCTTTGGACATGAATGAAAAAAGGGTATTCTACAAACTAACATTTGATCCTTGGACCTAAATTTTAATGAAAAACATAAAGAAATTCTAACAAACACTCACCTTAATACCAGATGTAATCAAATCCTAAAAACACACTTTCTCCCACTAAGTTGATGCAAAATTTCAAAGAAATTAAATGGAAAATAATATTCAAAAACCACTCTTTTTAATAGGCTACTTCTCTATTACAAACAATCTCCCTCATAACTTGGCTCTATACTTTTCTCTAACTAACTTCATGCATACCTCTATTATTATATTAAGGGAAACTAATCTCATGAAAAATAAATTAGAGATACCATACTCCCCCTTATACCAATAATATATTATTCAAATGAATTATGAACTAAAGATTACTTGCCTTCTTTGACATGACTAAAGAAGATAAAACTCTTGATAACTAACTAGGCTACCACACTCTTGAAACCAATTGTAGAATTATGGACTTCCCCTTTTGTCTTCATAGCTTACACACCATATGAATCATCAGGATTAATAGACATTTATCAAAATCCTTCAAACATATCTCACACACCAATTAGATACACAATATTTCATCAGACCTCTAGGTCTATCAATAATATTCAACTTGTCTCTATGGTATTATTGGTCTTGAAGACCAATCTATATTCCATATGTCTCTAAACACAATCATGTGCTCATACTTGAATTCCATACCATGAATATTTATAAACTAATCTCTATAACCAATGATAAATCTCCTTATACCTTGTCATATACATATGAACTATAAATAAAATAACTTATATCTTATAACATAGACAACCTAAAATTCTCTCCAGATGAGTTTTTCTTTGACTACAACCTCATACTTCTACAAATAGAATAATGTCTCCATGAGGCCTAATGGAGTCACCCCTTTCTATAAGGCTATAAAAACATCATAAACTTAGGAGATTACCATATCTCCACACAAATTTCCTCATCTATCTTGAAATCATGAGACTGATAGTCCCTCCTTAGAAACCACTTAGGCTTGACTAAAACATTCATTTCATCTACCTTGTCATCCTTCTTCTTATCTATGACTACCTTGTAAACACATGTAGATAATAAATGTTCTTTAAATTACTTCAATTCTTATCCTTATTCTATCTTAGCAAATAATCCATCTTGAACATCTATCTCAATATGATCAGTCTTGATTTTTTTTGGTTTTCATACCAATGTTTGACTCTTCTCATGCACTGTAGGAGTTCCATATACCTTGTTAAGTCTTGAGGACCTTGTAAATATATTTGGATAAATTTTTTCAATGTGTCCCATATTGTGAAAAATGTAGAAAAAACATTTTTATACATACCTCCTATTTGATCACTCTTTCTCTCATGGTCCCATCATAATTCATTCCTTGAGACAATTCTACAATTACTTGCTCTATGACCAAAGTTAGGTTGAGTAAAACAATAACCATTGAAAGAATTGAAATATGTCATTGAATTGGGCTGCATAATTTTTGTCTTCATGTTGGTATTCTTGACATGTTGATGACCACTATGATTATAAAATTTGATAATTTCTACATAGGTTTTTGAGGTCTGACTCTTCTTGTTCTCATTTTGGTCTTATTTCAACCCAAGACCTGTCTTGTCATGTAGAGACCTTTGAATACTCAAAATATTAGCAAGAGCTTTAGTAATATTCTCAAATATTTGATGTGTCTTATAATTGACATATTATTGATCAATTTTTTCCTTCAAGGACTTCATTTCTATTCTAAACTTGATGCATTCTTCTTCCTTGGTCTTAATAGTTATAGTGATAATTCCAATCTGATTTTTTAGTTATTTAATGATATCCTCATGTTTATTGGTGTTGATGCTTAATATATCTTCAAAGACATTGATTTTATCCTCATAACTCTTAATCAATGATATTAGTTTCTAATTCTTCCTTATTTATAACTTCAAATATTATTGAGTACTCACCAATTCTGCCTCAAGGTTCACTCTAGCCTCTTTTTCATTTGATTCTTCATCATCCATAAGACCTTTCCATTTTGAGCAACCCTCATTGTCTATTTTTATATCCATGAATAATTTTTCATTATTTTCATGCTCATTACTATCATCATCACTATCATATGTACTTTTGTCACTTACATCAAATGAGCTATCATCTTCTTTAGTATATAAAATCCTCTTATTTTTGAATGACCCTTTATTGCTTTCATACTTACTAAAATATTTTTTTCTTTTATCAAGCTTATTTACCTGTTGTCACTTGGATTTTCACCCTTTTAGGATATGTAAATATATCCTCATCTAAGTGTCACAATGGAATCACCCCTAGGCTTGTGGGCAGCTTAAGGAATGAGATGAATCTCTAGATAGGACTAGATCACTTGATGTACCACTTAGGATTGTAACTACTACTAAATTTGGGGGGTAAAAATGGAGAAATATAACTAAAATAAAACTAATCTAAGGGAGGTGATACACCCAATTTACTAATGACATCAAACCATATGCATATTACACTTGAAATCAAAGGATAAACTAAACATACACTCTATAATCTATGTCTTCTTGCATTAATTTTACATTATGGGGTTATGGATGAATGAAAAAATATAGGAGGACTAAAAAAGAGGCCTATGAGAGTAATAATTAATAAGATAACTCACTTAAATCATGAACATCTCCTGAAACACTTCACATGCCCTAAAAGAAGAAGATACAAATAGGTGAGAGAATATGACAACTTGCTAAGAAACCCAAAGTCTTCACTGATAAAATTCAAAATTTAATTAAATAACAATATAAAATATAATGTAATAGGTAAAAAATAGTAATTTTTTTGATCTAAAGGTATATAAATGAGTAGGGCTTCACTATACTCAGGTGGAGCCTTCAATACAATGCCAAAATGGCTAGTTTTTATAGAACTTGTGAGAAAGAGAAGAAGAGAGAAGTTCAAAGGTAAAAAGGACACTTGTAAATATGATAAAATAAGTTATCCATGCATGATAATAATTTATGGGTCAAACTATGTAATATTAGGAGCTCCATATGTCAATCCAAGTCACAACCTCATGAAAAGTGGCAAGAAAACTCCTCAACTAGCTTAGAAAACTTGCCTTCATGATTGGAGATATTTGAACATAATATAAATAATTAATAGTATTAAAAATTATTGGAATCAAATATAATACTATCATAAATGCCTCTCCTTGCATTAGTTCCATGAATAGTCTTCTAGAAACCTCTAAAAGTGAGTCATCATCATCATCTAATATCTAGAAATCTGCCCTTCCATGCACCCTATCCACTTGGCCTAAAAAATTCCTTCATATTCTCATGAAAAAACATGTGATTAATTTTATTACAAGTTTAAATACCTTAAATTTACCTATAAGCATTAGGGACACCTTAAAATGAGCCCATTTGAAATTTCCATCTTCTTCACTAGCTTGTCCAACATGCCAGATTTGATTGGCTGAGTTGAATCATCTAGTTTTGGAGATTATATGTTGTTTCATGGAATTATATAAATATTTTTATTTATCTTAAATCTTTATATTCCATCCAAACTTTGATTCATCTCTTAACTCTTCCTATAGCATACACAACACACAAAATAGTGAGAACAACCTTGTTTCTACCCCCATCCATACAAGTCCATATAACTCATCTTGGTTTTAAGTAGTTTTAGGGATTAATATATAACATAAATTCATAATTATAGACAAAAAATTTCATCTTAGTATCTATCCAACTTCATTTCCCAAAATTGGTCCTTGGAAAGGGTTTAGTAGGGTTTTAGGCCTATTTTCGGTTTTGTGGTTAGTTCATAAAGTTTGGACATAAAAACTTAAAAAAAAATCACAAAAATGGTTCTTAGGGACCCTGATAACATGTAAAAATGAATTATACTCCCATGCAAAACCTCAGGTGAGATATGAATAATAAAACTTGCCAATTCGAGCTTGTTTTCACCATTCTACATAGGTCTTAGTGGTTTTGAGGTCAAAAAATGATTTTATATGAAATATATAAGATAAAAAGCCTCTTTATGATATCTATGAACATGTTAAAATATTTTTCAAATCATTTTCAATGAAAAAAATATGAATGACTTCCTCTTTGCTTATTAGGACTCACCTTTGCCTAGTGGATTAGTTGCACCTTGAGGCTCAAAATGGTATTTTGATGATTATTATTTCATAAATATCTCCAAAAAATATAAATTAACCTTTAAAACATGATTAAATAATATTTAATTTCTTTCTCATGCCAAAACTAAAGTTGACCTTCCATTTGGTTTCTAGGCTTAGTCATGCCTAGAAGCATGTCTACAACCTTTTGCATTTTGGGCTTCCTTGTTTAGATTAATCCCATATTTATTGGTATATCATGATTCCATATGTATATTTAATCTTCCAAGACCATTTTTTAATTTTTATTTGGCTTCTAGTTACTCTTTTATACTATATTCCTCAAACCCTATAGGGTTTGCATGAGGGGAAGTACCTAATGTCTGAGAAAAAATAGGGGTAATTCCCCTAATATATCAAACAACTATTTAATTTTATGAGCCTTAAAAACTCACAAAAATTCTTTTTACAAGTTTTAATCCCTTTTTTTGGTGATTTTATCACTAAAAAGCTCCAAATTCTCAGGCAAATTACTAAGAAGTAGACTGTGCATAGGCTTCTTCCAATTTGACTATGTTTTGACACTTTCAAAGCCTTTATATCTAATTTTATCTAATGTTTATAGGTTTAAAATTTCACATGTATATATTAATAAGGTTAATTATAGGTTTTATCCATCATCCCATACTTCATTAACCTTTCTTATGCACCTTGGGCTTTAAAATTGTGTCTCTTCTTGTTATGACTGAGACACCATGTTTACTCCTACCTATAGATGTTGGTGTATGTTTATAATTAAAGGTCAGTGTATAATATATAATATTATTCCCTTAAATATATATTTAATTTATTTATGTTCATTTTATTCATCTACATGTTTTACATTCATCAAGAGATTAAAATTTTACTCCCTCAATGCTTAATCAACATAGTCATTATGTTGAGGAGAATGAACCCTCTAGATGATTATTAAATTGGATTAGTCATTGGAATTATGTTTGGAGATATTTTTAATACCTTAAAAACTCCTTATTTCACCTACACTCCTACTTATCCTCACACCTTGGGTTTTTGAATGCTCCCAAGGCTAATTACATTTATCTATCTATGAACTCTGCCTGCTAGGGTTCTATAGGTAACCTTCATCTATTTTAGGCCTTGGAGATAAGATTAAAAAACTCCCTAATGTTTTTTATGGTTATATAATTATGAAATTAACTCATTCATTTCATAATTTAGATAATCCATCACTTATAACTTCAAACTTATTCATAACCTGCTTACCCAGCTATAGGTAAGTATTCTCAAGTCTGAGACACCCCTTTAGGTATGTATGGGGTTTGAAAATAGTATATATTCCCTTTATTAAGATTATTATTGGATTTGGAGTCATAATTTATCCATAAATTAATAACATAACATGATGTTATGGCTAGGGTTGTTAACTTGACATATAATGTTTCTCAAAAGTTAAAATTCATGTAGATGCCATTGACTAAATTCATTATATAAAATGGTAATTTTAGGTCTCTCCATGATCATATTCCCTTGGATATCTACATTTATAACTTTGTGGAGTTTTTTTCCTATGTATATATAACATATTACATCTCTTTAGATGCTTTTAAATGATTGGGGAACATGTTGTGAGGGGTTCACAAGAACCCCTAGGACCCCAATTCATCACCTTTTAGGAATAAAACCCTAAACATAGTCACTTTATATTTAAAGGTAGTCTAACCTTCTACTCACCATAATATCCATTTAAAATGGATATTTCATGATGTTTTATTCATTTTAGGACTTGAAAGAGAGTTTGAACACCAATTTTAACATCTCAAGAGGCCTTTTTTTACTTTCTATCAAGATCACCTATAGGTAGACGTGGTCAACTCAAGTTGTTAGTATGAACATCTTCAAGAAGCATATGATATATGGAAATTGTAGGGTCTCTATTTAGGTTTCAAAACCTTACTCTCAACATGATTATCCTCTTTTAATCACCTTTAAGTGTACTTCATGGTTGACAGTGAGTACAAGTATGAGCAATGTACATTGACATAACATTTTATCCACTATTTTAAATATAAATTCACTATTTGAATTATAATAATGTATACCAAAAATATTGAACTTTCTTCCCACTTTTATAAACATCTTGAGACCCTTCATAAGTCATGACAAAGGTTAAAGAATAAATGGGAGCTAACTGAACATGTTCATGGTTTGAAATTTGGATTAAATCATTATGATATAAGATTAAACATTAATTAAATGTGATAAAAACATAATTGATAAACTATTATGTAATTATCACAACCCCATGGGGCTATATTAAAGCATGAGAAACCAAGAAATAGTGGAAACCTATATGTTGCACTCAAAAGAGATCAATTTCAAAATTTGAAGTTATTTGCTCATCTCAAAAACATATAAAATAAAATAAATCATAATAATAATTATATAATTAATAAAAAATCCTCTATAATTAGAAAAACCAATTATATTTTATGTAATCCTCCAAAAACAAGGTAAAAGTTATAAGGTACACAGATGACTAGATAGTTTTGAACAATCAACTTCAAATAGATGATTCATGAATCATAGGAAAAAATTACTTAAATTTATTATATTAAAATTAGGGTTTATTAGTTTATGAAAACCTCCAAAAATAATTTTCCCTAAAACATCATGAATTATACGTACCAAGCAAAAACCTACAAGTCACTTCTAGTTGCAAGAAAAGCCAAAATGGAGTAGAAAGGTTTTGAGTAAGAAATGACACTTTTAGAGAATGTAAATCAATGAGATAAATGTGTGTAAGATTAATGTATGTTCCATGAGATTCTACCATGTGTAACTCTTCCCAAGGAGTCTGTACAAGTGCTAAACTCACCTTTTACTTCAAGAAATCTGCCTTTTTTTAATAACCTGATAATTTTTAGTTAGTGATAGTTACCAAAGACTTCTTAGGATTCAAGGCACATGAAATAACTTTTTACACCTTCAAATTTTGTAATAAACCTATGAGATGCATTAAATGCACCATTTGACCCTTCAAATGACCCAAAATTGATATGACATAAAGACTAATTGACCAAAGCTAATATAACATTAATTGACATTAAATTACCTATGAAGCACCTCATGACATGATATTATACCCTCTTATAGACTTAAAAACATAAGATTTTTACTAGGGGTACCCTAATTTAACTTAAAAGTCAACTTTGGTCAACAAATTGGTGAGTCATAGGGGTAGTATGCCTACAATACTAACTAGATGAGTAACCTTATTAGTCCATTGGGCTTAAGATTTATCTAAGGATTGAGACAAATAAGAAAATTTTGACCATTTTCCATAAATATTTTATCAAGACAAGACACTAGTGACTACCTCTAACACACAAAGAAAAAAACACACATAACAAAGAAAGCAAACACATAAGACACACACATGTGCTCTAAGTACTTAGGGAAAGTACATAACAACCTATTATTTACATATAATAATTATCATACCTTCCTCATGTGTAAAGGGTAAATTTTGAATCCTCACCTTCTTCATGAGATGGAACATGGTGCAAAGTGGGCTTCCTCTTGTATTGGATGTTTTGTGGATTAGACTTATCCTTTGGCATTTCAAATATCATACTCTCAAGTACACCATATTCAAATAAGTCTGCAATGTAAAAGTATTCCTCTTGAATCCAAAAATATTTAACCTTGTTATGTATATCCTCAACTTCAACTTCAATTGATGATTCAACAAGGCATACCTTCTTACATTCCATGTTTTTCTTAATAAGATTAGGCTTCTCCTCAGCTATAAGATCTTCTATCTCTTCAAGGATCTTTAAAAAATCTATCCAATATTGATCATTGTCTTCCATGGAAACTTCTTACTTCATCTTGTCATATACTTGGCCCTCAACTTGGAAAATCTCTTCAAGTTCTTGAAGTAACTCCATTTATAGCTATCAATAATCATTTTCCTCTTTATCATCTAGAACCACTATCTCTTACATCTTATCTTATTGATGTATGATGTCATAAATATGGTGTTATTCAAGCTCTATTACATCATAAATTGGCTTCATGATAACTAGTTCTTGACCAATAAAAAGATCTCCATCTTTATTTTTGATTGCACACTCAAGCTCATATTCATTAGACTCATCAATAAGATTGGGTTTATCATTAGCTATGAATATTTTGGAGAAGAATAAAATTCCAACAACTCATAAAATTACTTTAATATGGAATTGAAATATGCCATAGATATTCTTCCTCATGATCATCTTCAAGAGTTATTTCTTCTACCTTGGTCTCATGAAACTCATTTAGGATTGCCACTTCTAGATAAATGACTTTAAAGTGTTCTCCATCCTTGATAACAAATTACAATTAATGATTATGATTATCATATAAAAAACTTTTATTAGATGTATAATCTTCTTCAAGGGCTGTAAGATCTTCCATCTCCTTCTCCTTCATGGTGATGCCAAGACTAGGCATTTTGAATTCATGTGATCTAGCCCAATGAGAGGCTACCAAGGAGGTGGGTTTTATTCAAATAAGAGCTCTCTTTCTTTGTGAACTAGCTGATCCTCTTTAGGTTCCCATACCATAGCTATATAAATTCAAAGATTGATAGGGTGAGGACAAGATGAGCTAGTTGGTGGATGTGGTACATAGAACTCAAAATCAGGTTGAGGGTGAAATGTAAGGTTTTTTCCATGAACACACATTTCTTCAAACATAGAGACATTAGATATTAGATTATCCTTTTTTTCACAAAGGGGAGTACCTATGGTTATTTATTCCTCAAAATTTCTCATGAGAGTCTCTTGATCAGCTATGAATTGAGTTTGTTCTTCTTTACTTGCTTCTCTCAAGATAGGTTCCTCTTTGAGAAGAAATAAAGTGGAGGCTTGATGGATAGGCTCATGGATTTGAGGTGAAGGATCTAGAGTATGAGATGTAATGGAAGTTAAATGGGTTATATATGGAGTGTGGGATGAAGGATAAGGATTATTAATGGGTTTGGAAAAGAGGAAAGCACTAGTGAGTTCTAATGGAAGTGAATTCTTGGGCTGATTAGGAGAAGTAACATATACATGAGCAAGAGAAGCATTTTTCCAATGATATATTTATGTAAAACCCATGAAAACCTCATATTTAATATAAAAAGGATAATATTAATACTCTTGAGGCTGATAGGAATCATGAAATGTTTGATATGGCTCATATTGAGGCTGATAGATATGTGTTTCTTGGTAGACATTTTCATAGACTTGTCCAACAACATGGTGTCCATATGAAGAGGGAAATGAAGGGATATATGGATGCCATGGTTCATAATATTAATATACATTTTTATAGCGATGCTAAATATCATATTGGAACTAATTAAGGTCATATTGATGCAGGTATGGATAACACTAAGGTTGACTAATAACTTGTTCATATTGATAGGGAATGGAACAAGATTGTAATGTCTCACCAAATTGTTGGGAACAAAACTCAAATCCAAGGTCAGACATGAAAATTAATTGGGAATTAGGAACAAAATAATAGGTTATAAATAATATTCAAATGGAAAACCTGGGTTACTTGACTAGCTAATGTATCTTTGGAGTCACTATTGATTCTTGAATAAATGCCTCCAAAGGCGTATGTGTTGAAGGACAACACCAAAAATCCCCCAATTTCTTGGAAAAAAAGTCACACAAAATTTTCAAAACAATATTATCACTTGGATTTTC
The DNA here is from genome assembly GCA_037957365.1 of Torreya grandis. Classification (NCBI taxonomy): domain Eukaryota; kingdom Viridiplantae; phylum Streptophyta; class Pinopsida; order Cupressales; family Taxaceae; genus Torreya; species Torreya grandis. Next base: position 455,805 of record JARHVA010005964.1, on the reverse strand, counting down.
AACCTTTAATTATATTCAAATATCTCCTCATCCAAGTGTCACAATGTAATCACCTCTAGGCTTGTGGGTAACATAAGGAATGAGGTGAATCTCTAGATAGGGCTAGCTCCCTTGATGTACCACTTAGGATTGTAAATATTACTAAATTTGGTGGGTTAAACAAGATAAGGATAACTAAAATAAAACTAATATAATGGATGTGATACAAAAAATTGATTGATGACATCCAACATATGCATATTACACTTGAAATCAAAGGACAAACTAAACACACATTCTCCAATCTATGTCTTCATGCATCAATGTTACATTGTAGGGTTATGGATGAATGTGAAAATATAGTAGGACTATAAAAGAGGCATATTATGGAAATAATTAATATTATAAATAACTTAAACCATGAACATATCTTGGAACACTTCACATGCCCTACAAGAAGTTATAAATAGGTGAGAGAATGTGATAACTTTTTAAGGAATCTATAGTCTTCACTAATAAAATTAAAAATTAAAGTAAATAAAACTATTAAAATTAATGTAATAGGTAAAATTTAGTAATTTTATTTATAAAAAGGTATAAAAATGAGAAGTAATTCACCATACTTAGGTGGAGCCTTCAATATAATGCCAAAATGGCTAGTTCTTATAGAACATGCTAGAGAGAGAAGAAGAGAGAGGTCCAAGGGTCACAAGGACACTTTTAAAGCTAATAAAATAAGTTATCCATGTGTGATAATAATTTATGGGTCTAATCATGCACTATCAAGACCTCCAAGTGTCAATCCAAGTCACAAACCTCATGAAAAGTGGCAAGAAAACTCCTCAATTAGCTCAAAAAACCTACCTTCATGATTAGACATGTTTAAACATCATATAACTGATGAGTAGAAGTAAAAATGATTGTAATGGAAGGGGATAATCTCATACATTCCTTTACATGAATTTATTTCATGCTTTGTCTTTAGAAAACCTTTGAAAGTGAGCCATCATCATCTATTGTCTAGAAAACTGCCCTTCATGCACCATGTCCACTTGGCTTCCAAAATGACTTTATTTTATAATGAAAATCCATGGGATGAATTATATTAAAATTTTAAATACATTAAATTTTCCTATAATAGTCATGGACACCTTAATGAGCTCATTTTATGTTTTCCATCTTTTTCACTAACTTGTCTAATATGCCAAATATGAAGGGATGAGTTGAATCACCTAGGTGGGGAACTTATAAGTTTTTTAAGGGAATTAAATTAATATTTTTATTAATCATCAATTTTAATTTTCCATCCAAACTTTGTTTCATCTCTTAACTCTTCATGTAGCTTGCACAACACACAAAATACTGAGAAAAACCTTATTTATATCCCAATCAGTACAAGTCTATACAACTAATATTTGTGTGAAGTATTATGAGGTAATCCTATACAACATACAATCATAATTTTTGAAAAAATATTTAATGTTATCAGCTATCCAACTTCATTTCTAAAAACTAGTCCTTGCCAAGGGTATAATAGGGTTTGAGGCCTATTTTTGGTCTTAAGGTTGGTTCATAAAATTTGTACATCAAAAATTCAAAAAAAAAAGAAAAAGAAAAAAGTGGTGTTTATGTACCTTTATAACATCTAAAAATGCCTTAGACTCCAATTTAAAACCTCAAGTGAGATATGAGTAATCAAACATGCCAATTCGAGCTTGTTTTCACCATTCTACACAAGCCTAAGTGGTTTTAAGGTCAAAAAATGGTTTTATATTGGTTTCATATAAAATATAAAGGATTAAACAAATATTTATTATCTATATTAACATGTTCCAATATGTTTTAAATCATTTTCAATGCCAAAATTATGAATGACTTCCTCTTTGCTTATTAGGCCTCACCTTTGCCTAGTAGGATTAGCTGCACCTTAAAATGGTTTATTTATGATCATTATTTCATAAGTATATCGCAAAAATATAAATAAAACCTTAAAACATTATTCATTAATATTTAATGTATTTTTCACGCCAAAATTGAAGTTGACCTTGCATTTGGCCTCTAAGCTTAGTCATGCCTAGAAGCATGTTTGTAACCTTTTGCATTTTGGGATTCCTTGTTTAGATTAGTCCCATATTTATTGGTATATAATGATAAAATATGTTTATTTAATATTACCAAACCATTTTTAAGGGTTTATTTTCCTTCTGGTTACTCTTTAATACCATATTACTAAAACCCTATAGATTGTGGATGAAGGGAAGTACCTCCTGTCTGAGACAAAATAAGGGGTACTTCCCCTATTATCTAAAATAAATATTCCATTATATTATCCTTAAAAACTAAAAATATATATTTTTACAAGTTTTTATCGCTTTTTTTTTGTGATTTGATTACTCAAAATCTCCAAATTCTGAGGTAGACTGCTAAGAAGTAGACTATGCACAAGCTTCTTCACATTTGACTATGTTTTAACACATTAGGAGACATTTTATATGATTTTATCCAATGTTTATAGGTTTAAAATTTAAAATTTATATTTTAATATTTTTTATTATAGGTTTTATCCATCATCCCATACTCCATTAACCTTTCTTATGTATCTTGGGCTTCAAAACAAAGTCTCTTCTTGCTATGACTGAGACACCATGTTTACTCTTGCCTGTAGATGTTGGTGTATGATTATATTTCAAGGTTAGTGTTTAATATCTCCTATTCTTCACATAAATCTATATTTCATTGATTTAGGTTAATATACTTTGTCTACATGCTTTACCTTCATCAAGATATTCAAATATTACTCCCTATTTGCTCAATCAACACAATCACTGTATGAAGGAAAATGAACCCTATAGGTGTTTATTGAATTGGATTAGGAATTAAATTGATGTTTAGAGATATTTTTAACACCTTATAAACTCATTTTTTCACCTACATTCCTAAATAGCCTCACACTTTGGGGTTTGGAATGCTCCCAAGGCTAGCTACATTTAGCTAATTGTGAACTCTGCGTTCTCGGGTTCTATAGGTACCCTTAATCTATTTTATGCCTTAGAGATAAGATTAAAACCCTAATTAAGTTTTTATATGGTTTTTTACCCATTATATTAACTCATTCATTTCATAATTTGGATAAACCATCACTTATAACTTCAAACTTATTCACAACTTGCTTACCTAGCTATAAGTAAGTATTCTCAACTCTAAGACACCATTGTAGATATGTATGGGGTTTGAAAATAGTATATATTTCCTTTCATAATATGATACTTGGAATTGGAGTGATAATTTATCCATAAATTACCAATATAACATGATGTTATGGCTAGGGTTGCTAACTTGAGATACAATGTTGTTCAAAAGTTCAAATTCATGTAGATGTCATTGACTAAATTCAGTGTATAAAATGGCAATTTTAGTTTTCTCAATGATCATCTTCCCTTGGATATTTGCATTTAATTTTTTTTTTGGAGATCTTATCCTATGTAGAGATAAAAAATTACATATCTTTATATTCTTTGGAATGCTTGTGTAACATGTTGTGATGGGTTCATAATAACCCTTAGGACCTTAGTTCTACACCTTTTGGGAACAAAACCCTGAACTCAATCACATTATATTTAAAGGTAGTCTAACCTTCTACTTGCCATCCACTCCTTTAAATATGGTCTGTCATGGGGTTTTCTTCATGTTAGGACCTTAAATAGAGTTTTAACACCAATTTCAACATCTCAAAATTCCTTTTTTACTTTTTGTCAAGATCACCTATAGGTAGACATGGTCAAGTTATTCTATTAGTATGAACATCTTCAAGAAACATATGATGTATGGATATTTTTTTAGTCATACTTATTATATTCTCATCCAATGCATTTATTACAACTATGGGGTCTCTAATCAAGTTTCAAAACCTTACTCTCAACATGATTCTCCTCTTTTAAGCACCTATAGGTGCACTTTCATGGCTGAAAATGAGTAAAAGTATGAGAAATGTATATTACCATAACATTTTATCCACTATTTGAAATCTCACTTCACTATTTGAATTATAATATCGTATACCAAAACTATTTAAATTTATTCCCACTTATACAAACATCCTCAACCCTTCATAGTTCATGACTAAGGCTGAAAAATAAATGAGAGCTAACTGAACATGATCATGGTCTGAAAGTTAGATGCAAGCATGATACTATAAGATTAATCATGAAGTAAAGGTGATCAAAATTTAATGGAAAAATTATTATGTAATTATCACAACCCCATGGAGCTATGTTAAAGCATGAAAAACTAGGAAATAGAGGAAACCTATCTGTTGCACTCAAAAGAGATCAGTTTACAAATTTTAAGTTATTTGCTCATGTAAACAAACTAAAACATAAAAAACTCATAGGAATCATTTCTAAATGAAGGAAACATCCTCTATAATCAGAAATACCAATTAGATTATATGTAATCCTCCAAAAACAAGTCAAAAGCTATAAGGGACATAGATGAATAGGCAATTTTGAATAATCAACTCCAAATAGATGATTAATAAAGCACATGCCACCATTCCACAAAATTATTATATTAAAATGAAGGTATATAAGTTTATAAAAACCACCCAAAATCATTTTCCCTAAAACTTCATGAGCTATATGTATCAAGCAAAAACCTACAAGTCACTTCTATTTGCCAAGAAAAGCCAAAATGGAGTAAAATAGTTTTGAGCAAGAAATAGCACTTTCAGAGCATGTAAATCATAGAGATAAGTGTGGGGTAGATTAATGTGTATTCCAAAATCTTTTACCATAGGGAACTCTTCTGAAGGAGTTTTTAAAAGTGACAAACTCACCTTTTACTTCAATAAATCTACCTTTTTCTAAGTAACCTGACAATTTTTAGTTAGTGACAATTACAAAAGACTTCCTAGGATGCATGGAACATGACAACATTTTACACCTTTAAATTTACTAATAAACCTATGCAAAGCATTAAATTTTCCATTTTGACCCCTCAAATGACCCAAAAATGATATGATATAAAGACTAATTGACCAAAGCTAATATAACATTAGTTGACATTAAATGACCTATGAAACACCTCATGACATGATATTATACCCTCTTATAGACTTAACAAGCCAATTTTTTTACTAGGGGTACCCTAATTTGACTTAAAAGTCAACTTTGGTCAACAAATTGGTGACTCATAGGGGTAGTATGCCTACTCTACTAACTAGACTAGTAACCTTATTAGTCCATTGGGCTTAGGAGTTATCTAAGGACTGTGAAAAATAAAAAAATTTTAACCTTTGGCCATAAACCTTTGATGAAGACAAGAAAATTTTGACAACCTCTACCACATAAAGCAAAAGACACACATAACAAAGAAGGCAAACACATAAGACACACACATATGTTCTAAGCACTTAGGGAAAGCAGAGAACAACCTACTATGTACAACTAACTTTGATCATACCTCCCTCCTAGATCAAAGGGAAAGTTTTAACCCTCACGTTTTTCATGAGATGGAACATGGTGTAAATCATGCTTCTTCTTAGATTGGATGTTTTTAGGATCAGACTTGTCCTTCGGAATTTCAATTATCCTACTCTCAAGTATACCATATTCAAAAAAGTTTTCAATGTAAAAGTATTCCTCTTGCATCCAAAAATATTTAACCTTGATATGTAGATCCTAAATTACAACTTCAATTGATGACTGAGTGAGACATACCATCTTACCTTCCATGGTGCTCTTAATAAGATTAGGCTTGTCCTTAGATGAAAGATCTTATATTTCATCAAGGATATTTGAAAAATATATCCAATATTGATCATTTTCTTCCATAGAAACTTCTTCTTTCACCTTGTCATATACTTGGCCCTCAACTCAGAAAAGCACTTCAAGTTCTTGAAGTAACTCCATTTATAGTTACCAATCATCATTGTCCTCTTTATCATCTAAAACCACTATCTCTTCCATCTTCTCTTCTTGATATATGATATCGTAAATATGGTGTTATTTAATCTCTATTGCATCATTAAGTGGCTTCATGATAGATAGTTCTTGACCACTAGAAAGAGCTCCATCTTTATGTTTGATTTCACACTCAAGCTCATATTCATTAGACTCATCAATAATATTGGGTTTATCATTATCTATGCCATATTTTTTAGATAAATAAACTTCAACTAACTCATTAAATTATTTTAATATGGCATTGAACTTATGCCATAGATCTTCTTCCTCATGATCATCTTCAAGAGCTATTTTTTCTACCTTGGTCTCATGAAACTCATCTAGGACTACCAATTCTTGATAAATAACTTGAAAGTGTTCTCCATAATTGATAACACATTCTAATTCATGATTATTATTATCATATAAAACCTTTTGATTAGATGTATAATCTTCTTCAAGGGCTACAAGATCTTCAATCTCCTTCTCCTTCATGGTGATGCCAAGACTAGGCATTTTGAAATCATGTGATTAGCCCAATGAGAGGCTACCAAGGAGGTAGATTTTATTCAAACAAGAGATATATTTATTTTTCAACTATCTGATCCTCCATAGGTTCCCCTACCATAGGTACATGAAGGCAAAGAGCGATAGGGTAAGGACAAGATGAGCTAATTGGTGGAGGTGGTACATAGAACTTAAAATTAGGTTGAGGGTTAAATGTAGGGTTTTTTCCATGGACACACATTTATTCAAACATAGAGTTCTTCACAAATGGGAGTACTTATGGTGATTTATTCTTCACCTTCACTCATCAGAGTCTCTTGATCAGCCATGAATTGAATTTGTTCTTCTTTACTTGCTTCTCTCAAGATAGGTTCCTGTTTGAGAAGAAATGAAGTGGAGGCTTGATGGATAGGCTTATGGATTTGAGGTAAAGGATATAGAGTATGAGATATAGTGGAAGTTTAAGGTGTTATAAAATGAATGTATGATGAAGGATAAGTATTATTAATGGGTTTGGAAAATAGGAAAGCACTAGTGAATTCTAATGGAAGTGAATTCTTAGGTTGATTAGGAGTAAAATCTATATGAGAAAGAGAAGCATTTTTCCAATGATATATTTTTTTACAACCCAAGGAAACCTCCTCTATCATATGAAAATTTTGATAGGAATACTATTGAGGATGATAGGAATCATGAAATGAAATGATAAGTCTCATATTGAGGCTGATAGATAGGAGTTTCTTGGTAGACATTCTCATAGACTTGTCCAACAACATGGTGTCCATATGGAGAAGGAAATGAAAATAAATATGGATTCCATGGTTCATAGGATTGATATAAAATTTTATAGGGATGACAAAGATCATACTATAACTAATGAAGGTCATATAAAGGTTGGTAAGGATCATGACAAGCTTGACTAAGAACTTGTTCATATTGATGGGGAATGGCACATGCTTGCAATATCTCACCAAATTGTAGGGAATAAATCTCAAATCCAAGATCAATGATGAAAATTCATTGGGAATTAGGAACATAAGAAAAGGTTATAAATAATATTTAAATAGAATACATGGGTTTCTTGACCAGCTAATGTATCTTTGGAATCACCATTAATTATTGAATAAATGCCTCTAAAATATGATGTGTTGAAGGAAAACACCAAAAATCCTCCAACTTCTTTGAAAAAGAGTCCCATAAATTTTGAAAAAACTATTTTAACTTATATTTTCACCATATTAGAAGATTCAAAGATCTCCTCATCCAAGTGGCACAATGTAATCACCTCTAGGCTTGTGGGAAACCTAAGGAATGATGTGAATCTCTAGATATGGATAGCTCCCTTGATGTACCACTTAGGATTGTAACTAGTAATAAATTTAGGGGTGAAAATGGAGGAGGATAACTAAAAAAAAATTAATATAATGGAGGTTATATACAAAATTTATTGATGACATCCAACCATATGCATATTACACTTGAAATCAAAGGACATACTAAACATACACTCTCCAATCTATGTCTTCATGCATCAATGTTACATTGTGGGGTTATATATGAATGTGAAAAGCTAGGAGAACTAGGAAATATGCCTATGAGGATAATAATTAATATTCTAACTCAATTAAACCATGAACATCTCTTGGAACACTTCACATTCCCTACAAGAAGAAGTTGTAAATAGGTGAGAGAATGTGATAACTTGCTAAGGAATCCATAGTCTTCACTAATAAAATTCAAAATTCAAGTAAATAAAACTATTAATAGTTATGTAAGAGGTAAAACTTAGTAATTTTATTGATAAAAAGGTATACAAACGAGCAAGGATTCACCATACTCAGGTGGAACCTTTAATATAATGCCAAAATGGCTAGTTCTTATAGAAATTATGAGAGAGAAAAGAAGAGAAAAGTCCAAAGGTCATAAGGACACTTCTAAAGATAAGAAAATAAGTTATCAATGAATGAAAATATTTATGGGTATAAAAATGCAAGCTCAATACCTCCAAGTGTCAATCCAAGTCACAAACCTCATGAAAAGTGGCAAGAAAACTCCTCACCTAACTCAAAAAAACTACCTTCGTGATTAGAGTTGTTTAAACGTCCTATAAATGATGAGAACTAAAAATGATTTTAATGAAAGGGGATAATCTCATGAATGCCTCTCCATGCATTGTTTACATGCTTGGTCTTTTGAAAACCTCTAAAAGTGAGCCATCATCATATATTGTCTAGAAAACTACTCTTCCATGCACCGTATCAACTTGGCCTCCAAAATTAATTTAGTTTATTATGAAAATACATGGGAGGAAGTTTATGACAATTTTGAATACATTCCATTTCCATATAAGCATCAGGGACATCTTTAAATGAGCTCATTTGAAGTCTTCTATCTTCTTCACTAACTTGTCTATTATGCTAGATTTGACTGGCTGAGTTGAATCACATAGTTTGGGAACTTATATGTTGTTTGAGGCAATTAAATTAATATTTTTAGTTATCCTAAGTCTTTATTTTCCATCTAAACTTTTTTTCATCTCTTAACTCTTACTATATATTTCACAACACACAAAATAGTGAGAAAAACCTTATTTCTATGCCAATCAGTACAAGTACATACAACTCATCTTGGTGTAAATTAGTATTAGGGAGTAATGTACGACATCTAATTATCATTTTCTACAAAATATTTCATCTTATCATCTATCCAACTTCATTTCCCAAAACTGGTCCTTGCAGGGTATAATAGGGTTTAAGGCTTATTTTTGGTCTTAAGGTTGGTTCATAAAATTTGTACATCCAAAATTCAAAAAAAATTCAGAAAATTGGTTTTTATTGACCCTTATAACATCTAAAAATTCCTTTGACTCCCATTCAAAATGTCAGGTGAGATATGAGTAATCAAACTTGCCAGTTTGAGCTTGTTTACACCATTCTAGACAAATCTGAGTGGTTTTGAGGTCAAAAAATGGTTTTATCTTGGTTTTATATATAATATATAATATTAAACACATATTTATTATCTATATTAACATTTTCAAAAAACATTCAAATCATGTTCAATGCCAAAAGTATGAATGACTTCCTCTTTACTTATTAGGCCTCACCTTTTCCTACTAGGATTAGCTGCACCTTGAGGCTCAAAATGGTTTATTTATTATTATTATTGAATAAATATCTCCCCAAAATATAAATTAACCTTTAAAACATTATTAAATAATATTTAATGTCTTTATCATGCAAAAACTGAAGTTGACCTTGCATTTGGCCTCTAGGCTTAGTCATGCCTAAAAGCTTGTCTATAACCTTTTGCATTTTGGGCTTCCCTGTTTAGATTAATCCATTATTTCTTGGTATATCATTATGAAATAGGTGTATTAAATATTCACAAACCATTTTTAAAGGTTTCCTTGGCTTCTAGTTACTCTTTTATACCATATTCCTCAAACCCTATAGATTTTCCATGAGGGAAAGTACCTCCTATTTGAGATAAAACAAGGGGTACTTACCCTATTATCTCAAGTAAATATTAAATTTTATGATCCTTACCAAATAAAAAACATGATTTTTATAAGTTTTTATCCCTTATTTTGGTTATTTGATCATTCAAAATCTCCAAATTCTGAGGTAGATTGCTAAGAAGTAGATTGTACATAGGCTTCTTCCAATTTGAGGCTCAAAATGGTTTATTTATTATTATTATTGAATAAATATCTCCAAAAAATATAAATTCACCTTTAAAACATTATTAAATAATATTTAATGTCTTTCTCATGCAAAAACTGAAGTTGACCTTGCATTTGGCCTCTAGGCTTAGTCATGCCTAGAAGCTTGTCTATAACCTTTTGCATTTTGGGCTTCCCTGTTTAGATTAATCCATTATTTTTTGGTATATCATTATTAAACAGGTGTATTAAATCTTCACAAACCATTTTTAAATGCTTCCTTGGCTTCTAGTTACTCTTTTATACCATATTCCTCAAACCCTATAGATTTTCCATGAGGGAAAGTACCTCTTATTTGAGATAAAACAAGGGGTACTTACCCTATTATCTAAAGTAAATATTAAATTTTATGATCCTTACCAAATAAAAAAAATGATTTTTAAAAGTTTTTATCCCTTAGTTTGGTTATTTGATCATTCAAAATCTCTAAATTCTGAGGTAGACTGCTAAGAAGTAGATTGTACATAGGCTTCTTCCAATTTGACTATGTTTTAACACTTTAGGAGCCTTTTTATTTGGTTTTATCCAATGTTTATATGTTTAAAATTTATCATGGATATATAAATAATGTTTCTTATAAGTTTTATCTGTCATCCCATACTCCATTAACTTTTCTTATGCACCTTGGGCTGCAAAATAAAGTATCTTCATGTTATGACTGAGACACCATGTTTACTCTTTCCCGTAGATGTCAGTGTATGATTAGATTTAAATGTAAATGTTTAAAATATCATATTATTCCCATAAATCCATATTTCATTTATTTATTTTCATATACTTCATCTACATGCTTGACCTTCATCAAGATATTCAAATATTACTATCTATTTGCTCAATCGACACAGTCATTGTGTTGAGGAAAATGAACCGTATAGGTGTTTATTGAATTGGATTAGGAATTAGATTTATTTTTGGATATATTTTTACCACCTTATAAACTATTTTTTTCACCTACATTCATTATTAGCCTCACACCTTGGGTTTTGGAATGCTCCCAAGGTTAGTTACATTTAGCTAACTATGAAATCTACCTACTATGGTTTTGTGGGTATCTTTCATCTATTTTAGGCCTTGGAGATAATATTAAAAACATAAATAGGTTTAATATGTATACCCATGATATTAAATCATTAATTTCATAATTTTGATAATTCATCACTTATAACTTCAAACCTATTCACAACTTGCTCACCCAGTTGTAGGTAGGTATTCTCAAGTCTGAAATACCCTTGTAGGTATGTATGGGGTTTGAAAATATTATATATTCACTTTATTAAGATGATAATTATACTTGGAGTGATACATTATCCATAAATTATAATTATAACATGATGTTATGGCTAGTGTTGCTAACTTGACGTACAATGTTGCTCAACAGTTTAAATTCCTATAAATGTCATTGACTAAATTTAGTGTATAAAATGGCAATTATAGGTCTCTCAATGATCATATTCCATTATATATCTAAATTTAAATCTTTATGGAGATATTTTAATATGTAGAGACAAAATATTCCATCTCTTTAGATGCTTAGGAATTCTTGGGGAACATGTTGTGAGGGGTTCACAAGAACCCCTAGGACCTCAGTTCTGCACTTTTGGGAACAAAACACTGAACTTAGTCACTTTATCTTTAAAGGTAGTCTAACCTTTTAATTTCCATACTATCCATTTAAAATGGGTCTATCATGAGGTTTTCTTCATGTTAGGACTTTAAAGAGAGTTGTAACACCAATTTCAACATCTCAAAAGGCATTTTTTACTTTCTATCAAGATCACTTGTAGGTAGACATGGTCAAGTTAGCCTATTTATATGAACATATTCAAGAAACATATGAAGTGTGGAACTCTTTTTAGTCCTAGTTATTATATTCTCCTCCAATGAATTTATTTAAACTATGGGGTCTCTAAGCAGATTTCCAAACCTTACTCTCAACATGATTATCCTCTTCTAAGCACTTGTAGGTACACTTTCATGGTCGATAGTGAGGACAAGTATGAGTAATGTATATTGCCATAACATTCTATCCACTATTTTAAATATCACTTAACTATTTAAATTATAATAAGGTATACCAAAACTATTTAACTTTCTTCCCACTTCTACAAACGTCCTTAGACCCTTCATAAGTCATGACCAAGGCTGAAGAATAAATGGGAACTAACTAAACATGATCATGGTTTGAAAGTTGGATGCAAGCATGATGCTATAAGATTAAGCATGAAGTAAAGGTGATAAAAACTGAATTTAAAAATGATAATTTAATTATCACAATCCCATGGATCTATGTTAAATATCTGTTGCACTCAAAAGAGATTAGTTTACAAATTCAAAGTTATTTTCTCATCTAAACAACCTAGAACATAAAAAAAATAATAGGAATCATTATGGAATGAATAAAAAAATTTATATACTCAGAAAAACTAATTGGATTGTATGTAATCCTCCAAAAATAGGGCAAAAGCTATAAGGTACATAGATGAGTAGGCGATTTTAAATAATCAACTTCAAATAGAAGATTCATAAATCATAGGCCACCATTCCTCAAACTTATTCTATTAAATTAAGGTGTATGAGTTTATAAAAACCTCCCAAAATCATTATCCCTGAAACTTCATGAGCTATACATACCAAGAAAAAACCTATAAGTCACTTCTATTTGCCAAGAAAAGCCCAAATGGAGTAGAATGGTTTTGAGCAAGAAATGGATATTTCAGAGCATGTAAATCACTAATATGAATGTGGGTTATATTAATGGACATTACATGAGTTTCTACCATGTGGAACTCTTCCCAAGGAGTCTGTCCAAGTGCCAAACTCACCTTTTACTTCAAGAAATCTACCTTTTTCTAAGTAACATAACAATTTTCAGTTAGTGACATTTACCAAAGACTACCTAGGATAAATGGCACATGACATTAATTTTTACACCTTCAAATTTCCTAAGAAACCTGTGTAAATCATTAAATGCACCATTTTGAATCCTCAAATGACCCAAAAATGATATGGCATAAAGACTAATTGACCAAAGCTAATATAACATTAGTTGACATCAAATGACCTATGAAACCCCTCAATACATGATATTATACTCTCTTATAGACTTAAAAATCCATGTTTTTTACTAGGGGTGCCCTAATTTGACTTAAAAGTCAACTTTGGTCAACAAATTGGTTACTCATAGGGGTAGTATGCCTACTATGCTTACTAGACCAATAACTTTATTAGTCCATTGGGCTTAGTATTTATCTAAGGACTAAGACAAACAATAAAATTTTGACCATTGGCCATAAACCTTTGATCAAGATAAGACACTTGTGACTACCTCTACCACACAAAGGAAAAGACACACACAACAAAGAAAACAAACACACAAGACACACACACACATGATCTAAGCACTTAGGGAAAGAAAATAAAAACCTATTATTTACAAATAAAAATGACCATAAATCCCTCCTATATCAAAGGAAAAGTTTTAAGCCTCACCTTCTTCATGACATGGAACATGGTGCAAAGTGTGCTTCTTCTTGGATTGGATGTTTTGTGGATCAGACTTGTCCTTTGTAATTTCAATTGTCATACTCTCAAGTAGACCATCTTCAAATAAGTCTACAATGTAAAACTATTCCTCTTGCATCTAAAAATATTTAACCTTGTTATGTAGATCCTCAATTGCAACTTCAATTGATGATTAGACAAGGCATACCTTTTTGTCTTCCATGGTGCTCTTAATAAGATTAGGCTTCTCCTCAGCTACAAGATCTTCTATCTCATCAAGGAGATTTGAAAAATCTATGAAATATTTATCATCGTATTCAATGTAAAATTCTTCTTTCACCTTGTCATATACTTGGCCCTCAACTTGGAAAAGCTCTTCAATTTCTTGAAGTAACTCCATTTTCAGCTACCAATCATCCTTATCCTCTTTATCATCTAGAACCACTATCTCTTTCATCTTCTCTTCTTGATTTATGATATCATCAATATGGTATTCTTCAAGATATATTTCATCATAAAGTGGCTTTATGATATCTGGTTCTTGAACAATAAAAAGAGCTCCATCTTTATGTTTGATTACACACTCAAGCTCATATTCATTAGACTCATCAATAAGATTGGGTTTATCATTAGCTTTGAAATATTTTTGATAATAATAAACTTAAAAAAAATCATCAAATTATTTTCAAATGGCATTGAACTTATGCCATATATCTTCTTCCTCATGATCATCTTCAAGAGTTATTTATTCTACATTGGTCTCATGAAACTCATCTAGGACTACCACTTCTTGAGAAATGACTTGAAAGTGCTCTCCATACTTTATAAAACATTATAATTCATGATTATTATGATCATATAAAACATTTTTATTATATTTATAATCTCATTTAAGGTCCACAATACCTTCCATCTCCTTCTCCTTCATGGTGATACCAAGACTGGGCATTTTGAAATCATGTGATCTAGCCCAATGAGAGGCTACTAAGGAGGTAGGTTTTATTCAAACAAGAGATATCTTTATTTTTCAACTATATTATCCTCATAATGTTCCCATACCATATTTACATCAATGAAAAGAGTGATAGGGTGAGGACAAGATGAGCTAGTTGGTGGATGTGGTACATAGAACTCAAAATCAGGTTAAGGGTGAAATGTAGGGATTTTTCCATGGACACACATTTCTTCAAACATAAAGAAATTATTTATTAGATTATCCTTTTGTTAACTAAGGGGAGTACCTATGTTTATTTCTTCCTCATAATCACTTATGAGAGTCTCTTGATCAGTCATGAATTGAATTTGTTCTTCTTTACTTTCTTCTCTCAAGATAGGTTCCTCTTTGAGAAGAAATGAAGTTGAGGCTTGATGGATAGGCTCAAGGATTTTAGGTTAAGGATATGGATTTTGAGATGTATCAGAAGGTTAAGGGGTTATATATGGAGTGTGGGATTAATTATAAGGATTATGAATGGGTTTGGAAAATATGAAAGCACTAGTGAGTTCTAATGGAAGTGAATTATTAGGCTGATTACGAGGAGTAACATCTACATGAGCAAGAGAAGCATTTTTCCAATGATATATTTGTGTAAAACCCATAAAACATATACTATTTAATATGAAAATTATGATAGGAATACTCTTGAAACTAATAGGAATCATGAAATGAATGATAGGGCTAATATTGAGGCTGATAGATAGGTGTTTCTTGGTAGACATTCTCATAGACTTGTCCAACAATATGGTGTCCATATGGAGAGGGAAATGAAGGGATATATGGATGTAATTTCTCATAGGATTTATATACATTTTTATAAGGATTAAAAATGTCATACTATAACTAATGAAGGTCATATTGAGGATGGTAAGGATCATGACAAGGTTGACCAAGGACTTGTTTATATTGATGGGGAATGACACAAGCTTGCAATGTCTCACCAACTTGTAGGGAACAAAAATTAAATCCAAGGTCATCCATGAAACTTCATTGGGAATTAGGAAAACAATAAAATGTTATAAATAATATTAAAATGGAATACTTGGGTTGCTTGACTAGTTGATGTATCTTTGGAGTCACCATTGATTCTTGAATAAATGCCTCCAAAAGTTGATGTGCTGAAGGACAACACCAAAAATATCTAAACTTCTTAGAACAATAGTCTAAAAAAGTGTGCCAAAAACTATTGTCACTCATATTTTCACCCTTTTATGAGATTCAAATCTCTCCTCATACAAGTGGTACAATGGAATCACCTCTAGGATTGTGGGCAACCTAAGGAATGAGGTGAATCTCTAGATATGGGTAGCTCCCTTGATGTACCACTTAGGATTGTAACTAATAATAACATTGGGGGGTGAAAAGGTATAAGGATAACTGAAATAAAACTAATATAATGGAGGTGATACACCAAATTTATTGATGACATCCAACATATGTGTATTACACTTGAAATCAAAGGACAAACTAAACATACACTCTCCAATCTATGTCTTCATGCATCAATGCTACATTATGGGGTTATGTATGAGTGTGAAAAGATAAGAGTATTATAAAAGAGGCCTATGAGGTAAATAATTAATATTATAACTCACTTAAACCATGAAAATCTCTTGGAATACTTCACATTCCTTTTAAGAAGAAGTTGTAAATAGGTGAGAGAATGTGATAGCTTGCTAAGGAATCCATAGTATTCACTAATAAAATTCAACATTAAAGTAAATAACAATATTAAAATTCATTAAAGAGGCAAAACTTAGTAATTTTATTGATATAAATGTATACAAATGAGCAGTGATTCACCATACTCAGGTGGAGCCTTCAATATAATGCCAAAATAAGAGAGAGAAGAAGAGAGAAGTCCAAGGGTCACAAGGGCACTTGTAAAGCTAATAAACTCAGTTATCCATGAATTAAAATAATCTATGGGTTTAACCATGAAATATCAAGACATCTAATTGTTAATCCAAGTCACAAACTTCATGAAAAGTGGTAAGAAAAGTCCTCGACTAACTCAAAAAAACTAACTTCATGATTCAAGTTGTTTAAACATCATATAACTGATGATGAGTATACCAGATGATTTTAATTGAATGGAATAATCTCATACATGCCTCTCCATGCATTGGTTGCATGCTTGGTCTTCTAAAAACCTCTGAAAGAGAGCCATCATCATTTGTTGTCTATAAAATTACCCTTCTATACACCCTGTCCACTTGGCCTCAAGAATGCCTTTAGTTTCTCATGAAAATACATGGGAGGAAGGTTATGACAAGTTTAAATACATTTAATTTCAATAGAATCATCAGGGAAACATTAAAATGAGCTCATTTAATGTTTCCTATCTTCTTCACTAACTTGTCTAATATGTTAGATTTGGATAGCTAAGTTGAATCACCTAGTTGGGACACTTATAATTTGTTTTAGGGCATGAAATGAATATTATAAGTTATCATAATTCTTAATTTTCCATCCAAACTTTGTTTCATCTCTTAACTCTTCCTGTAGCGTACACAACACATAAAATAGTGATAAAACCTTATTTCTACCCCAATCATTACAAGTACATATAACTCATCTTCATATAAATTAGTTTGAGGGAGTCATATAAAATATCCAATCATAATTTTGGAAAAAATATTTCATCTTATCAACTACCCAACTTAATTTCCCAAAACTAGTCCTTGCCAAGAGTTTAATAGGGTTTGAGGCCTATTTTTGGTCTTAAGTTTGGTTCATAAAATTTGAACATCCAAAATTCAAATAAAAATAATAAAATTGGTGTTTAGTGAACCCTATAACATCTAAAAATTCCTTGGAATCCCATTCAAAACATTAGGTGAGATATGAGTAATCAAACATGCCAATTTGAGCTTGTTTTCAACATTCTGCACAAGTCTATGTGGTTTTGAGGTCAAAAAATGGTTTTATCTTGGTTTCCTCTACAATATAGAATATGAAACACATATTTATTATCTATATTAATATGTTCCAAAATTTTTTAAATCATGTTCAATGCCAAAAGTATGAATGACTTCCTCTTTGCTTATTAGGCCTCACCTTTGCCTAGTAGGATTAGCTGCACCTTGAGGCTCAAAATGGTTTATTTATGATTATTCTTGCATAAATATATCCAAAACATATAAATTAACCTTTAATAAAATATTAAATAATATTTTATGTGTTTCTCATGCCAAAACTAAAGTTGACCTTCCATTTGGCCTCTAGGCTTAGTCATGCCTAGAAGCCTGTCCGTAACCTTTTGCATTTTGGGCTTCCTTGTTTAGATTGATCCCATATTTATTGATATATAATGATTAAATATGTCTATTTAATATTAAAAAAACATTTTTAAATGTTTCCTTGGATTCTAGTTACTTTTTTATATCATATTCCTCAAACCCTATACATTTTGCATAAGGGGAAGGACTTCCTATTTGAGGCAAAACAAGGGGTAATTCCCTTTAATACCAAATAAATATTCAATTTTATGAGCCTTCAAAACTAAAAAACATTATTTAAAAAAAAAATTATCCCTTGATTTGGTGAATTTATCACTCAAAAGATCCAAATTATGAGGTAGACTGCTAAGAAATAGATTGTGCATAGGCTTCTTCCAATTTGACTATGTTTCAACAATTTAGGATCCTTTTTATAAATTTTATCCAATTTTTGGAGGATTAAAAGTTAAAATTTATAATTAATGATTTTAATTATAGGTTTTATCCATCATCCCATACTCCATTAACCTTTCTTATGCACCCTGGGCTTTAAAACAAAGTTTCTTCTTGCTATGACTAAGACACCATGTTTACTCTTGCCCGTAGATGTTGGTGTATGGTTAGAATTCAAGGTCAATGTTTAATATATCCTATTAGTCCCATAAATCCATATTTAATTTATTTATGTTCATATAAATTCATATGCATGCTTTACCTTCATTAAGATATTCAAATATTACTCCCTATTTATTCAATCAACATAGTCACTGTGTTGAGGAAAATGAACCTTATAGGTGTTTATTGAATTTTATTAGGCATTATAATTATGTTTAGTGATATTTTTAACACATTATAAAATCATTTTTTGACCTACATTAATGATTATCCTCACACCTTGGGTTTTGGAAAGCTCCCAAGGCTAGTTACATTAAGCTAACTATGAATTCTTCCTATAAGGGTTCTATAAATATCATTCATCTATTTTAGGTCTTGGAGATAAGAGTACAACCCTCCCTGAGGTTTTATATTGTTTTATACCCATGATATTAACTCATTAATTACATAATTTGGATAATCCATCACTTATAACTTCAAACTTATTCAAAACCTACTTACCCAGTTGTAGGTAAGTATTCTCAAGTCTGAGACACCCTTATAGGTATGTGTGGGGTTTGAAAATAGTATATATTCAATTTATTAATATTATACTTGGACCTAGAGAGATAATTTATCCATAAATAACCAATATAACATGATTTTATGGATAGGGTTGATAACATGACATATAAGGTTGCTCAAAAGTTCAAATTCCTGTAGATGTCATTGACTAAATTTAATACATAAAATGGCAATTTTAGGTCTCTCAATGATCATATTTCCTTGGATATTTGCCTTTAAAAGTTTGTGGATATATTTTCATATGTAAATAAAACATATTACATATCTTTATATGATTTTTAATTCTTGGAGAACATGTTTTGAGGGGTTCACAAGAACCCCCAGGACCTCAGTTTTGTACCTTTTGGAAAAGTAAACTTGAAATCAGTCACTTCATCTTTAAATTCAATATAACCTTATAATTACCATCCTCTCAATTTAAAATGGGTTTTTAATGAGGTTTTATTCATGTTGGGACTTGAAAGAGAGTTTTAACACCAATTTTAACATCTCAAAAGGCCTTTTTTATTTTTTGTCAAGGTCCCCTGTAGGTAGACATGGTCAAGTCAGGTAGTTAGTATGAACATATTTAAGAAACATATGATTTATGGACCTTTGTTTTTTCATAATTATTATATTATCCTCCAATTAATTTATTAAAACCATGGGGTCTCTAATAAGGTTTCAAAACCATACTCTCAACATGATTATCCTCTTCTAAGCACCTATAGGTGCACTTCCATGGCTGACAGTGAGTAAAAGTATGAGAAATGCACATTTCCATAACATTTTCTCCACTATTTTAAATCTCAATTCACTATTGTAATTATAATAAGGTATAACACAACTATTTAAAATTCTTCCCACTTCTATAGACGTCCTTAGACCCTTCATAAGTCATGACTAGGGCTCAATAATACATGGGCACTGATTGAACATGTTTATGGTCTAAAAGTTGGATCCAAACAAGATGCTATAGGATTAAACATGAAGTAAAGGAGATCAAAAAATAATGGAAAAATTATTATGGAATTATCACAACCCCATGGAACTATGTTAAAGCATGAAAAATTAGGAAATAGTGGAAACCTATCTATTGCACTCAAAAGAGATCAACCTAAAAATTTGAAGTTATTTGCTCATCTAAACAACCTATAACATAAAAAAAATTATAATAATAATCATGGAATGAAATAAAAATCCTTTATAATTATAAAAACTAACTTGATTTTATGAAATACTCCAAAACAAGGCAAAACCTATAGGGTGCATGGATGAGTAAGTGGTTTTTAACAATCAACTTCAAACAGATGATTCATAAAGCACAAGCCACCATTACTCATAATTATCATATGAAAATTAAGGTGTATAAGTGTATAAAAAACTCCCAAAATTTTTCACCTTGAAACTTCACAAGCTATACATACAAAAAAATATATACAAGTCACTTCTGTTTTCCAAGAAAAGCCAAAATGAAGCAGAATAGTTTTAAGCAAGAAATGAAACTTATAGAGCATGTAAATCAATGAGATGAGTGTGGGAAAGATAAATGGACATTTAATGAGATTCTACCATGTGACACACTTCTTAATGAGGCTTTACAAGTTCCAAACTCTCCTTTTACTTTAAGAAAACTATCTTTTTCTAAGTAACTTGACAATTTTTAGTTAGTGACAGTTATCAAAGACTTACTAGAACACATGGCACGTGACAACTTTTTACACCTTCAAATTTCTCAAAAAAACTATGGAAAGCATTAAATGTACCATTTTGACCCCTCAAATGACCCAAAAATGATATAAGGACATAAATAATAATTAACCAAAGCTAATATAACATTAATTGACATCAAATGACCTATGAAATACCTCATGATATGATATTATACCCCCTCATAGACCTAAAAAGTCATTTTTTTCAAAAGGGTGTCCTAATTTGACTTAAAAGTTAAATTTGGTCAACAAGACCTTCTAATCAACACCATGATGTTCATCATGTTCTTTATGTTAGGAACCCCTTATCCAATGGAAGCATAATTGATTAATTTATTATAAGCAATTAAACATGGAATTATACCAGAATGATTAAGTAACGAGAAACTTGAGACAACAAAGAATTTGAGAGACAATACACACTCTTGTATTAAATATTAGTAGAAGAAAATACAATAAGAAAGATGCCACTTTTTCCTCCACCTCAAAGGCTTTCCACACCTCAAGACCTTCTTCCCTCTCTCTCTTGCTCAACCCAACTCAACAACCTAAGTTGTTATCCCCTCCTTGAATGCTTCAGCTGATCTCCTTGACCTTGCTTCAATGCTTCAATGCTTTACTTGCCTTCTTGATTATTACAATACATGCCTCATGGGTCTTTAAATAGGATCCCATGCATACAAAAATAGAACTCTAACTACAATAATTAGACATGCAGCTCAAGACTATAATTAGCCCCTTAACATGCAAACACTCAGTTCAACTAACTAACTGTTCATGCAATGAATAGTTCTAGAACACACAGGCTACCGACGTCAGTCCCTGCTTGCCTGGTTCTGCCGACATCGGCTGACTCCCTGTCGTCACCAGTTGCCTTCTGCACTGTCTATGACTGATGTCGGTTATAATGCTGACGCTAGCACTTCTGGAACTCAGCAACCTCTCCATGTTTACAATAGTTGAAGCTTTTAGCTCCACAACCTAAAAATCTCCCACTTGGAGATAAATAGCTACAACTGTACCTGTACCTATACTCCATCTATTTTGTTCCCTTGGCTCTGTATTCCTCTTCAAGCTCTCCCCTAAAGACCAACCACCACACAACCTGTGATGCTATATCTATTACTTATGCCAAAAGAATTTTGTTGCTCCTAAATTCTTTATGACATACATTTGAACCAACTTTACCCTTAGCTCATAAAACTCCCTGTATATGAAACCCTGCAAAAAGTAAAAAAATACAGTAACAAGCTAATGTAGCTAATATTATCCAACCTGGTAAAGATAAAATACAATGGTCAAACCTCCATTGTCTTGCAGCTAGCTCAAGACCATATACCCTAGCCTTCTGTCTCACGTGTCCATCCACTCTCTTCCCTAAAATGGGAATCCATTCGTCTATCCAGTGCTTTCTTCCAACTGACAACTCTACCAACAAATACCTATTTGGTTCTTCTCTAAGGACTCACACTCCTCATCCATGCCAAGCTCCCACTGTTTCTGGACTCTACCTACATTGCTTCTTCCATCTTCCTAGTTCTTGACTATCAGTAAGCAATATAAAGAAGGTGAACAGTGAATATGAGGTTCACTTACCCTTTCTGACCTCCATATGGGCGTTTGAGACTCCTTGACAGCTTGTTTTCTCCCCAACATCCATTCCAATGACCGATCTCGGCCATCTCCCAGTCTGCTCCCAACCGATGTCGGTTCCCTGCACTGACCTTGAATGCCGACATCATTACCCCTAGCTGACACCAGTGTCCCCCCTGCCAACATCAGTTCCTACCTAACTGACGTCGATCTTCCCCTACCGACTCTACCAACCCTGCTGGTCTGCACATGACCGATGTCGGTACCTATCTGGCCGACATCGGTGCCATGTGACCGACGTCAGTGTCTATGTCTTCCTGTAAGTGATGAAACCTTCATCTGCGAGCTCATCTTGGATCAAACCTCTATCCATACTACCCTGCTCAGAATTATTCAGCCCTTGTGACTGATCTCTGTTCCTCATCTCCTCCGTAAACACCAAGGCTTCTTTGTTCCTATCAAAATCATAAAATTTCCTTTTCCTACAATGAACTCTATCTATGCTTTCCAAATCTGAACACATACCTTTTGAATCACGAACATCCATTCCCTTCTTATTCATGTGACCCAGCCTATTATGCCACATCTTCGAATCTACAGCTGAAGTAGATAAACCAGAAGTAGAATCAGTAATACAAGTAGATAGATAAAGAGTACCTACTTTCTTACCTCTTGCTAAAACAAGTGCACCCTTGGTAACCTTCCAAGAATCCGCTGTGAGGGTTATTATGCATCCCTCATCACCCAACCTTCCTATAGAAATCAAACTCTGCTTTAGAACTGGGACATGCATGACCTCCTTCAACACCCATGTGTTGTCTATCTATAATTTCAGCTGCACTTTCCCTTTGCCAACTATTTCACAAGGCGTACCATCCCTTAAATAAAGCACTCCAAAGTCTCCCTGGACATACTCATGGAACAAATCTCTGTTTGAGGATGCATGAAAAGATGAACCAAAATCTAAAATCCATGATCCTACCTGACCATCCAAAGAAAGTATGAGAGCATCCTGTACCATGATATTTGCATCCTTTGCTTCTTCTTTACCTTCAGGTTGATTCTCTTTATCTCGCAACCAGCACTCCTTCTTTGTGTGTCCTTTCTTTCCACAAAACCAATAGGTAATACCTTTGGATTCGGATCTCCTTCCCGACCTTGATTTCCCTTGCTCCACTTTCTCTCTTTGTGTCCCCCTACTTTCTGCACTTAGAGCATTCCTTGATGATTCACCTGTGCTTTTCTTGCGTATTTCTTCATTCAAGATCACACTCACGACATCATCAAATTTTAAGATTTTAGAAGCAGATGTAGAATTACTTACTGCCATAACTAAACTACCCTAACTTTCAGGTAAAGAGCATAATATCAAGAGATCCTTTACTTCATCATCAAAAACAATATTGACTGAAGCTAACTGGTTTACCAAACCATGGAAATCACTAAGATGAGTATATACCAATCCACCTTCCTGCATTTGCAAAGTAAATAACTATTTCATAAGAAATACCTTATTTGACACTGAGGGCTTTTCATATAAATTCACCAAGGACTTTATCAGCTCTTTCATTGTCTTACACTATGACAAGTTGGAAATCACAGATGATGTAAGGATCAACCTTATGGAACCAAGAGCCTTCCGATCAAGAACATTCCATTCCTCATCCTTCATATCTGTGGGCTTGCATGCAACCCCACCCAATGGTAAGTACAAATCCTTCTGATATAGATAATCCTCTATCTGCATCCTCCAATGTTGATAATTCTTGCCATTAAACTTCTCCATTCGTAGCTTACTATCTTCTGCCATTGCTAAACTCCCACTCAATCAAAAAACTCTGTGAATGACCTGTAATGAAAAAATAATAACCTGCTCCCTGCAAACCGTAGCTCTGATACCAACTGTTAGGAACCCCTTATCCAATGAAAGCACAATTGATTACTTTCTTATAATCAATTAAACACAGAATTATACCAGAATGATTAAGTAACTAGAAACTTGAGACAGCAAAGAATTTGAGAGACAATACACACTCTTGTATTAAATATTACTAGAATAAAATACAATAAGAAAGATGTCACTTCTTCCTCCACCTCAAAGGCTTGCCACACCTCAAGACCTTCTTCCCTCTCTCTCTTGCTCAACCCAACTCAACAACCTGAGTTGTTATCCCCTCCTTGAATGCTTCAGCTGATCTCCTTGACATTACACCTGTAGATCTCCTTGACCTTGCTTCAATGCTTCAATGCTTTACTTGCCTTCTTGATTATTACAATACATGCCTCATGGGTCTTTAAATAGGATCCCATGCATACAAAAATAGAACTATAACTATAATAATTAGACACACAGCTTGAGACTATAATTATCCCCTTAACATGTAAACACTCAGTTTAAATAACTAACTATTCATGCAACGAATAGTTTTGTAACACACAAGCGACCGACGTCAGTCCTTGCTTGCCTGGTTCTGTCAACGTCGGCCGACTCCCTGTCATCACCGATTGCCTTTTGCACTGTCTGTGACTGACGTCGGTTATACTACCGACGCTGGCACTTCTGAAACTTAGCAACCTCTCCATGTTTGCAACAGTTAAAGCTTTTATCTCCACAACCTAACACTTTATCATGATCAATATTATCCTTTTTACAACACTTAGATGAAAAGTGACCAATCTTACCATAGTTGAAACATTTGAAAGGTAACTTACCCTTGTACTTACCAGATCTAATCTTTAATTTGCTAGAAAACATGGCTATCAATTCATCATTGATATCTAAACATACCTCATCCTTTGACCTTATTGGATTTTAAATTATTATAAAATTTTAATGTTGCTTCCTTGTTGGGAGGTCTTCCTTCAGTGGTTCTCATCTTGTAGGCAGTCAAGATGCCATGAAGCCCATCTATCTGAAGTGTATCTAGATCTTACATTTATTTTACTATAGACACCTTTGAATCAAATTTAGAAGTTAGGGATATCATTACCTTTTAAACAATTATAAACTCTTTCACTTTTTATTTGAGACCTATGCTGACATTGAAAACTTCATCAACCCTTAATAGGTAGGATGTAATGTTTTCATCCTCCTTCATTATCAAACATTCAAACTGCCTTTAGAGAGTTTATAAATTTTCCAAATTCACTTTGGTGTCTCTCTCATAAATTCTCTTCAAATTTTTCCAAATCCATTTGGTTTTATCCCAATGCATGACCTTTGCAAATTCAACCTCTAAAAGACCACAAAAAATGGCATTCTTTGCCTTAGAATTATTCTCATTTACCTTCTTGTCTACTACATCAGTTGGTGGTGTAGAGGGTGGAGTGAAACCATAAAAAATAGATTATCATATGTCATAAACTAAATACATTAGATACGTATTCATTATGATGCTCCAAAATGTATAGCTAGTCTCATTAAAGAGAGGAGCCTTATTGGTTGAGAAACTTCCTTGTACTTTTTGACTAGACATTCTTGTACTTTAAGGATCTCTTTCATTAGGCCTAATTAAAATGACCTAGGTATAATAACAATTATTAGAATCAAAAATATGAGAGAGGGTGAATCAATCTTCAAAACCTTTCAATTAATTTCACTTAAGAAATCATGAATCATTCAAAAAAACATGCAGATATAGCAAGCATAAACAACTATCCACATAAACATGAAACACAAGAACACATCACATATGTGGGAAACACTCAAGGGGAAGAAAAATCACTAATATATATATATATATATATATATATATATATATATATATATATATATATATATATATATATATATATATATATATATATGTACTATAGTATTATAGGACAAAAACCGAATTTATTGAAGCACCAACCCCAGCTAGCCAAGCACCTACTTGCAAGGAGGCACCATCCCCATAGATGATTTAGCACCAACTTAGACACATGATTGTATTCAATCACCTTAATAATATTATTTTTATAAACCAAAATATGATTGGATATGACCACCTTCATAATATTATGTTTCTCAATCTTTTATTTTTATTTGCTTCCTCTTCACTTACTCAAATAGGCCTAAAATTATCTTGTATATATATAATTCCTTTTTCATATACTACTTAGTTTGTCACACACACTTAAACTCATAGGTCATCCATATAATATGTCTTATTACATATTTTGGACATGAATAAAATGAGATTTTAATCCCTTTTAGTCTATCATGACTTAATTAGGCCTCATTTCTCTTTTAGGTCTCAAGGAGACCTAATTGCATTAGGTCTATCTCTTAATGCCAAAAATTGATTCCCTTAGACCCAAATGGATTTATCCAACACTTGAAAAACATCTAAACAATTATTAAAGTAAGTCTTATAATCTCCTCCATGATTTTATAGATAAGTATCCTTTGTTCATAACATTTAATCTTCTTTAGCACAAACTACCCTATTAGGCCTTTGTGCCTCAAAAAACTATCTTGAAAGAATGAATCTAAAACATATTTAAGACACTCAAATATGATAAAATTATATATATATATATATATATATATATATATATATATATATATATATATATATATACATACATACATATATATATATATATACATATATATATACATACATACATATATATATATACATATATATATATATATATATACATATATACATACATATATATACATATATATATATATATATATATATATATATATATATATATATTACCTCAAGGTCATAATCAAATGGATTAGACACTTTCACTAAGAAGATAAGGCTTCAAGAACACCTCTATAACTCACTCACTTAGAATTGCCAAATATATACATACATACATATATATATATATATATATATATATATATATATATATATATATATATATATATATATATATATATATATATATATATATTACCTCAAGGTAATAATCAAATGGATTAGACATATATATATATATATATATATATATATATATATATATATATATATATATATATATTACCTCAAGGTAATAATCAAATGGATTAGACACTTTCACTAAGAAGATAAGGCTTCAAGAACACCTCTATAACTCACTCACTTAGAATTGCCAAATTACCTCAAAACATAGTCATGGTGACTTAGATATCTAATACCTGTATAAACATTTTGAATGACTTATTATGCATGTAGATGATATTATTAAATCTCAAAACCATCTTAAAATATAAATATCATATGGTCTAATGGTAGATATTTGTCTTTAAGACCAATCTCATGACCTTATATATCATTACCTTATCCAAACCAAATAGGTGAACTTGTGAGCAGATTTTTCACCATATTCACTAACCTCCAAAATTTTTACCAAACATGAAATTATCTTGAAATTATTTTAAAATATCTTTATTCACTTGGTTCATCATTCTATCATGAAAACACATTACAATTCAACTTCTCACTACTGCCTAGGTTTTTCATTATTTACATCATTAGGGATATTAGCAAATGGCTAACTTGGATGACCAGTTTAGAAAATTTTATGACCAAAACGTGAACATAAACCTTTATTGACATGAAACATGAGTCTCTACCTTATTCCTCCATCCATTTTCTTACTATGTTTAATGAAACTTCTTACTCCTACTATAACTTCTTCAGAAATAAGCTTGTAACTCAACATTTTCTCTCTCCTCTCTCAAACCAATACCACCTGAAGGTACCTAGGAAATTTCACTGCAAGGTGCAATAGATTAACTAAGAAAATCAATCCATCTTGAGCACTTTTGATCAACAAACATCAGGTTTTTGTTAGGGTTATAAGAGGGTTTAAACCTATTTCCAATCTTAACAATTGTTCATAAATGATATCCTCTCAATCCAAATATTAATACATAGAATTTTAATATAGGAAACTTATCCATCTACCATGGACTACTTAGGTTCCCATGTAAAGGTTTGATGAGCTACTAATCATAATAAAATCGTTCTTAGGTTGAGAACCCTTTATTTTGAGCACTTGAGAGACCTCTGAATAATGTTCCATGCCTTATCCTTCAAACTATAACCTAAAACTTCATGTACACGCCTAAAATAACTTGATTTACCATTTTAAATGCTTACATGAGCTCAAACACCTTTAAATATGATTATGACCCTTCATTAGG
Organism: Torreya grandis; assembly: GCA_037957365.1. NCBI lineage: Eukaryota > Viridiplantae > Streptophyta > Pinopsida > Cupressales > Taxaceae > Torreya > Torreya grandis. The sequence continues at coordinate 427,335 of JARHVA010005964.1, read as the reverse complement.
CCACAATCTTTCTCTTTTATCTCTAAACCTTGACCTGTAAACCACATTAGCCCTTAAAATTGACCTTCATGACTCTTTACATAAATTATCCACATAAATCACATGATGAACATATCAATATAATTAAATAAAACCTTTTTCATACCTTGAAAATAGATCACGATACCTCATTATACCAAGCATGGTCTTAGAGAGGTTTGGATGTAGACCTAAACTGAAGATCCTACCCCTATATGCTCATCCTAAAACTCTCATAGTGTTTCAATACCTCACATACATTCTCAAACAACATCATACATCCACTCATGCCTATGTGTAATCATCTCACCAAGACACCATACTCAAACCTTCTCACAAGGTATCCTCATGTCATGACTAAGCTTAGGCTACTTAAGTACTTGATGCCTTGATCTCTTCCTCCCATGTCATAACCTTAAAAAAAAACATTAACAAAGTAGATATAATAAATTACATCTCACTAATATAACTTCACCATTCTCTTTCTGATGACAACAATCTTCCACAACCTCATAAAAAACCTATAGCCATATGACTAAACATCATATGACTTGACATCTCTCTTCCATGTACGTGAACACCTTTGACACCTTGACATATGCCTTAATGCAACCAAAATACATTAGTTTCCTTTAAATTATATCTTACCTTTAAATTCTCTCTTACCTTCAAATTCATCTTCTCACATGGATTCCTATGCAGACGTTAGTTGTCTTCAAACATCTTCCATGACCTATACATTTCATGATCACACCACTCATGACAATTCTCATCAATGCAACATTATTTTGTGCCTTGAAATATAAAATAATACCATTTGTCCTTAGTCAACTTTGACATCAACCGTGATAGTACAATCTTGACATGATACATCTTTGATGTCAATGACCATTATAGCTATGCATGATGCACCATTTTGACATTAATGATAATAACATGCCAACATTGGGGACTATAATAAATTCTTGATTAATTTATATGTGGGAGAAGTCTAGTTTATATCCCTTCTCTCCACCTATAGGTTTCAAATAGCATGGATATATAGGCATGATGTACATGTATAGAAATTAAATACCACATGATTATGCATTAGACTTGCTTTTGTTGCTGCTAGAATGTTACTGGTTAACTTTAGAGCTACATATTTACTTCATCAAAATATCAAGAATTATTATCTACAAGATTTGTATAATTACATTATTTATTTTGATTTATTTACTAGATAAAATTTTGATGTAGTATTTATAGCTAGTACAAGATTTTGGGATACAATGACAATCCCACTAAATAAAAAGGAGGTCATGTCCCCAAATAATCTAAGATGGATCCTTCAAAGAGAAAAATAATAATAGACATGATCATTGATGTCCTGAACTTAGGGGGAGAATAAATGTGGATAGGTATGATATTAATAACACCACTCCTTATTCTTATTCTATCTTTGCAAAATTGGGCTCGTTAAGCAGATGATTAACTTCAAATTTGGATATAGATGGTGCAAACCTATAATGGTTTCACTAGTGCATAGGATGACCATTGGGTTGATGAATTCCATTTGTATGACCTCAACTAGTTCCTAGAAAATAAAATTCATAGTTATGAGAGGACAAGAAGATGAGTTTTCAAAGGGTCTTACAAAAGTTAAAATGTGGGGGAAATTATGAGTACAAAAATGACTCATTTTTACCATTAGTTTCCTTCATCTTTCCTCAATTACCTCTCCTCTAGACTAAAAATTACAAGGATCTTAGGCTTATATTTAATCTTAAGTTATTAAATATATTTTATATTTTGATAAGTGTAACTAAAGTCTCAGTTACTGATTTTGTCACTTTATTCTAACTCTTTAAATGTTTAGTTTCTCAATTTTGTGTACATGTAATACAATAATACATAGAAAATAAAGACCTTTTGGATGATCTTCCACTTCTCATGAGGCATTCCACATGGAGCATTTTTATATATCTAATTATATATGAACTCATATAGCAAGTTATAGACTCACCCAATCCATTTTAGACCCACCACGAACTTAACTAGTAAATACAAACTCACCTAGTCTACATCTATGGACTCACCTAGTAGCTACAAAATCACTCAAATGTAGCTACATACTCTACCAAAATTACATAAACATAGCTATAGACTCTACCAATTTTATTATGGACTCTCCCAGTTTGGATTTTGACCCTAAAACATTGAGGATAGATACTTTCATCTTTTCTCAAAATGCTAGAAGAACATTTTGGTCAATTGTTATTTACAGTATTACAATAAATAGATTTCCTATATTTTAGTTATTATATATATCATGAGTCTTTTATAAATAATTGATCTAATAGGACTAAGATGATATTATTAATAGATTTTTAGTGGATATTATGATGTCTATATTCATGGAAACACCTAGGGATATACATTGGTAAGTAGGTAAGATAATTCTAAGATATGTCAACAAAACCAAGAACTATGGCATCCTTTATACTGTATCAAGTTTTTTTCATTTATTTGGGTATATAGATAGTGATTGGGTAGGTAGTGTAGATGAAAAGAAAAACATATCAGGTTATGTGTTTCACATGGGTTCAAGAGCCATTTCTTGGGCATCCAAGAAATAACCCATAATTTCTCTTTCCACATCATAAGCTAAATACATTACAAAAAATGTAGTTGAATGTCAAGCTATTTGGCTTAGGAGAGTTTTAGATAGTTTTAATAAGAAACAAATAGATAGCACAATCATATTTTGTGATAATATGTCTTCAATAACTTTGACGAATAATACAGTGTTTCATGAATAAAGCAAGCATATACGAATTCACTATCACTTCATATGTGATTTAGTTGAATATGGTGAAATAAAATTAGCAGTCTGAATATTTGAAGATCAAATAACATATATCATCATGAAGGAACTAGTGAATGATAGCTTTGAGCATTTGAAGAAAAATTTAGGAGTAATATATATTGTGATAGCTAATTGAATAAATTAAGGGGGAGTGTTAGAATTTTTAATTTATTCCACCCACTTAAATGCTTGTAATGCATGATATTTTTTGATGTAATAAGTATTTAATTTTTTTACTAAGTCTTAGTTAGTGGGTTTTATAAATATATAAATAAGACATATTTAAACCGAGGCACTTGTAAACCATTTGTATATCAAAAAGCAATCAATCAATTATAGTGTAATTGAGGATAAGTATCTTTGCATTTTTTCTGAGTGTTGTAGCATCTCAGTGTGTTGTTGCATTGTGTGTATTTTTTATCTCACATTTAGACATTAGTGGGTCCTTCTCAGGTTATAAGTTGATCTTTTTAGTTGGTATGGGTGATTATCTATAATCTTTCAAATATAAAATAATTAAATATATTAGTTACTAAGATTATTTGATTACAATTATTAAAAAATGTCTAATTTGGCATAGAATTTTCCATTTGGGTCCTTATTGGTTTTATACACATAAGGAAATAAATAATAATCAATAGTACTATGTGATAAAAAACTATAATCTCGATTGTTTCATTATCTTAGCCATTTCATACCAATAATCTAGGTAGAATATCTAAATTTAATCGATTTCATAACATAAAGTAATAAAAAATGAACAAAAGGGCCAAGTCAACACAAACAAACACAATTTAGATAAAGTAAAAAAATATGTTAAATACTATTAAGATTAAATACCTAAAAATAAAGATTTGTAGAAATTATAGTAACAAACATGGTCAACACTTCAACCACTCTACAACCTGTATTGTTCTGATTTATCCATGCTCTACACTATATGTTCAGAAAAAACTCAGAATATGTATCTATTTAGACATGTTCAGTGTATTTTTTCCTATTAAAAATGTGTTAAAATTATATTAATCCTATTTTACAGAGTAAGTTTGAATTTTAAATTTGTTGGGGACTCCCACCTATTTCAATTGAATGCAAATTCATCTCGAGAGTAGCCAACTTGAATTAAATGGCAAGTGATATATTCAATATTGAATGATACACACACACACACACACACACACACACACACACACACACACACACACACACACACACACACACACACACATGTATACATATACATATATATATACATATATATATGTATATGTATATGTATATATATATATATCTGTATATATATATATATATATATATATATATATATATATGTGTGTGTGTGTGTGTGTGTGTGTGTGTGTGTGTGTGTGTGTGTGTGTGTGTGTGTGTGTGTGTGTGTGTGTGTGTGTGTGTGTGTGTGTGTGTGTGTATACATATGTATATGTATACATATATATATATATATATATATATATATATATATATATATATATATATGTATATGTATACACACACACATATGTATACATATACATATATATGTATACATATGTCTGTGTGTGTACATATACATATATACATATATATATATATATATATATATATATATATATATATATATATATATATATATATATATATATATGTATATGTATATATATGTGTGTGTGTGTGTATACATATACATATATATATGTATATGTATATGTATATGTATATGTATATATATATATATATATATATATTATTAAACTATATAATATTTATTTAAAATATATATTAAAAATGAAGTATAATATCATATAATATTATTAAATTTAAATATATTATACTAAAATATGCAATATATAATATTGATTTATAGACTATATAATTTAACATATATTATATAATTTATGCTTAATATATAAAAATATTATGATATATATTATAAAATATCTATAAAATAACTAATATTATACACACATATATATTTATGCATGCATGTATTAATTTTTGTATGTATTGGTAAGAGGGGTTATATAAAGCAAAAGAGTTTAAGTTAGTCAATCCTAGTTACTCCAAACCTATGATAATGTCAAAATGAGTTCATCTAAAGTAACTATGAGCATAAACATATCAGCTAAATAATTATATTGAAATATATAATATATAATATTGATTTATAAACTATATTAACATATATAGTTCATATAAAGTAATTGTGGCTACAAACCTATCATGATCTAAATCACCATGCAATGCTTTGGTATAAGATGGATTTCATTCTTCATGTAAAGATATTATATCCTCTTAACACATTATCTCTATGTCTAAATTAAAATTCCCTTGGTTTTGATTAGGTGGATTCTATGTTCAATGAATAATGAGCTCAACTATCACTGATCAAGGTTTATCTTAGTGATTGCATTGGATAAATTTATTTTATTACAATAGAGCCAAAAAAATAGAAGCTACAAAGAGGAATTTGGGTTAAAAAAATGGATATAAATTTGAATTAAACATCTATGTTGTAAAGACACTATCTATTCCATGTATGACACAATGCCTAGTGATGATGCATTCTTAAGTATACCACCACCACTTATTTCTCCTAAATAATTCTCCAAAATGTGTGGATGAAACTCCACTTATTATGCAAGAGATGATTATTAATAAATCATTACCATTTGTTCCAAAGTTCCAACTTCTATTTCTATATTTGAACTTATATAATTTTTCATTTGTTAGTGGAATACCTATGGCCATGTTGTAGAACAGAATATGCATTCTCATCATATCCTTGTTGAAGAGGTTTACTCATTTCAACCTCTATAATAGGTGTGGGGAATATATATTAAATAATGTAATATAGTATACTATTATATTATATATATTATAAATTTAAAGTAATTATAATGAAATATATAATATTGATTTATAAACTATATTAACCTAGAATATATTTCATATAAAGTAATTGTTGGTGCAAACCTATAGGGATCTGAATCACCATGTAATGATTTGGTTTATAATGGATTACATTCTTAATGTAAAGATGTTAATAATATCCTCTTAGCATATTATCTCTATGTCAAAACTAAAACTCCCTTGGTTTCATTGGGAAATTATTAGTGCTCAAATGAATAATTATATTTGTGGGTATATAGTGAAATATTAAATATTGTATTTGGGTGCACATGAGTTGTGATAAAAACTCACTATGAGATAAGCTTGAGATAAATAAGGGAGGAGTTGATAAATAGAAGGGATTTGTGATAAATTTTGAACTACATATTAAGGATAAATTCCTCTTATAAATTATAAATCTTTCATATGAATAGAACTATCTTGAATAAATTACAATACAAGTTTATTATCTATATAAAGCTTTCTTATTTATGTGGTTTTTTAATACAGATCTAAACCAAGATATGATTAATCTCATTATATGGTATCAAAGCAAGGATTTAGATCATGGTCAATGTAACATGAGATAATTTCTACTCAATTTTTTTTGGCTATCCTACTATTGTTTATCACTCTTTATATAGTTGTTTGTTACTCATCATTCTTTTTAGACCTGGTACAATTTGATCTTCATTTGACCTAAGCTGTAAAGTCTATGTATATACATCATACTATAAAGTGTATATCTGGACTATTGCATTGAATTTATGTTAGGATTTATCACTTTTCAATGCATTCAAAATACATCTAAAATGAGTACATATTCTTATCGGTGCTAATTTTGATCCTATTTGAACTTTATGCATTGAACAAACTTTCCAGATTTGCATTCAAATTGAAATCCTTATATATGCTTATTATATTTGATATCAATTTTTGTGAATGAAAAGGTGGTAGAGTAAGTGGTAATAACAAATCAATTAGTCTCAGTGGCCTAACAAGTTATTAACACTACATTCCCTTATAGCTATCAATTTTTACTATGGATTTACTTGCAATATCACATCATGCAGCTAGTTTAATGCATCAATTTAGTAACTCTTGGTAGTTTTTTCTATTTTAACTTGATTTCAATGTGTTCCTAGTCTTTTGAGGTATGTTTAAATTTTTTCTTATCATATTAAATGTATAAATTCTATATAAGTTATTTGTTCTTATCATGTGGATACAGATCTAACCTAGACTATGAGCATCTTTGCATTGCTCAAATGATGTTATCTATGTTGCTCAGTAGTTTGAAGTTTAGTCCATTAGTTTTTACTTTAGGTTATGCCATTTTATTTTAATTATTTATCTTTAAAGATTTAATTATTTTTAATTTTATCAGTATAGGTATTAGATTGTGTTATGTCTCTTTTTTAGTCTTTTCCTAAATATTAAAGAGGGTAGGGTGAGTTATTCATTAGTCACTTTTCATGATTTAAGAATATTTTATTATGAAAAGGAAATCATTGAGTTCACATATTGAGTATTTTTTTACACTGTGTGTCAGTATTATTTTATAGGTTTTGATTTTAATCACCAAAGAATTGATATTGTCAATATCAATATTAGAGTTAAAATTAAAAAAAGGTGTGTCTATTGTTATAAATATTTTTGAAGTAGTTATGCATTTCTCATATAAAAAGTTAGTAAAAATATTAAAAGATTCATTTTTAAGTATGTCATTTTTGGTCATTACAAAATGATTCAAGAGTTAGAGTCACTAGTTTATGTCATTTGGTTATGAAAGTTAAACACTTTATTGTAACAGATGCATTATCACTTGTATGTGATGTCCAAATTATGAGGGGATCTTGTTATAAAAATGACATGCAAAGAATGAGATTAAAGAATTAATCAACTGAGTAACTTCACCTACTAGAGGCTAGAGGAAAAAGGATGATGGAGGACACTTGTACATCTCATTAGCCACTAATGATGAGGTACCATTTTGTAGTAGTGTCACTTACTATTTTCAGCTTGTTTTCTATAGTATGGAATAAGAATAGAAGTGTATCCCTATTCGTGTAAGTTAAAAATGTAATCCCATAAAATTGTGATAGTATAAGAGATAAAGATCATCATTACTAAATTAGGAGATGTTCTTAATAAAAGTAGTCTATAGGTGTGTTCTCACTACTTTTTGATTGGTTCTATTGATGCTCCTAGATTCGGTTGATATAGTTCCCCTTACATGGTTGGTGGTTGATACATGTTCCCACCATGGAGGATGTTCATATGATTGGTTGATAATGTTACCATTTCTTGGTTGATTATTTCTCATAATCAATATGTAAGTAATAAACACATAGGAAGGTCAAGACATGTGTATGTTGCTTAGAGAGAGGATGGTGTTTCTCCTCATATTCACACTAAGAGGGGGGGGGGGAATATTAGGAAATTATTGGTGCTCACATGAATAATTATATTTGTGGGTATATAATGAAATATTAAATATTTTATTTACATGTATGTGATTTGTGAGAACAACTCGCTATTAGATAAGCTTGAGATAAATCAGGGAAGAGTTGAGAAATAAAAGGGATTTGTGATAAAGTTAAAACCATGTAAATAAAATAGAATAAATTATAAATCTCTCATATGAATAGAAATATTCTAAATAAATTAAAATAACATTTTATTATCTATGTAAAGATTTATTATTTGTGTGTTTTGTTTATATAGATCTAAACCAGACTCTATTAACCTCACTAGGTTTCGATCAGGGGGATTTTGTATTCATTTTATAAAGAGATTAATTGTTTCTGATTAGGGTTTTCTTGGTGATTGAAATGGAGAAATTGATTTTTTTACAATGGTGCTAAATTTTTTAGAAGTGATAAAGAGGAATTTTGGTTTTATAAATTGAATATAAATTTGACTTGGACATATATGTTACAAAGATACAATCTATTCCATGTATGCCTACTATGCTTAGCGATGATGCATTATCAAATACATGACCATCACTTATTTCTCCTAAAGATATTATTAATCTTACATCTCCAAAATATGTGGATGAAACTCCACTTATTATGTAAGAGCCTATTATTTCTAAATCATTACTGTTAGTACCAATGTTCTCATTTTTATTTTTATGTTTGAACTTCTATAATTTTTCATATGCTAGTGAAATGCCTATGGTCATGTTGAAAAACACAATATGCATTATAATCATATCACCATGGAAAAATTTTACTCATATCAAACTCTATAATAGGTGTGGGGAATATATATTAAATAATGTAATATAATATTATAATATTATATATTATATATTATAAATTTAAAGTAATTATAATGAAATATATAATATATAATATTGATTTATAAACTATATTAACATATAATATAGTTTATATAAAGTAATTATGGGAAGAAACCTATTAGTATTTGAGTCACCATGCAATGCTTTAGTCTACGGTGGCTTTCATTCTTCATGTAAAGATACTATAACCTCTAAACATATTATCTCTATGTCAAAACTACAACTCCATTGATTTTGATCTTGGGCTTATGTATTCACTAGATAAGGATCTCAAGTGTGGTTGATCATGGTTTGTCTTGGTGATTGCAATGGATAAATTGATTTTATTACAATGGTACTAAAAATTAGAAGCGACAAACAACTTCGGGTTTAGAAATTAGATATAAATATAAAGTTAACATATATGTTACAAAGAAACCATCTATTATATATATGCCTACTATGTTTAGTGATGATGCATTCTCAAATATACCACAACCACTTATTTTTGCTAAAGATGTTATTAATGTTACATCTCCAAAATGTGTGGATGAAATTACACTTATTATGTGAAAGCCTATTATTTATAAATAATTAGTGTCAATTCCAAAGTACCAACTTCTGTTTCTATATTTCAAATTATGTAATTTTGTATCTATTAATGGAATGCCTATGGCCATGTTACAAAACACAATACACGTTCTCATCATATCCTCGTGAAAGATGTTTACTCATATCAACCTCTATAATAGGTGTGGGGTATATATATTAAATAATAAAATATAATATTATATATTATAAATTTAAAATAATTATAATGAAATATATAATATTGATTTATAAACTATATAAACATATATTAGAGTTCATATAAAGTAATTGTGGGTGTAAACCTATTAGGATTTCAATCACCATGCAATGCTTTAGTCTATGATGGCTTACAATCTTCATGTAAATATATTATATCCTATTAGCATATTATCTCTATGTCTAAATTACAACTCCCTTGGTTTTGATCAGGGGGATTCTACATTCACTGGATAAGGATATCAATTATGGTCGATTAGGGTTTATCTTGGTGATTTAAATGGAGAAATTGATTTTATTACAATGATGATAAAAAAATTAGAAGAGAAAAAGAGGAACTTCAAGTTTAGAAATTGGATATAATTTTGAGGTGGACATATATGTTACAAAGACACCATCTATCCCATGTATGCCTACTATGCCTAATTATGATCTACCACCACTTGTTTTTGCTAAATATACCATTACTATTACATCTCTAAAATATGTGGACTAAACTCAACTTATTATGCAAGATCATATTATTTCTAAATAATTAGCGTCGATGCCAAAGTTCTAACTTTTATTTCTATATTTAAACTTCTACAATTTTTCATCTATTATTGGAATGCCTATAGCCTTGTTGAAAATTACAATATCCATTCTCATCCTATCCCTGTGGAAGAGGTTTACTCATATCAACCTCTATAATAGGTGCGGGGAATATATATTAAATAATGTAATATAATATTATATATTATATATTATAAATTTAAAGCAATTATAATGAAATATATAATATTAAATATTGATCTATAAACTATATTAACATATAATATAGTCCATATAAAGTAATTATTGGCACAAACTTATCGGGATCCAAATCACCCTACAACACTTTAGTCTATAATGGCTTAGATTATTTATGTAAAGATATTCTAGCCTCTTAATACATAATCTATATGTTAAAACTACAACTCCCTTGGTTTTAATTAGGGGTTTTCTTTATTCACTCGATAAGTAGGTCATGTGTGGGTGATCAAGGTTTGTCTTGGTGATTGCAATGGATAAATTGATTTCATTACAATGGTGCTAAAAAATTAGAAGTGACTAATAGTAATTTTGGGTTTAAAAATTAGATATAATTTTGAAGTGGATATATATGTTACAAATACACCATGTATTCCTTGTATGCTTACTATGCCTAGTGATGATGCATTCTCAAGTATACCACCACCACTTATTTCTCCATTAATGTTACATCTCCAAAATATGTGGATGAAACTCCACTTATTATTCAAGAGCCTATTATTTCTAAATCATTACCATTAGTTCCAAAGTTCCAACTTTTATTTATATATTTGAACTCCTAAAATTATATAATTGTTAGTGGAATGCTTATGGCCATATTAAAAATCACAACACTCATTCTCATCATATCCCTATGGAAGAGGTTTACTCATATCAACCTCTATAATAGGTGTGGGGAATATATATTAAATAATGTAAAATAATATTATAATATTATATATTATATATTAAAAATTTAAAGTAATTATATTTAAATATATAATATATAATATAGATTTATAAACTATATTAACATATAATATAGTTCATATAAAGTAATTGTGGGCACAAACTTATCAGTAGCTAAATCACCATGAAATTATTTATTCTACGATGGTTTGCATTTTTCATGTAAATATATTATAGCCTCTTATCACATTATCTTTAAGTCAAAAATACAAATCCCTTGGTTTTGATTAGGGGGCTTCTATATTTGCTAGATAAGGAGCTCAACTATGGAAAATCATGGTTTGTCTTAGTGATTGTACTATAGAAATTGGTTTCATTACAATGACACTAAATAAATTCAAAGTGACAAAGAGGAATTTTAGGTTTAAAAATTAGATATAAATTTGAAGTGGACATATAGGTTGCAAAGACACCATCTATTCCATATATGCCTACTATGCCTAGTGATGATGCATTCTCAAGTATACCACCATGACTTGTTTCTCCTAAAGATACTATTAATATTGCATCTCCAAAATATGTGTATGAAAATCCACTTATTATGCAAGATCCTATTATTTCTAAATCACTACCATTAGTTCCAAAGTTATTACTTATATTTCTATTTTTAAACTTCTATATTTTTTTTATATGTTAGTGGAATTCTTATGGCCATGTTGCAAATCACAATACGCATTCTCATCATATCCCCATGGAAGAGGTTTACTTATATCAACTTATATAATAGGTGTGGGGAAATATATTAAATAATGTAATATAATATTATAATATTATATATTATATATTATAAATCTAAAGTAATTATACTAAAATATATAATATATAATATTGATTTATAAACTCCATTAACATATATATTATATAATTAATATTTAACATATAAAAATATGATGATATATATTATATAATATTTATATAATAACTAATATTATATATACATAAATAAACATACATATATGATACACACACACATATTATACTTGATATTATATAATATAAATTTAAATATATTATGTTTAAAAATTCTTGCACGTCTAAATTAGGGTTAATTTTAAATATTTTATTTTTCCATTATTTTCTCTCCCATAAAAAATCCAAAAAAAATTATTTTATAGACTGTCAAGTGTATTATGGCAATAGTGGTGGAAGCATTGACCCTATTTTGTACTATCATTTCTACAAATCCTTCTTATCAGGCATTTAATCTATTTAATGTATTTTTTTACTATATCAAAAATGTGCATTTTACTTGTCTTTACATGGTCATTTTATTGATTGTTTACCACTTTATATTATGAAATTGTTAATATTTGGATAGACATGAATTATTGTTATGAATTGGATGATATAATGAAATGGTAGAGATCAGGATTGTTTAGCACTTAATGATATCGATTATTATTTATCTCCTTATGTGTGTAAAAACAATAGGGACAAAAATGGCAAATGTTAGGGTAGTGTTGACATTTTTTAATAATTGTAATCTAATAATCTTAGTAACCAATATATTGAATAGTTTTACATCTAAAAAATGATAGATAATCACCTAGACCAACCAAAAGGACTAGATTATAACCTCACAAGGACCCATTGATGTCTAAATACTTGTTATTCTTAGAATATGGTGAGATTAGGTAACATATAATTTAAATATAGTAATTATAGTGTTGATTCATAATTAAATATATATATTTAATGCATGAGATTAAATTGGATGTGTTGAGATTTGATTGATATCATTTACATGTTCATATAAATTAATACTTTAGGATAATTAATATAGTTAATATCCTTATCAAATTTCAAAATCCTATTTAAGTAGCCTTACCAACCAATACTTGTGAGTGAAGTCTTACTTTTATTTTAGATAGCTACTAGGGTTTAATAAGGCTCCTACCTAGATAATATATTTAAAAAGTATACAAAAAAATTGTTAACTCTAAAATTTAAAAAATACTTATTCACTATCCAAACCAAAATTAAGCAAAGGAAACAAGTTGGATATCCAAAAAACATCTTACTAAAAAACTTAGATACCAAAAGGGATGATAAGGCCATGAGCTATACTACCAAAGAAAATGGATAAACCATAAAGTAAATCAATGAATACTAGAACCCAAAAACCCATAGGATTTGAATATTTCCTTCCTTATCATCCTTTAATACCATTGTAACAAGGGAGACACTACCCTTTGAAGAGTCCTCACCACACATACCCCTATCCATCAACCCACTGAGCTTGAGTTTTATGCCACTAATAGAGACTATCACTCAACTAATATCTAAACTCCCTTGCATTGCTTATTTAAACATATGATAGGGAGCCCTAACCAATCAAGAAGGCACTTCACCACTGACTCAAACCACTATATTAGCTAAGAAATTAATATCTTCCACTCATTCTGTGCTTCCCTAAAGCAATGTTTGAAACCCCAAAACAAAAGATTATCTAGACATTTTTAGGATTTAAGCAAAATGTTATCCAATTTCCAAGAGGTTAATGACATCCTATTTAGATAAAAAAATATGATTTAAAAATCTCCTTCAATCAAAATATTCTCAATTTTTAACTACATCACCAACTCAAGCATTGTTACAAGAGCTTGTACTTTAGCTTCATTATTTATTCCATCCAATAACTTCCTAAAGACAACTTTGATGATAGAAACACTCAATACATTATTATAAAACCCTATCTAAAACCACCTAGATTACATCTTGAGGCTCCATAAAAATTAATTTTAAACCACCTCGAAGGAAGGGGCAGCCAATAAGATTTATCATTTCTTGTACTTTTGAATGAATTTATTATTCACCCATTAATGGGTGGTTGAATAATGAGCCTCCATTTGGCACACATTATGATATCCCATGTTGAAAGACAAAAAATTATACATTTAATATAATAATAAATTGCCTCTAAGATAAAAACCTTTAGCTCTTTTAAAATTGAAGCAAGAGATCTCTCCTTCCAAATTGTCAACACCAAATTTGCTAGACTGACTCTCCAAAGTTTGAAAAGTAAATTAATACAATCCTAAATTGGCCAATATTAAATGCATTAAATAATTAGGAACACCAATCCCAATAAAATTAAATACTATAACACATCCATGCCTAACACTAAGAAGCAAAGGGGCAAGAATAAAATAGGTGATTCATAGTTTCTTCCATAGATTTATTAATAATACAATGGGAAGGGCCCATATAAATAATTTTAGATAATAGATCCTAAGTGAGGATATGACTCTAAACTACTAACCAATTGAAATACCTTGATTTATAAAGACCTATCTTATCCCAAAGCAAGAATCTCTCCCAACTCAACACATCATCTGTTACTTTAGTTACATTGCCAAGGCTCACTTTAATAACTATAATTTGGGAATATATGTATTTTTTTAATCTATGATTTCAATGAAATGAATGATATATTTATAAAGATATATTTTAGGATGATAAATTAGTATATAGTAAACCACGACCATAATGTTTTGAGATTTAAGGTTGTTAAGGTCAGAGTTGTCTAAAGTTTTTTTTGGCATTTCCATAATATAATTAACTAGCCAATTTGAAGGCATACTCACTATGTTTGCCAAGTTTCATAAACTGATAATCACATTATGTTAATTGAAGCAATATTTCCCTTTATATCTTAATGAGGTTGAGTATATAGAATCCCTTGATCAAACCTATTGATTGAAACAGTAATTGGATCAGTTGATATGGCTCAACTAGTCACATTCATCTATTTCAAATAGTAAATGCATTTTGATGCCAAACCTTACATATTTTTTTATTGATATTAGGTTTGGATGGATCCTTTCCCAATTAAAAACATGAAGTGAAAAAGATATTCCTAGATTAAAGGTAAAAATACATAAGACATATGACCAAAAAACTTACAAAAACCATATTACTAGTTATAGTATATTAATATGAAAAAAATTTATAGATATATTATAATAATAAAACTAAGTGATCTTATAAAAAACATCAAATTAAATAGACTACCTACAACAATAATAGTTAACTACTTAATATTATTACATAACTACAAGGGGTTTGCCAACCTAGCATGCACATAGAATTTCACTATATAAATTTTGATTTACTGATGATAATATAAGTGTTTGAGTTTGATATGGTATTATAATTAAATTATTTTGTATTTTTTTAAGGATGTAAATAACTATTATGTTTATACTCTAAAAAAATATAAATATCTCAGTGTTGATCCTCAATTTATAAGAAAGCATGTAATCCTACCTAATTTATGTCAACATAATAATAAGCTTGTAATGCAAGGTTGTAGAATTATCATAACCATAATACCAAAGTTTTTATGTAAGGTTTAATCCTTGGTCTCTCTCAATGTTTGACTACAGCTTATTTATACAATTCAATTACATGCTCAAGTTGTAAAAACTTAAATTCATCATTAGTTTGATTAGCCCAATCAATTAAGCACAAAGTCCAAATATACAATGCCACTCAAGGTATCTCCTAGGAGATACCTTAAAGGTATTACAAGGCCTTTCAAGGTATCACCTAGTAGTGCCTTCAAGGTTAATTAAAATTATACTCATATTCATGTTGAAGGTATCTCCTAGGAGATACCTTGACCATCCCCTTAAATATATGAAAACACCCTTTGAGGTATATCCTATGAGATACCTTCAAGGTCTTTGTAATACCTTAGTGGATAAATTGAAGGTATATTTTAGGAAATACATTGAAAGATAAATCCACTCTGGTGCATGTTTGAAAGGTATCTCTTAGGATATACCATGAACATATTACAGGGACTTCAAGTTATCACCCATAAGTTCTTTCAAGGTGAAGGAAATTCCAATCATGTGCATGTTAGGATATACCTTCAATGTCCAATTTAATGTACGATATTTCCATTCGAGGTATATCCTATGAGATGCCTTCAAAAGCCTTATAATATCTTTGTGGGTAACTTAAAGGCATTTCCTAAGAGATACCTTGAAGGATAAATACATTGTTGTGCATGTTATAATGGTATCTTCAAAGAGATACCTTGAAGGTATTATAATTCCCTTCAAGTTATCATCTAGTAGTTCCTTCAAGTTGAAGAAATATTTTTTGATGTACAAATGGAAAATGCCCAATTTTGATTGCCAAAGTGTATAATGTGAATGTAGAAAATCTAGTGTCAAAACTACTATGGCACACCAACAATCAAATATAGTATACTCAAACATGCAAAGTCAAAGGTTTCCCAATTGTTATACTACTATTTTACATCTTCAAGAAGGATTAAAATTAGCATATAAAAAATATTCAAATCAAATATAGCTTAAAATAAATGATTTTATTTACAATGGATAACTCATACACAAATCTAAGTACTAAGTTACCTTAATAATATAACATCTCGAGTAATTCACATAATTGAAGAAGAATTAAGATTTTTACATAAATACAAAATCAATCAAAACTCTTTAAAATTTCCTATTAGTCAAACTATCCAAAATTATCCTTTTTTTGGGACTGTGAAATTACATGTATTTATAATCTTATGATGGGAAGGCCTCATATCTTAAACCTTCACTTAAAATTATAAGTCAAAAAATAGATCCATGGGATCAAGATCATGTAAAAGATGCATGTACAATGGAAGTGTGAAAACTTAGACTCTCCAACAAAAATACAATATGTATGCACAATAAATAGATTATAATTAGAGTTTTATCTTAAATATACATGCATATATATAATTATTTCAAATCATGATGATAATGTGGCACTGTTAACTAGAGGAGTTGAAGAAGAAACTAAAGTTGCCATAAGAGTAACTATGGGTGAAATGAACATTGAACCTATGAAAGTTTTCATTATTATAAAACCATAAGATTGGTAGTCTATAGTTGTTGTAGAAACACTTGTAGCTAGTTGAGTAACCAAAACTAAAGATGAAGCTTTCTCTTTTTCTTTAAGTTACTATAATAATGTGCCCTTACCTCAAATTTTTTGTTTACAATATCAAAATTGAGCAAGGAAGGCTTAATAATTATACATGATTTATATTACTCTTCTTCTAGGATCTTAAAGCTAGCTACTAAGGCTTCATCTTTAGTTACTCTATTATTAGAAACATTGACCCAGTGTAGAATCTCCTCATTTGTTTTGTAAATGGTTTCCTCCACATCCTTCTTAATATTGTTTTTTGTTGCATGAATAAGGATCCCAAAATTAAGCCTATTGACCAAGTAACCAGTATGAGTAATCTCTTGAGTTACCCTCATATTGTATAAAATTTATAAGGCCCCTATCTCATATCTAGTAAAAATTCCCAATAATGCCTTCAATTGATTAAGCCAACCAATAGAGGCATTGCTTTTCGTAAGTACATAGTTCAAGCACCACATTGAGTCCATACCAAGAATTAAATTCAAATAGTTGAAATAACTATTCCATGAAAAAAAAATCAATAAACTCAACATTTTTTCCAATTATTTTAAATGGTTCCATAACTTGGTGATGTTCACTTGGTTAAGCTGGGCACCTACTCTAAAGGCCTAAATATTATACAAAATATCATACAACTTATTGGATGAAATATGCACATCAACATTAATTTTCTAAGGGGATTGGATTAATTGTATTTGTTTTAACCTTTTCAATTCCTACTTAGTACTATGGTGCATTTTATTTATTGCTTCCTCTTTTGAATAAATGAATTCATTAAAATTCTCAATATATTTTATAGGGTCTCCTAGGTTCCTCTTCAATTTCTTTGCAAGAGGAAAAATATTTTATCTCTGCTTAAATTCCATCTCCTCAACTTTACTGAGGTGCACTGCCTTCCTCTTCATCACCCTCTAAATTTTACCACTCTTCTTATCAAACCTAGTGGAGACTATAGGAAATTAAATTACAACTAGATATTTTTTTCATCCTTGGATTTTTGTATCTCTTTCAGCCATTGGGGAACTATAAAAACCTTTTTTCTTCCATTATATTTGGGCATTGAGATGAAGAAGGTGGAGGATTAATATGGAGGGGTGTAATTAATTTATTCATTGTGGAAGTATTAACCTCAGCTGGAAATATGATAGGTTAGTGGACAATTCTCTCCCCTAGAGATGACTATTCTTTACGATACCTCACCTATATAACTTCCAAAACTAGGGGTTTTTTCCACTATCATTTTGGATGAGGATACTATTAATTATTATGGAATGGGCACTCCTATTTGTGCCAAATTTATTTTTGAAATGGGTTGGCTCTGATGATTAAAAATAGACATAGTTTCCTAGTCTTTAAAATAGACCCTCTTCTCTAGGATCTTTATTGATTGAGGGGAAATAATTGATGAATCCCTAAGAGGAATAAATACAAAACCTTGAGATATAACAAAAAATAGACTTACAAATAGGATTTAAACATTAATAGATGAATAAATAGTTGAAGATACTGCTTCAACAATCCTTTGGTTTGGTTATTTTGTGAGGACTTGTTGCTCTCCCAGACTCAAGGATTTATCTTTATCAAATTATTCCTATTCATCTTCTGGGTGAGTCTCTTAAATAATCCCTTGATTTTATTCTTTTGTTTATTCAAAAACATCTTCTTCATATTCATGATCTGGGTAATTAACCAATGATATTGGTTTTATTTCTTCTTGCACAAGAAAAATTACCTAAGTTTATCCTTCATTTAATTTTTTAGCTACCTCTTATTTTTACCTCTCATGAGACTGCTCAATACTAAATAGAATAAAAAATTGTATTTATTCCAAAGAGTTACTCTTAGTGAAATTAGGATAATCCTTTATCTTCTTCTAGTAGGTGACGATGGAGGGAGTGAAAGGTGACATTGTTAAAGGAATAATAGTGGTGGGAGGCATCATAGGAGATGGTGGTGAAGGGATGGTAATAGTTGTTGTGGAGGTGGGATGAAAGGTGTTTAGAGGTGAAATGGTAGAGTTACAATTCATAAAGGTATCCTAACTAATGGATATAAGTGATGAAGGTTTATCCATAGTAGATGTGGGAAAATTAGGAATAGTTGGAATAGAAGAGAAAGAAGCTTGTAATAAATCTATAAGACTCACCTAGGTCACATTTGTTAAGGGGGAAAAAGGTTCATCACAACATTTCTCTTCCTTTCTTCACCTAGAGAAGCTGTCAACCTATCTATTCTAGTTATTATGCCCAAAACATGGGTGTTAGGAGATGTTGTCAAGGAAGGGACTTGGGCACATGGAAAACCCCTCAGGATATCCATTCTAAGATAAATATTAGATTTTATTTTGACACCATAGTTATTTGGTCACTTGTCTATAGGCTATTATAGAAGAGGAGGTTAATATTGTTATTAAGAGACATGAGGCTTGGATAGTGGCCACTGGTGATTAAATTCCCTCTCAGATTCTTACTCATTGGCATAAGGATTATATTGTAATGCCTAAACTTAGACCATATACATTGAATTATCCTTCATATTATTCCATATGATCAAATCATTAGGTACATTATGAAAGATGGGATCATGGTTATACTCCTCATCCTAATAATAAACATGCACCTTCTTTTTCTCTTAAATATATTAAATGTATCCTCTAACCATTTTCCTCATATCCCATTCTCTAAATGGTGCCAATTTTAGATTGTAATTATCCCTAATTTTGTTGTTCTAGTTTAAATGTGATCTGACTATGTATTATAATTGGTTTATGCTCATGGAAGTCTTAAAATAATAATCCATATGCCTCTAACCTAGTTACTTATCAATAATTTTATAAATCTAAAATCTATTTCTTATTAATCAATCTTATCTAGAACATGGTGTGGTAGTAATAAGGTATAATTCCTTGTCCCTTTAATAGTAATGACAATAAAATCTAGATAGAACCAGTATTCTCCCCATTTATAGAGTGTCCTCAAAATGTTCTTAGAAAAACTAGGCATAGCTTTCCCATGGATTTCATGATATATCCAAGGGTAAACTTAATTTCATGTTTTTTCAATTTAATATATGTATCTTTGAATGAAGACAAATGAATGATCTTCACCAATTCTGGTAATTATATATTCTTTTGAGGGTTGCCATAACTCACCATAGCTTTGGTAAATAGTTCCCATAACATCATCTAATAAATATGACATCATGTTAAAACTACCACCTAATGGCCTTTAATCTAGATATAACATTTGGTACTTTAGTCTAGCACTAATAATTTATCCCAATGAAACTAATTGATTAGAATAAAAAAAATGTCCAAAAATGGAACCCACTCAACTTGAACATATGAAATACTTAGAAAGACACATTATATTTAATTGAGCCATTGTTATCCTAATCTAGTGCATAAATTGAATGATGCAATTGGATGTAATGCCCCCCTTTGTAATTTATTTTGTGTCCCTTGACAAGACACTCTTTCAATTTCCCATCTATAATGTTTTGTTCAATCTAGACATTAACTAAGCTTTGATTTTAGGTGTTTCAATAGAAATTAATCTAAGATACCTCTTGAAAGCCCTACCTAAAATGTATGTATCCAATTTATTATTTTTCCTAATATATAAACAATCACCAATAAAAGTTCCATTAAAAAATAAATCTATGAGAAGGTCTATGTATGGAATTACATCTAATTTCATAGCTACCTGATAAAGACCTTGCACCTTGATAGGTAGTAAATAATCAATGTACTACTTGTGGTTTTGTGCAATTTTGTCTTGAGATGAGCACAACATTACTGATTCTACCTCATCCCATAGTGTATAATAATGGTGGAATTTTATATATAAATCACTTTTTTTTAACATTATATCAGTGTAGTCAATCATGCTAGTGAAATCATACTGTGAAGTTACATTTGATTATTTGGTAGTTGATGTCATTATTGAACTAGATGTAAGCATCTAGTTCTATCAAAAAGATTGGTTTTCTATCAAAATGATTGGTTCAAATTTACAAAAAACCCTGATAAATTAGGGCTTCCAAATGTATGAGAGATTGAAAATAAAATGTTTTCTTGAGAATAATTTTTAAGTGAATTCCCATTTATCATGGATTTTGTATATATCATTCATAAGATTATAACATTGAGTATATTCATGAACCATTAATGGGGATACAAAATTTTAGTTTAGATGCTCATTTCATTATGAAAATTCCTATTATCTTTAGTGGGTTTAATTACCTAACCTATGGAAAACCTTCATTAACTCAAAATGTTCAGTGATTTACTTTGAGATAGTTTTCAATGATGATTACTACATACTCAAGGTCAATTCCTCTAGATGATGATAGGTGTCAACTCCTCATTAATCTATGACTTTATACCTTTCACTGCCCTTGAACCTTCTATGGTCATGAGGTGATAATATCATGCAACATGTTGAGATATCAAAAAATTAGAGATAATTGAAGTCCTAGGCCTTAGGCCATAGACCAAAGAACTATTTAATCTTCTACAAACTTGTTTTAATGAAGGGATTCCAAGTGTCATACATTCATGATCTAGGAGTAGCAAAATATGAGGTACAAATCCTTCTAACTTTAAATGTTACTGATGAACTAATAAAGCTTAAAAATTTGACCACCTTATAATACTTTCAAGGGTAACTTGAAGGTATCTCTTAGGATACATATTGAATCCACTATTGTGCATGTTTGAAAGAGATACCTTGAAGGTATCTTTGAAGGTATTAAAAAGCACTATTGATGTTTAGTAGGAGTGCTACATCATTTCCCTCTACCAAGTGTAATTTCATCACTTATTTAGCTTTAGTTTACCAAGTAATGAATATTTTGGTAGTTATAAGTTGGGAGTTGGGGTATAACACTATTTTTGAACATCCTAAACAAAAGTTGTGAACATTTTTTTGAACACTAAAATGTGTATAACTCTTCTCCCAAGAAAAATCACTACATACCTAAATTTTTTTGAGGGATCTATTAAAAAATAATGCCAAGGAAATCTTTTTGATGACCTAGATAAATTGAAGTGTAAAACTTACAACCCAGTTCTTGAAGGATAGTGGCCAAAAAGTAAGTTTTGAATAGTTATAATTCTTGGTGAATGTCTAATGCCCACTATGGGAGGACTAGTTGGGATGGGTCCATGAGTTGAGTGTCTGAGTATGTAGTCTTAACCATTATCTCACTTTTTGCTTTCAAAGTCTCCTCTAGGTGGGGATCAAGGAGTGAAGGCCATATGACCTTAGACTAGTCCACTCCACCATACTATGGTAATGGATGGACTATGTATACTAGCCTTCTCTTTTTCTTAGCCTTCTCAGTGGTTATCACAGTTATATTTTAAGACTAGGAAGGTTAACTAACATACTTAACTATGTAAAAGTAACATGTAATTTGTGAGTGGCTACTACTCCCTTCACCTTATTTGTGTATTTTCTCTTATTTTTTTAGGGGGTGGAGTAGCAGTGGAAGGGATTGTAGTAGGAATAGTAAGAGTGGATGTGGGAAGAAAAATTAGAGTAATAATAATTTAGGAAGTAGGGGGTTAGAGGAGGGATCAAGCACCACCTTGGGAAACAAGAGAAGAGGTGGAATAGGAGGGGTGAATTAAACAAGAAAAAATAAACTAATTATAGGAATAAAAACATGGTAAATAATATGATTGATATAAATTAGAGAGGGTGTTATGTCACCTAATATTTGTTGATATAATGGTGCCTTTTCCTTTTAGTCTTAGAGTCTCAATAATTTTTCTCTTTTTAATTTTGCATCCTTATCATAAATACCCTCTCCAATTGCCTTCTATGTAGCTATCTCCACCGAAGGTCCCTCTGTGGTTGGGAAATGTGTAAGGGATTGAGGCCTTAGATTTATTATATAATAAATGGTGGTCTTTAGAGATATAAAATGAGTCAATTGTTTGGTTGAGGTAACCATAAAATGAATCTCCACTAGTGATGAAACTCCACCTTGGTTAGGGTCCTCAAAGTCTAAAGTATCTAGGTAGATGGGCTCATGTTGATTTCTTTCTAATGAAGAATCTAGCACCCTTGGTTCTTTATAGATTTATTTAAATGCTTTAGGGGGTGTCTGATGAAATTTACCTTATTCTCATATTGGTGGAGCACGTATGCTAGTCCAAAAATTAGATGTGTCCCAGCCTTTAATTAGTGGGAGTCTAGTTTTTGCCTCCTTTATGGAAAGGGAAGGCTCCCCTTGAATGAGATTTAAAATGTCCTCCTACATCTAAAATTATTGTGCCCCTTATAATACTTGATCATCATTCTAAACATTAAATAGCAAGAAGTCATGATCATAGTGATCATGTTGATATTCAATTCCTAGCCCCTTATTATGGTTTTTGACATATCCATAGGGTCCTAGTCCCTGTGTAGAAGTAAAGCTAAGGATTAGTATTCTATGTATCTTCCAGCCTCATAAAAGTGCTTCTTATTGGTGTAACACATTATTCCAATAATTAAGTGTGAGCCATGAAGGTAGGATTTTTTGTTCTTATGAATATCCTCATCTATGCACCACATAACTAATAATCTATTTCCTACTCTACTAGCTTGTTGGGGACATAATTGGGGATTCATAGGGTGTAAACTTATGGACAATCACCATGATGACTATGTAGTTAGGGTATAACTAGTAGTCTACCTTGATCAGTAGTGTATATGTGATATTCTTTGATATCTTTGTTAAAGGGGAATCATGGATGGCCATCTATACATACAGGTAAACATCCTCAACAATGTGCATAATATTGTGAGTGTACACATATATATGCATGCTAGAATAAGAGTTACATATCTTATTCTTTATATAATATAGAGGGGGCTCTAGAGAAAGCCATTAATGATGTAGACCATCTCCAAAACTAAGTCAAATAAGAAATAGATCATGTTAAAGTTGATTTTTAGAGGCCTCTTGTATTTATGCATAATTTATTCTTGTAACATTTCTCCAATAAATTATCCTAGACTACAGGTCAATTCTAACATCCTTAATAAATCCCACAATGGAATTTATTATAGTTGGAGTAATTATATGGTAGGGTATCCAAATATCCTATTAAATAAGGATATCCAAATCTAAATTCCCATTCTAAATTTTGTTATTAGGGTGGGCTACTTGTCTTTCTAGTTGATTATATCTTTGAGGAGCATCGAACTAATAAGTTCCTTATTGACATACTTATCTTTCTTCCATGCCACTACTCTATGTAGATTATGGATGTCATCTATGATGGGAAGAGAGAGGTACCTTGGAAACACATCACCATATATGATTACTTTGACCATCATGTTATTGAGGTGATGTAGTTATGCTCTTGTTGATGTCTTCCCTATGAATAAAAAGTCTCATAGGAAGTTAATACAGGGCATGACTACTAGATTCACAACTACAAAGTGTAACCCTTATCTGTTGAGTGGGAGGAGTTCAATATCCAGTTAGTATTAGGATCAAGTTAGGTTATCTACATGTGTGTATGCATTGACCTAGTGTATGACATCCCATTATGTTGAGTATTTGTTATAATCACTATTAAATACAATAATTTCAAATCATGTGTCTATATACTCAGTAGAATCTTTGTCAGAGAAACTTGAAATAGTGACACTTCCATAAAATTCCAAAGATGAGGATTCCATTATTTTATAGTTAAGTTGGTACTATTTTAAAATTCAATCTCTCAGTTCTCCTAAATATATTTTTAAGTCAAAGACACTAGTGGTTATGTCTTTATCATAGAAGAGTAAGTGAATTCATAAGTAAGCTTGAGATTAAATGAGCATGCCATCATATAAAATACTTTGATATAGATTTGGAATTGATTTCTAGTTTGTGTGCCATTAATTTCCAAAACCTATAACTTCATTTTGTTTATTTAATAAAAAATTTACCACCTCATTTGATGAGTATGCCATGTAGGTACTATTGACATATAGTAGGAGTTCTACATCAATGCCCTCTACCAAGTGTCATTTCTTCACTTCCTCAAATTTAGTTTACCAAGTAATAAATCTTTAAATAGTCATAAGTTAGGAGTGATGGTAGAACACTATTTACAATAATTTTGAACAAAATTTATGAAATGTTTTGTCGAAAACCAAAAATTACAGCTTTAGGTCCCATACCCTAAATTCCTAAATATTATGTTCTAAATAAATCCTCTGAAGGGAATGCCAAAGAACAAAATTCTTATAGGATATGTAGAGTGTAGAGTTTTGAATGATAAAATATATAAGAGGGATTCATCAAGAAAAAACACTGAACAAAATCATTGAGGGAGTGCCACCAAGTAGGTCCATGGAGTGCAAGAGCACAAAAAACTTTAAACTCCTATTGCCTTATAATACCTTCATGGGTAACTTGAGAGTATATATTAGGATATATACCTCGAATCCACTATTGTAAATTTTTGAAATGTATCTCCAGGAGATACCTTAAAGGTACACTTGAACATATTACAATGCCCTTCAAGGTATCGCCCATTAATACCTTCAAAATGAAGGAAAATTCCACTCATGTTCATGTTGAAGGTATCACCTAGGAGATACCTTTAACATACCCTAGAATTTATGAAAACACCCTTTGAAGTATTTATCATGATCCTATTTTAACTAATGCATGCCAAGTGTAATACTTTCAGGGATCTAAGAGACAAAAATATGGGGTGCAAAGCCTTTTAACTTTATCAAATAATCTTGAAACCTTAATAATACCTTAATGGGTAACTTTAAGGTAGCTCATAGGAGGTACCTTAAGGGTAACCTTGAAGTTATTACAAGGCACATTCAATTAGTCTTTTGAAGGTGAAATAAAATTCCACTTGTGTGCATGTTGAAGGTAACTACTAGGAGATACATTCAACATCCCCTTGAATGTATTACCATTGGCAACACCCTTCAAAGTATATTCTATAATATTCCTTCAAGGGCCTTGAAATAACCATGTAATACCTTCATGGTTAAATTTAAGGTATCTCCTAGGAGATGCATTGAATGAAAAATTCACTCTTATGCATATTTTAAAGGTATCTCCTAGGAGATACCTTAAAGGTACATGTTATTGGGATTTTTGACATAAAAATCAACTACAAGCTAGGTATTATAGTTTTACTCCATTTCAAGCCTCTCTTGAAATAAATATTTCTGACCCACTCCTACAAAGAATGGGTGAGGGCACTTCCCCAATGTTTATTTCACTTGCTCTACGTACATTGAACCTCACTTAGTGACTGATTGAGACCATTTCATACAAGGAGCCTTTAATAGTTTGAATTAAATGTAGTTTAGTAGTCCTTTTGATATGTAAATAGGCATAAATTTAATTAAACATCTTTCAATAGAAGATAATTCATCTAGGCTTAAGGTTAGCACCTAAATATCTAAAATTATGATACAAGAATAGTTGTAAGGTTTTTGAATTTTGGGTGTTTGTCTTCCTAGGTCTTGGTGGTTGATGTGATAGTTTTTTAAAAATTAAACAAATCATAAAACATTGTAATATAGTCATCCTTTTGGATTTTGTCATTAAATTTCAAGAATTTATTGAATGAAATAGCTTGGAGATTCCCATAGTTTGTAGCATGTGTAAGAATTTAGTGTTAATTGATATGCATCATACTTCAGGATTTATACATCATATCTTCGATCATGATGAGTGTTGATCATTCATCCCACATGAAAAGGTTTTCTTATCATTTTGAAATAATGATGAAGCCTCAGATGATAGATCATCCACATTTGTCCAATGTTTTAACACCTCAACTCGAACCCCTTAAGTTAAATATTTGAAGCATACTTCCCCCTCTTATTTCTCCTTAAAAACAAATGTTTGTAGATTGTTTTTCCTATAATTTTATATTGGCTAGTGTTTTTATTTACTTATAATCCTTGACACACTTAATACTTGTATTTAAAATTCCTTCCACTTTCCTCTAGTTAGTCTTAATTTGGATATGATATTCCTTCATGAGCCTTATCATAAATTCAATGGGATGTTGAAGGTATCTCCTAGGAGATACCTTCAACATGATTATTAGTGAAAATTATAGCTCTATAATTACTATTTTTAAAAAGTACATCTATCTCACTAAATCATAACCCTAAGTATGGTGTTATACTTTTGGGATATTCTTAGTAAGTACTTGATATGTTAGAAATGCACAATCATCTATTAAACAATCCCCTTTGAAAAAGTTTTACATTTCTCTATATAAAATCTATTTTTGATTTGGTCATAAATTTATAGTTTATGTCCAATTTAGTGTATATATTATAAATATTTAATACGTATTTTATATTACATATTAGAATTCACATTTGTTGATATATAAATAAATAATAGTTAATCATAAACAATTTCATAAGTGATACAATATGCAAGTTAAATTTTACAAAATATCAATAATTAAATCATTTAAATGGATTTACAAAATATATTTATTCAATAAATAAATTTATACACTTAGAAGGTGGCCTCAATTGAAGAAATTTTGATATAGTACCATTTAACCTACCAAAGCTAAAATTAGTTCCACATCACCATCTTCCATTTTATGATCACAAGAAAAACCCTATTTTTAATTGGTATTTTAGGTTGTTTATTCTGATAAATATGCATACAAATATTTATTTGTTTAGCACTATATCTAGTAAATAATCTTCTCAAATTTGAATAACCCTTAGATGTGATAATGATGAACTTGAATATGCCATTCAATTCCAACCAGAAGTATGGAATGGATAAGATGGAATTATTCATTGTGTTATAACTAATTTCAATAAATTTACACACAATAAAATAAAATTTACAAAAATCAATGTTTCTCCTTCTTGTGAAACTTTTGGGTTTCATTTGAATAGCTATGACAACCTTGAATTTTTTGGGTTAATAGATATAGATAATTTGGTCTTTAGAATACAAAATATGTTGATAGATACATATGAATAATGGGAACCAAATTATTTTACTTGATACCTGTAAACATGCATTTAAGATACCCTAAAATCATGATAGAAAAACATTTAAGAAAACAAGAAGAGTAGGGGCACCATATTTGCATGCAGATCTGAAAAAGGCTATACAATCACTCACGTTGTTGGAGAAATATAAGATCAAACATAAGGTTGATACACTTTTTTTGGAATAAATTTATGATTAGACAAATAATTAATTCTTTACATGGTATATTTATTGTATAAATTAGGCCTTGAACAATTTTTTAGAGCTCCGTGAATTGGGAGATGCTAATATCAAAATAAGAAATCTAAATGAAAGAGGGGAGAATGTTATAGTTCACTTATTCATAAAACATAATGAGGTTTAAATTAAGGATAATTTTTTAATTCCTTTTAATCCAAATAACCCTCAATGTATTATCAAATCAAAAGAAGTCCTTGAAGATATGATACAGAAAAAAACATAACGTTCAAAATTGCGGATGGCCAACACATAAGTACATCACAACAGAGAATTATTTTAGATGAGAAATAAAATGCACTATCATTAATAAAAAATGTTCTAATAGAAGGGAAATATTTCTAAAAATAGATAATCTGTTCCATATTATTAACAAAATATGTAACCAATATAATGAAGAAAAATGAAGAAAATGAATCAATTTATAAGGCTTCATTTTTAGAAAGAGTTCGATCTACACATGACCTTATCCAACTGAGAGGTTGGAATAATATATAAATAAGGGTAAAATATATAATAAATACATGAAAAATATATACACTTATTCAAACAAATTAACTACTCATCACAATAACTACAAGATAGAAAATGCCTTCTTTTCATGGAACAACCCATTTGGGATTGTTTTGATAAGGCATTTGATTTGTTTGAAAGTGATAATTTACCAATTTTAGATAAATAATATTTAAATATGATAGGTATAATAGTATTAATAAATATTTAAGGTAGTTTAGACAAATAAAAAATAGAACTAGCAGATTTATTAGAAAAAGGGTCTATTTCCTTCTTGAAAACCCCTGGGTGCAACAACATGGACACTTGGTGCAAAAAAGTGAAGCTAAAAATTAAAAGATTTGTAAAAATTGTAGATTATTTTACCAATCATGATCTAACAGTTCCATCATAAAAAATAATCACACCTTAATAAGTAATGGAGTGTTATAGAATTTATATGAAAAGGTTTACAAATTTATGTATACTAAATGAAAGTATTTCAAAAAAAAAAGCTTAGAAGCATTATCTCTAGATTCAATAAGCATATTAATAAAATATCTAGATAACAATGGAGTTCATCTTATAGGGATAGATATAGAAATGTTTACTTGCCATTAAGGCCCCTCTATGTCTTTGGCCATCCATTTTAGAAGATTTTAGTGAAATGTTCATTGTTGGTGTGAATGTTGATTTGATAATTATTGATATTTTAAATGTCATTGAATATTTTAAAGAAAATATTCACCTATTTATTTAGGAATTGATTGATAAAGTTATTTTTTTGGATTTCAAAGTATTCATCATTCACAAAGTTGACCATTTCTCTTGAATTTAAATCTCTTTTAGAAAGCTATGTGTTGGTCATTTCCATTATAAGCAAAATAGGGGTGTCATACTTTGGGGTCCACATAGTGATGGATTCAATTGGACTCATATTACATGTTTTAATTTTTATCAAGATTACTCTAATTTTTAGCTTGAATATTTCATCATCCATTCACAACAAATTAAATTAGAGGAAGGTTTTGACATCAGTAAAGACGTACTAACATTTCAATTGATTGGTTCACATAAAATAGGAAGGCCATTCAAAAATTAATTAGATAACTTCTTTTGGGAGATAATTTTCTATAATTTCAATAATTTGGATACATGTGAAGTGATAAGGGTATATAAATGATATGTATTGGTGCATGCTTCTACAAAAATGCAAAGGAATTTATCTTGCATTATAGAAACTGAAGAACAAACAATTTTTAATGTTGAATTTCAAAAATGTTTAACACATTCATGGAAACCAATACTAGAATAACCACTTTAATCACTACCATGTGCAGAAAATTTTAAATTTATTTTATAATCATCATTTATTTTTCAAGTAAAAAATCTTAACAATCTTTTGGTATGTATGCTTTATTTTTCAAACCTAATAGTTTAGCAATCTTTCAGTGTGTAGAAAATATGGCATCGAATCAAAGTGAAGAAATAATAATAATAATAATAATAATAATAATAATAATAATAATAATAATAATAATAATAATAATTCAAACCAGTAAACATGATAAATTGCAAGTTGAAGAAGGTAAGATAAGATCATGCATATTTTTAAAATTATACATTTATTTATTTATCAATTATTTATAATACTAATGAAATATTTTTTCATCTATTTATATCTAAATTAAAATAGTTCACAACACAACTCTACAAATTTATGTCTCAAACATAATAACTCAATAGACATCTCTACAGCTTAAATCCTCCATGAAAACAACACAAGGTAAAATCCTACAACTAAACACTTTTTTAAATTATAAATATCAAAACAAATGATGATGAGAATTTTTAGTTACTAAATTACATAATACCTTGTAGGATGTAAAGAACAAAAGGTTCAATGAAAGAGTGTAACTAGACAAACTATAAAAAGGAAAAAAAGATGAAACCCCCTTTTAATGAATGTGTAATTATTAAATTTCATATATTTTAATATGTAAATTATTTTTATTGGTTTAAACACATTATAATTGAATTTTTATTTATCGACAGGGGAGAGTAGAAGACAATAAATTATAGTGCATTGGCTTGGGATTTGGAAGTGTAGTTTTATTTTATTATTGTGTCGACTAGAATGTGGTTGTATTTACCCATTTAAATGTCACTTAAATATTGAATTTACCCTATTTTAAATAACTCAATATGTGATATATTATGTCATGAAGACATTAAATTATCTTTAGAGTATACATGATCTTTATTTCAAAGCCTCATTAGTGAAAAAAGGGCATAGATAAATATATGTATATGGACACACACACACACACACACACACACTTTTACTTAAACTAAATCATAACTTTGACAACTAAACCAATCTAAATTTACAAATCAAATGTTAATGTGTGTGTGTGTGTGTGTGTGTGTGTGTGTGTGTGCATGAATGCATATGTTAAATGACATAAATAAATTACAGAAATAATCATGTTTTTTTTTTTGGGAATATGATGAGTTAAATATATTTTAACAAATGCATACAAAGTGTCTCTAATGGTCAAGTTATGAGGACTAATTATAAACATGTATATGTGTATGCATGTTATAGAAATGGCAATATAAATTATAGATCTGTGTATATTGAGTATAGTTACATTTTCCTAAATACGTATGTATTTTTGTATATGTTTATATAAAATTTTATAAGATTTAAGGAAATGAAAATAAAAAATGTGTTAAATAAAATGAAATATGTTTATATGTTACAATATAAAATGCAAGTTAAATGTGAATCAATGATCAATCTAACATGCAAAATATTTTCTTGGAAAATTTCAATGTTATATTTATTATAATATAATATTGTTAATAAATGATTACTTTCTTTTTTAACAAATTGCAAATATTTTAAAGTAGGAGCTAAAACTGACTTCTAAAAAACTATTGATTTTGGAGTTACATGACTTATTATTTATTATGCACAAAACAAATGATGTGTAAATGAATGTTATAAGAAGATAAGAACATTATGTAATATGAAATATGTCATAATACATTCAAGATCATTCTAAAGAAGTTTTTAATGTGGCCTTGCAGTCTTTTACTGACATTCACCTCTAGTCAATGATAGAGGACAATCATTTGAGGCTACTCTTTCAAGCCATGGATTGTACAAGTTCAAATTTCATGTTTGTTTGGGGGAAAAATATTCTAAACCCTTTAATATAAATATAGATAAACTGGATTAAGCTATTTTTTGAGAATTATAATTATATTAATATAACTCATAAGAAAAAATACAAATGTGTTATATTATGATAAATAGATATAGTGTAAATGGAAGTTAGAAAGATGAAAAAGATTGGAGAATAAAAATTACATCTATCATCACATTCTTGGGAGAAAATGAAAAATCCATGCCATTAGTTGTGAAACATTGTTTGGAAGGATGTAACTTTCCCATATGATTTTTTCAAGTGTATTTACTAATTTTAAACTAAAAATTTAGTAACGTTATCATCAATTTCATAAAAACTAAATCTAAATTATTTATAGTGTAATCCATTTTTTTTCAAATTAATGGATTTTAATTTAGTATTACTTTTATCTCATTTCATGAAATTTGATTTATAGTTGGAGATACCTTGAAAGTATGAAATCGGGTCTACATTTGAAATCTAATCCCCTTAGAAGTGGATAATCCACCATTTTAACTTGAAATCACTCAACTTGATCCATTAGTAAAATGACACTTACTCATGAATATCTTCCTAATGAACATGGAATAATTATTAATTTCCTCTCTCATTAAATTTTTTATTTGATGCCCCATTAATGTGTCAAAGGTATATAGTGGTTTATCTCATGTACTTGCTAGGTATCCTTGGACTCCCCCTATTAGATTCATTGGTAGGATAAAAATATGCCCCAGTTGGGATGAATAAGGAGAATGATTTTCCCAAAGATAGTTATAATCACCAACCTTCAAATGAATATAAACACAATGATTTACCCAAAGGTGGGATGGTATACAATGATTTTACCAAAGGTATATATAATCATTATACCTTGATAATAGTAAAAATTATATGAAATGTGATGACCAATTGGTATAGAGGAGAAAGATGAATTTTGCCAACCTATGATTAGGGAGATACACATCCAAACTAGCAAGGAGGACAATTCCTTCATTATTTAATTACTCTATGAAGGATATGATTTACATTAGATAGGGAATGTTTCTAGTGTCAATGAGATATATTATTGCCTCATTGCCATGTAGACTCTTAGAGCTAATTTTTTTTGTAGCACATGATGATATGCATCATGATATAACACCATGATAACTTTGTCAAAGGATGCATAAGGACTGACATGTGATCCAATACTCAATTCAAAACAATGCACCAATGATAATGAGTAGTTTTAGATAGACACTATCTTCTATAGTAACACATTTACATGCCATTAAGGTACATGGTAAGCCTTTTACTTGGGGTAAGAAATAATAATATTATTTTTTTGAGTCTAAATATAAGATTAGTAATTCTAAAAATTTATCTTTACCTTACTTGCATCAACATTTTGAGGTGAAAAAAAATGATAATAACTATGTTAGGGAGTTTATCTTGTTGCAATGTGGTAAGCCCATATGTTATCATTTAGAGTTATTTCATAATGAAATAATTAATATAGCCTTAAGAGTGGGATGTATTACTCAATATTTCTTTGGTTCTCTCACTTTTGCCTCTTGATCAAACCTACCAAATAGAACCAAAAATGAATTTGAAGCCCAAGAAACTATCTTGGGCATATAAATTTCAAAATAATGTGGAATTAAATACTTGATAATTAAAGGAGATTCTAATCTCATAGTGTAGGAAATTCATAATTGTCATGTTAAGGCTTGGTGACTCAACAACATCCTCCACCCAATTTGGCCTCTCCTATATGAAATGGAATATTGGTTAGCATCACATTGTTGTAGGGATGTTAATAAAAAATAAAATTTCCTTTCAAATTGGGGGGTAGACCAAGTGACCAATGTAGTGATGGATAATGTATATGATCAGTGGTGGAGACTTGATTTGGTAGACTTGTGACATCACCTATAATGATTGATAGGACTTTATAAAATTATATTAGACTTGATGCATTCAATTTTGGGCATACTAGAGATTCAACATGTGTAAATGGATTTTCACTTCATGATTGAAAATTAATCCCATGGGTGTGAAGTGTTTTGTCATGATAGGTGGAAACTCACTCTAAGTGATTAATTATTGGAATTTGTCTCTCCTTGTCACATTCATTATTGATTTTCTCCCTTGATTAGATTGCCTTTGCTATGAAAGTGTATTATTCTATGTCAAGCTTGGTCATTAATACCCTTATTTTGTCACTTCATGTAGAGAATCATGAAATATATTTTGAGATAGTGTCTCAAATTTTAGACTCTATTTGATCTTTTGGCTTCCAAAAGTGGAGGTTTTGGAAGAAATTCAAATTATTATTGGCAAGGATTCACTTCATGCTTTCTATATAATAAAACAAATCCATATGTGGTGTTTTGATTTACTAATAACCTACTTTGAGTGGTCTGAAATAGGGAGGAGGCTCATTAAGTGGTAGAGGCCTTAGTGTGGAAGGAATTTTTTGGTGGCCTCATTGGTTGGATGACTAGCTTTGAGGTGGTAACTAGATCACACTATCTTGGTTTTTTCCTCTAAGTGTATTTTACTAGATGGAATCTCATTATATTCAACTACATGATAATTATATGGCCATGGTGGAGGGCATGCAAGTTGTGACCCCTTTTGTGTATTCCTAGATGGATCCATTAATATATCTACTCCCCTTAATCAATGAGGCCCTCGCATTAGTATCCCATTATTTGGTCAACTTCTATTCAATTCAAAGTGCGGTGGATGCTTTGGATTCAAAAAATGCTAAGGCACAAGGTGGGTATCACTATAGGGATACGATGTATATGGACTCGATAAATGCAATGGATCATATTATAGAAATCATATACTTGCATGCAAAGTAACATGATCAAAATTCATCCCTGATATGTAATGTTTTACTATATTTCTCTTTGTGATATATGTTTCTTATTTATGTTTTCTCTCCAAGGTTATCTATCACTTTTTGTTAGTCTCCTTATTGGGACTTGTGTTTTGGATGTCAATATCATAATGATGATAATTAGCATCATTATTAATATCATATATGTATAGTATAATTTACTAAAAATGATATGTTCCTGAATGGTTTAAAATATTCCAATTTATTTAAAATATAGTAAAAATATTTTTTGAGAAAAAAATCACCACTCCACCTTAGTGGGTATAAGTCAAAATTATTTAGAATAGTACAAATTATTCATAATAGTTGAAATTACTCAAAACAATCTCTATAAAATGGTTTGTAATAGTCTAATTTATTTGGAATTTCAAATAAGTCCAACATATTTGAAATAGTCCAAATTAGATGAAATGATATGTTCCCAAATGGTTTGAAATAGTTCAATCTAATAATTTAGAATATATAAAAAATATTCTTGGATAAAAATTTCTCCACTCCACTTTACTGGCTATAAGTCCAAATTATTCAAAATGATCTATGCCCAAATGGTTTGAAAAAGTCCAATTTATTTATAATATAAAATAATTATTTTTGAAGAAAATTGTCACCACTCTACTTTAGTGGGTATAAGTCCAAATTCTTTGAAATAGTATAATTTATTCAAAATGATATGCACCCAAATGGTTTGAAATATTCCAATTTATTTAGAATATAGAAAAAATAATTTTGGAGAAAATTTCATCCACTCCACTTTAGTGGGTATAAGTCCAAATTATTCGAAATAGTCCTTTATTTTTCAAAATGTAAAATAATAATTCTATTCTATCAAAGTGTCTAAATGTAGTAAACATGAAAAAATAAAATTTTGAATTGATAATTGAACTTCAAAAGAGGAAAAGTATAATGGATCAATCAACCATTATTGAATTGTGGATTTATAAATATAAATCTAAACTATGTGGGTTTGTCATTGACTATGTACCAAATTTGAAGAACTATTTGTACATAAATGAGAATGATTCCTATATCATTCATTCCTAGGATAGGATTATCAATACCCAAATTTTACCATTATTCATCTCCTCATGTTCCTATACAATATTCTTCTCACATTCAAATTATAATTTTTCCTATGTCCATCATAGCTAGATGTCATGCCTATATGTACTATGATCAATTTCAAATTCTATATTATATTTATTTTAGCACAAAGTTAGGATAAATCCTATAATAAATAATGATTTTTATATTATGTAAAATTAACATACTTGAGATGTCATTATAAAATGAGAAGATAATATAGGCTATAAAATTTATAGTTTTAGCATATCAAATGTCATCTTAGCAGTATATGTCCTTAGAGGATAGGACCACACTAGGTTGGATATGGCCATATTATAACTTTTTACGCTAGTTCATCCTTATCTCCCATACTCTAATTATATATTTTTTACTCTTCCCATAATTTTAGTAAGGACAATTAACATAAATAATTTATTACACATTGAAGAAAAGAGAATTATTCTTTCCAATTAAAATTATGTTACATTCAAATAGTCATAGGCTAAGACTGAAGTCATTTTATTACAACTCAAGGATAGTCATTTTCAGGCATTTAAATAAATTTATCTAGTTACATTCATATACCAAATTCAAAATTAACACAATCATTCTAGGAGGAATAACTACATAGTTTTGAGGCCATTTTAGGTTGTGTGTGCAACACTTAGATTACATGAGGTTTTCTAAGGAAAACTCTATTGTTCACCTAACCTTATTCACCCCTTTTGGAAATTTATTTATGTTTTATTTATTATGTAAGATCTTGGGTTTTTATTTTTCAATTATTTCATGTGGAAAATAGGGAGAAACAATCAAAGAGTAAACCCTCACAAATAGGTGAACATACCCAGATCATAAAATAAGTCACATGGTCAACCAGGGCATGGTCATAGTTAACAAGCAAGGCCATATTTATTCATTATTGTCCTTGTTTATCCTTATATTATCATATTGGATTTGTAATTTTGGTTGTGATGTAGATTAGAGGTCTTTACAATTAGTGTTGAATAATAGTCAATCTGTGTAGTTAACATATATTAAATTTAGGCTGGGTTTACATATTTATTTGTAAATTTACTATTTATAACTAATTTTTAATATTATAAATTAACATATTTCACATTTAGATATGCATATTATTGAGATCTACATCAATTTTAAAATAATATATTCATTGCTAACATTTTATTGTTAAATAAAAAATGAAATTATAAATTCTTATGAACCAAGATTTTCTTTACAAAACTAATTATTATTTACTTGATTTTGTCTTAGGATTTCACACACACACACACACACACACACACACACACACACACACATGTAAATTTGTGATGTTGAAATAAAATGTCCTGCAACCTTGGATACAAAAATAAAACCACGAGTCAATCATCTTCAAAATTGGATCAAATTTGAGACTGAATAAGATGTTTTTTCACCTTAGATAACACCTAACATGGAAATTATTTATTTTGACTTCGGGTTGAAAATATTTGATCTTTATACACAAAATATTCCAATTTTATTTTCTTTCTATTTTGTATTTGTTTGTTGTTTGTTTTTACAAACTGTGTTATGACCATTTCAAAACTACATAGTGACTATTTTTATGAGCTAATTGGTGATATAGATTATAAATAATGTCTTATGAGTTGTAATACCCCAATATTTAGTCCACTGTAAAACATTCAACATAGTGTTTAGTTTCAATGTACCTAACAATATATGGTAAATGCATATGGTCAATTTTATACATAGGAATCCTCTATTATCCATTTTAATTTTTGTGTACCTCAAAGTAGCATATTTTCTAGAGAAGTTACTCTCATTGTACCCTTAGATACATGATAGTGGACTATAGACATAGTTTGGCCTCTATAATTATTGCTATGAAATATTGCACTAACACTAATCTATGAATGAACAAGTATATTTGAGATCCAACAAAATCATTAAAATAATTTTCTATATCATCCTTTATTACTTTATTTTTTACTTGCTTTCTATTCATATTGGGATTAATGAATGAATGCTTATTCCATATTATACATAGCATTATGTATTTCATTATTACATCTTTATGTTTCTTTCTAACATGTTAGTAATTATGTTTTTACATGGATTCAATTTCAAATTAATATATAATATATGATAAATAAGGTTCAATCTCATGGCCTTCCTATTCCACATGGTTACAATACTTCATCATGCCATTTTTCTTATCCAATATATTTTATAAAATCTAAAATGTGATGGGAAAAAACAAATCATAGGATATAAATTATATCATATATTTAACCTCAGATGATCATATGTAACTTATTTTACACCCTCTTGAAGGGAGCATTGTGACTCTTATTTAGAAACCAAATAATCAAGAAACATTGGATTAAATTGATGAATCAAAATTTATGTGATATCTTCATGAACATCCAAAAAATGTGTATTCCCTCTTATATGTTGCTAGAGATGAAAAAAAAAGGTTCCCAAGGTATTTCTTAAAATATTTCCTATTATACTATTTCATTTATTCATATTTCCACACCTCCAATTACTTGCATAACATCATTCCTTGGTTTGGCAACATAACTTGGTTTCCAACAAATATTCATGACTATATCTATTTATAATACTTAAAATACTTGAATCACATCTACAAGTGCTACACTACATCACACCATTCTTAACTTACAAGCTAAACTATCTCAAATTCATAAAAACATTTTAAATGATAACCCTTCCATGGATTCATGTTCCATTTTACATAATTCGTTGGCACCTTAAATTTCATTTTATCCAATGTAAATTTCCTTCATGGATCATACACTTCTTATATATGAAGGTAATATTGATATTGAAAAACATTTATGTGCATTCCATGCATTTTTATATATTATGCCAATAATGACAATTGTATGAAAAATCATTTTCCAAGAATTTTTAGATATATGTTATTAGATATTTTCATAACCATCCTCTTCAATCATTAAATTCTTTCAATCATTTTGAAAATTAGGTTTTTATACACTTTTATATCAACATTGATAAAAAGCTATTATATGTTCAAATTGAAAACATCAAACAAGGGTTTTATGAAATAATCAGTGAATACATTCTAAGGTACAAGACTATACTATAAAAAATGGAAAATCAAATGGCAAATAATGAGCTCCAAGATATTTTCACTCAATTTTTGTTGTATCCACATAAATAATTTATAATTTTGGATATATTAAAATCTTGTGATGAGTTATGACATATTTTTAAATAGCATGAGGTCTAATTTATTAATTTTAACATTTTTAAGTAAATTGTAATCACATAAAATTTTTAATTAGATGCTAATAGTGTCAGTTGACTCACCCTATACCTAGGCCAGCCATAGACCCATTATAGAGCATTAGACTTACATTTCCACTCATTTAACAGACCAAAATCACCTATAGCTATTCAAGACACATTCATATAACTATCATCCCTAACTCCAATACAAATTTCTTAATAGTCTTTAGAGAGGACATAAACACCACATTTGGGATACTACAACCACATGGCACTAGTGTCCCCAACTGGGCACTATTGTCCTTAGCCCTAGCTCTTCCCAACAAATATTTTTTTCAAACTTGTGCCCCTCCTAATGTTGGCCTATTATCCACACAATAAATATAACCCTAGAAATATAAGTCTAATACACCTCTATTCATTATATGGAAAATATATGAAAAAGCTATTCAAATCAAAGACAAAGTTGTGTAAAATCAAGCCAATTTATCCCAATTCTGACCTACTTTCTACATAATGTCATTTATATTATCCCTAATTACAATTTTAAATCATTCCAAATCTCAATCACATTTAAGGCATATAAGGTCACTCTAATTCTAGAATTCACTTGCACTTACATCAAACACTAGGTGAGAGAACTACATCAAACTTGCTCCTTCTTTAGAGTATTGGTATGTTAGCAACTCTCTACACAATGGAGTGTTTAGGATGTCTAATCCATCCTAATAAAACACACTCAATTCTTACTCATATCATACTTGAAAATAACAGTAGGGTTTATAGATCAAATCAAGAGATTCAAGTACAATACACAACTACATGTTTCAATTACATAAGAACAAAACATAAAGTGAAATATCACTTTTAGGGGATATTGAATAAAACAAATAAATCTACAATAAAAACATAAATATACAACAATAAAAACTCCTAAAATCACCTATGACAATAATGGAATTCTTATTTTGATATTTATGATAAAACATAAACATAACAACAACTCTAAGGAATGATTTCAAAAGAAAATTGTAAAATAACAAATGTTTTTGTAGGATAATCTATAACACCAAATTCCACAGATAAATACTCTTTAATTTATATAAATGATACACATAGGGATTTAAATATTCACATAAAACTCTTATATTATTAGATGACATTAAGTAGAACACTTACATCTCCAAATGGATAAGACTCCAACAAAGGCCACACCACATAATATCTCCACACTATTTGAAAGCTGAAAATCTACAAGCACACACTTTAGAAAACCTACAAATAATTAAACTAGAAATTTTTTTAATCCTCTAAATCTTCCACACACTGTACTCTCTAACACTTTGATAATCTACAACTTCACACCTATAAAGAAAATACTAATACAAATAGCAAGGGTGGAATCTTTCACCATCTAGACTAGTATTATAGCTCTTGGACAATTCCAAAGAGAGGGAGAGTTGAACATGAAAGTTAAAGACCAAAAGGGGGGTTTTTGAGGGTTTTCATAACATATCTTCATCATGGATAATGCATTATTTATAATGTTTACAATGAAGAATGGGGGAAAGATGAAATTGATAAGAAAGAAGAGAATGTGCCCAAAGGATAACTATGGAAAAATTTTCCCAAGGAAAGACAAAAGGGAATAAAACACAATCTTTCCCATGTGTACAAATTAAAGGCAATTCAACATAATCATCAAACTCTCTCATGCTCTAATAATTATGCCTTTCTCAACCATGTGAGGAGAAACATTAATTAAAACCTATAATAATTCATCCACATGTCTACCCTTTTACCATTACCACCTCCCACACAAATAATGGCATCAAAATATCCATGTGCAATATAAAATATGAAGAAATATTGTAACTATTACTCCATGTGCTCTCATGTGACAAGGATTCCTTCAACCATCCAAATTTTACTTCTATAAAAGCTATCAATAGTGCATCCTCATATTTTCAGCATGTTTACCCCACAAGACAATTTAAAATGTCTCCCATAAGTCATGGCATAAACCTTACCCCAAAAGCCTTTTTCTAACCCATGTGAAGAGAAAAAGTATTTCATATTTGTCCCTACAAGTCATACTTGATTGGAATCAATTTATCTCTAATAAATTAGTCTTCCTTTTAATATTCATGGACCCCAAATGTAAAATCACATCCCACTTTGATTTACCCCATTTTCATAATATTAAATTTTTTATGTGGACCAAGCCACATCACCCTAGACACCTCATCATAAGTGTCACCTCAAGATTATGCCACATCAACATGCACAATCACTCATGAATAGTGATAGTGAATAGTACATGTGAATAATACCTATGAATAGTGTTTTCTCCCAATGTTCCTCATACTTGTTTCTGGGTGTCATAACTACTCTAAAAAAGAACCAATGGATTCATCTTGACCTCCTGGATACAATACAACTATCACAGTCTCATTCTAAAAATAAAGGTGTTCTACAAGAAAGTTAGGGTTCCCAAGAATATTGGAAGGCTATAAAAAATGAGACATTATAATCATCCCTTCCCAATAATTTCTTGTCCTTAATAAATGCCCAACTTAGATTATAATTGATATAATGAAGGACCATGATCCTATATCAATCTCAAGAACTCTTTGACATGCTTCTACTATACTACTCTAATCAGGACTAGAGTATCACCATGCCATGTTTGCACTCTTCTTCCCTAGACTCCAACTAAAAGGTTTCCCTCCAAAAACAAACTATAATTTGTAACAAATGAGACCTTTTTAACATCTACAATCTCCATATCTCTTATGATCATGGGTAATAAGAAAGTAGGACCCTCAGCATTAGTTATAATAAAATATCATAAATGGTGTGGGTTAATCCTTGTCAACTAGATGATGTCTATCGTAGGAATGTTTATACTACCATAAAATGATAGTTCCCTATCAAAACTCGATATCCAAGTGTTAAAAGGATAGTCACATACATTCAAACCCATAGAGAAAGTTGTACTCATCACTACATCATCTAAAAATGTAAAGACTATCAATACAAAATCATTGCAACAAACATCACTCATACAAAACTCTTAGGTATTATGGGTTGTTCTCTCCCCAATACTTCCATGAGATAATCATGGTCAGAACTCAGTTAAGGCATGCATGATTACTAGCATTCTTTTTTCTAATTCTTTTATCTCCCATCTCTTACCTACCATGGGCTTCTACCATTAAACCACTCTAAGTCCCACTCCTGAATCAACACCATTTATAACACAGGGGTAATAAATCTAAGGTAAAAATTATGATACATGAAATTATTACCTCCATAAGATGCTCAAAGGCTCCTTACCAGTGTGAGTCCATGCAAAAAGTCTAACTAGGCTCCTTACCAGTGTGAGTCCATGCAAAAAGTCTAACTTCTGCTATATCAACCACCTTAGTAAACCTTCTAGAGTGAATACAAGGGCAAAATAATCTACTCCAATATGTCAGTGTAGTATAAGGTAGCCAATATAAATTAAATTGGATCCTCTGTTGATATGTCTAATTCATAATTGACTAGAACACCACTACTATGTTTGCCAAAATGGAAGGCAAGATCAAAATTTCTATTTGAGGCACCTCCTTATGGTTTTAATGGTAATATGCACTCTTATCAACCTTTGGACATTGTATTGGTCCATGTAACTCATCAATGAGCTCATCAGTCATGGGGAATATACTTTTGATGCCCTTCTTGGCCTCTCCATTGAGTCTAAATTTGGGTCCCATAAATAACCCAAAAGAATGGAACCAATGCATACCCATAGCCACATCAAAATAACATAAACCATCAATGTCAAAAACATCATAAAAATCAATGGTAATGCCATGAATCCTCCTCTGGCATGGGATATCATATTCATCATCAAAAATCCCATAGGATTCATCTTTTAGGGCATTTTTATTCATGAAAAATCTTGGTCTCATCTGATGACAACAATCTTATAAATTGATTGATCACAAAATTACCTTGATATGATTAGGAGTAAGATAATGAACATTATAATAACAAAAAAAATTCTCACCCACATCTATCATCAAGCTTCTCCTGGGTACTATATCCATTGGTCCATTTCTCATGATCATTTTCTTCCCACACAAGATCTATAATCCATGATCCATGATCTTTTAGAATGTGGATAGAAAATATAAAAAAATCTAAATGATTTATCATGGATATCCTTCCATACCAAATGAAAGATATTTATAATTTAATGATACTATCTATTCTTTATCTACCTTTCCTCTCAAGATGCTACATAGATCCCATATGAAAGTATAAT
This sequence comes from Torreya grandis, assembly GCA_037957365.1. NCBI lineage: Eukaryota > Viridiplantae > Streptophyta > Pinopsida > Cupressales > Taxaceae > Torreya > Torreya grandis. The sequence goes on along the minus strand of JARHVA010005964.1, from coordinate 383,550 downwards.
TTAGAACTTGATATAAATAATCCACATGCCTTATACTATAAGTTGTATCTTTGATTCTATCATATCTCTTTACATGCTTCCCATGATGACAGTAATATTTCAATGAAATAGGTATAATAAAATCTAAAATTTTCTCATACATTAGGCTACTAGTTGTATGATCATGATGGATTGATTTTGTCTTAATCACCACATTGCTCATTGGTAATTCCTCCTTATGTACATTAGCATGCACCACCTTCATGCCCATATATTAGGGAAAATATTTCCTCACCTATTGATGCAAATGAATATTCACTTACATATCTTCTTTAAGCTCCACCAAGAGAGTGTCATCATCTAAAGCCCTGGAAGTGATGGGTGTCAAATATTCATGCAACTTAGGTTTTGAATATTTAGAAGTAACATGATCTTCAACATTATCTTATTATTCATCTTTAATTTTATCATAGGTAATAGTAAACTCACATAATGATTCATCACCAGGTGTGGATTCCAAATCCTTAGTAGCTTCCATTTTATCCTTCTTTGGCTCACTATCATGCATACCATCATTATAAGATAAATGGACATTTTCTATTAAAGGAATATTTTTACCTTTGATTTCTTGTAGCTCTAATTTTCCTTCTTGCTTTGGATCATTGATTTATTCCTTGAATATGGTTTTTTGAAATATAGGGCTGATCCTAAAAACCTTCATCAAAGTATTTGTATCATTTTATTTTTCCTTGCATTTCTAAATTTCTTGAGGTGATGAAACCTTCATTACTTCTGTTGCTCTTTTTTTTGCTATTTTATTTCTGAATCTTCTTATGTAATCCATGAGACCCTTTATTCTAGGATCCATACCTTCTCTTATATCCAAGTATTTATCAAAAGAGACATTAATTATGAAATCACTTGGAAGTGATTGGTACTAGATCATAAATTTGGTGGCCTCTCTTTCATGCCCTTGATAATTCTTCAAAACTTCCTACACCAACTTCATATCCTCATCATTAGGCTTGGGCCACTTTGATTTTTATTTTTGAGGAATTATTTTTTGTGTAATCCCAAATATTTTTAACAATCTTCCCATCTTTAATAATCTTCAAATATAAAATTTACAAAGACCCACAACACAATACTAAATAGCTTGGTAGGATGCACAACTTTGATACCACTGAAATATCCCTTTTAGGAGATATTGAATTAAACACATAAACCTAAAATAATAACATAAATATAAATAAATAACAACTCCTAAAATCATCTATGACAATAATAGAATTTTTATTTTGATATTTATGATAAAACATAAACATAACAACAACTCCAAGGAATGATATCATAAGAAAATTATAAGATAATAAATGCTTTTATAGGATGATCTATAACACAAAAAATTTCATGTGTACATAATATTTAATTTAAAAAAATGATACAGTTATGGATTTAAGCAATCAAATAACACTCTTCTATTATTAGATGACATTAATCACAACATATACAACATTTCCAAATGGAGAAGACTCCAACAAAGGCCACACCACATAATATCTCCACACTATCTGAAATCTCAAATTATGCAAGAACATACTTTGGAAAACCTATAAACAAACAACCTAGAACACTTTATAATCATTTGAATCTTCCACACACTACATTCTTCAACACTCTGATAATTTGCAACTTCACACCTATAAAGAAAATACTAATACAACTAGCAAGGGTGGAATCTTTCACCACCGAGACTAGTATTACAACACTTGGACAAATCCAAAAAGAGTGGGGAGTCAAACATGCAAGTTAAATACCAAAAGGTTTTATTTGGGATTTTCATAACATATCTTCCTCTTGGATAATGCATATACTTATAATATTTACAATGAAGAATGGGGGAAAGATGAAATTGAGAAGAAAGAGTAAAATGTGCCCAAAGGATAAGTATGGAAAATTTTTCCCAAAGAGAGACAAAAGGGGAATCAAAGACAATATTTTACATCTATAAAATTCAAAGGAAATTCAACATAATCAGCAAACTCTCCCATGCTCTCACAATTATGACTTCCTCAACCATGTGAGGAGAAACATTGATGGAAACTTATAATAATTCATCCATATATGTTCACATGCAAACCCTTTGACCTTTACCACCTCCCACACAAATAATGGTATCATACTCTCCATGTGTAATAGAAAATATGAAGGAATATTACCACTATTAGTCTATTTGCTCTCATGTGACAAGGATTCCTTCAAACATCCAAATTTAACTTCTCCAAAAGCCATCAATAGTGAATCCTCATATAATTTCACCATATTTACCCCACAAGACCATTTCACATGTATCCCATAAGTCATGGCATCAACCTTACCCCAAAATCCTTTTTCCAACCCATGTGAAGAGGAAAAGTATTTAAGATTTGTCCCCATAAGTCATACTTGATTGGAATCAATTTGTCTCCAATCAATTAATCTTCCTTTTACTATTCAAGGATACCAAATTAAAAATCATGTCCCACTTTGCTTTACCCCATTTTCATAATATTAAATTTCTTATGTGTGCCAAGACGCATAACCCTAGACACCTCCTCATAAGTGCCACCTCAAGACTACACCACATCAACATGCACAATCACTCATGAATAGTGATAGTGAATAGTACCTATGAATAGTGTTTTCAACCCAATGTTCCTCATACTCCTTGTTAGGTGTCGTAAGTACTCCTAGAAAGAGCCAATCGATTCATCTTGACCTCCTAGATATAATACCACTATCACTATCTCATTCTGAAAATGAGGGTATTCTCTAGGAAAGTTGGAGTTCTCAAGAATAATGGAAAGATATGAAAAATGGGACATTACATAGAGATATGTGCATAGGTTTTCCTCAAAAATAGGAATAACCCTACAAAGCAGATATTAATGCCAAATTTGGGACACTACACATAGATCACACTACTGTCTAAATTGGGTGCTATTATCTAATGAATAGACAAATATCAGATCCTAGTGATCACATACACTACTACTCAAATCTCAAATTCTAGAACCTAGATCATCCATGATAGTTTATTTTCAATTGAGTCTCTATTTATCCCTATTTATATAAATTCAAACAATCTCAAAATCATAACAAATCAATAGCTTAATTATTATAATTTATTTAACTGATTTAAACATCTCATCCCTTTAACCAAACATGAATTATTTGTGTAAAACCTTAAAAGATTAAATTATTTGGTGAACCCATCTTACTTTTAACATTTCTTAAAATCCTAGATTACATTAATCTAAAATTTTATACAATAATTTAGGGCTGCATACTTTTGATTTTTTGATTTTTTTAGACAAGGTAGCTAGACAAAATCAATTTCACATTAAGGTTTCAATTTATTTTACAAATAATTTAAATTGTTGTAAAGAAACCCTAATCATAGACACACTTAGGTTTTATATCCTTTTTATATTCATACTCAAATGTTATATTCATATATGTTCTACTCCTAATCATAATGATATAAGAAGTCAATCACTTTTTGTTTTAAAATCTAATAATTTCATTTGCATGCTTATTCTCTTTAATTTAGAATGAAATAAAAAAGGACATAAACACATGTATATATGATGATTTATATCAATTAAAATATATATCATATATCATTGTATGCTATCTCTCTCCTATGTGGAATTCCATTAGTATTAAAATCCATACACACATAAAGGATTTAGTACATAAGCTAACAACTATGTTTCAAGTTTTAATGTCATATCTTATGCACGAGAAAGAATCTCCTCATCATCATCTCCATGAGGGTGATAGATAATTTCTCTCTATCTAGGTCCATATTATCATTCCTTCATGAGACAAATAAGCCTTAAGCATTGTCAATAATCCCCTTACTTATCCTATTCATACCCCTTCCCTATAGGGTGTGTTCCTACATGTTCAAACAAAAATAAATAGTAATTGAACTTTTAAAACTCTATGTGATCAACTTATCAGTATGAGAAATATAATTATAAGTTTAGAACATCAAAATCATCTACTACATGAAACTACTACAACATTAGAAAAATAATTTACAAGACAAAGGCTTCCACAGCATAATAGTGTAAATCATGTTTATACATCTTCACCTAGTTAATTTGTGGCAAATAATGTTACATATCATAAAATTACAATCACAACAAAGTACATATACAAATAGTGATTCAAAAATCATTAAAAGATCAAATAATATCTCTAGTGAGATACTCAGGGACATGATTAAAGCTAATTTAATTTACCTACCTCCTTTACACCTGATAAGGAGATCCAAATATTTTATTGTATATCGTAGAATGCATGGGAGCCACATAGATTCATGTTTATCATTAAAAAGGAAAAAGAAATAGATAAGGGATATAGATGACTCACACCATTACACATCATCCACACAACATACAGTGGTACATATACTTATCCAAAAAGGGTCACATTCTAAAACACTATAAAAATGATTACTAAACAATAACTCAGAATAACAAAAGGTTCCAAAAGAACAATGAGATCAATAAATATTACAACAAGCACAAATAAATAAAGAAAATTTACCTCTCCAAAAGGATGCTCAACATTTAATATGGTACAGATTTAGTCAAAAGCTTATACAATAGTATGATTATCATGGTCAAGGTTTGGTAAAATAGGCCCAAGGCATCACTTCTCCTATTCTAGTAGTTGATAATATTGGTCAACAAGGTTTGGGGTTTATTAAACATTCTAAGGCAAATCAGTCACAAATACAATTTATCAAGGTAAGACATCTAGATACATAGAAGATATTTTTAATAAAGCAAGATCTCATGTTAAAAATTTAAAATCATTCCCATCCAACAAGCATTTTCAAAAAAGGTTTTTTAGAAAAAGATCCTCGATAACATAGTATGTTTACACTAAGCACATTTTCAAAGGCAAAAATCACACTCAATCTTCCAAAGCACAAATCAAAAAGGTAAACTCCATACTATCAGGTTGTTCCCTCAAGCATACTAGTTTATTATGATTCTTATATGGAGTAATATTATGTTTTTGATGAGGAAAAATACTCAAATTAGTATTGCAACAACATTTAATTAAAACATAGAAATCAAACTATACAAGAGATTATCATTCCTATATTAAACACAGACCATGGTGATAGTGAGTCTCCCATAAGACTCATTGGTTAGTATGGTTCCTAACCTTTTAAATACTTCCTTCTCTCCCTTGCTCCTTGTACATAGTTTATTTTCATTTGCTTGTACATAGCTTATACTCAGAAAACAGAAAAACACTATAACATGACAAATTATAAAAAATTCAAATACAAAATTTTATAGATTGTATGCATTGATATGTTTACATTTATACTATTTTTAGATATTACATATTACTATCTATCCTAGTATAGTCAGTTTTACCATACACATATGCTTCACTTATTCTTATTGAGTGCTTGTAGATTCAAGATTAGACTTTGGTCCACTACATTGATCTAGACCAGTTATCATCTACACATTGGGGACATTTACACCTATCTAAGTTTATAAATTGATACATTGACCAACTCGAATGCATCTCTTACACAATTGTTATAACTAGGTTGTATTTTTACATATTATACATCCCCATTATGCATTGATTTATCTTGATATTGATAAATGTTATTCACTTCTCAAAAAATTTATTGACTATAAGTAGTTAAACTTAGTATATACACACCCTAACATCTACATAAATTTATATTACACAGTTATACATGTTTTCATTTCTAGCTCCTAGATTAGACTTGATTGTGTTTCCTACATTTCTTCCATAGTAGAGGGCATTTGAATATGACATTCTTCCTTGGATTCTATGCCACTTATCTATTTGTATTCCTAGGACATATGGCCATGTCCCTTGTATGTGTTATTTCATGCTTCTATATGCATATATTTTAACATGTCCTTCTTTATGGGTCTAATCCAAATTGCTTATTATCTGTGTATGTGGACATTTAAACATGTCTCTGTATGTCTTCATTCTCAGATTTAGTGACATGTGCCCATGTCCATTATATTATGGTATATTGTCCTAATTTTTTCATGCCTCATATGTTTATATGTTTGTTTCCTTATATTCTTTTCCACCATGACACTTGTATTTTCTTATTACACACACACAAATTTTTAATGACACAAGAGCTTTCATGCATCTACCCTTCCTACTTGGGAGCCTTGATGGACCATCCCACGATGTAGTTACTCAAATTTAATTCCATATACATTCCTTACATATATCTTGACATCCTTGTGATATTATAGATTACAACATTAATCTTACATTTCCTACTTATGTTTAGATACATTTACATTATGATGAAATGTTTTACATTATATTTGAATATCATGCACATGCTCCAAATAACATATTTTACATATCTACTTATTTAGAGGGTAGTCCTTTCATAGATTTCACAACTACCCTCAAAAGAGGGGAATTTCATATGAGTTTCTCATAGATATCAGTCTCTTATTTTGCTTTTCAAAAATATATTTGAGTACAAAGGCTTAGTTTTAGATTTCAAACTCAATGCAAACACAAAATAGAATAGAGACTCAATAGTTAGTATAAATTACACAAAAATTAGACCAAGCAATAATTAGTGCCTAGATTAAGAAACTAACACCATAGGGTGATACTATACATTATAGCACACTACAATTCAATAACCCCAAATTTAGGATAGTTTATATTATTCAGATTAGTAAACCATGTATAGTATATATTTTCATAGATACAATCATAGGTTTGGCATTTATGTTTAGATTTAGCTCAGATTCATTCAATTTAGCTCAAGTTCATACCAATTTCTTAAATTTAGGGGAATCAGGCACAACATGATCACTCATACATTCAGATCAGTTACATAGATTTAACTACTACATACTTATTTCAGATTTAGTATACTCAAATACTAGATTGAGGGCATGTGCATGGCACATAGTTTCCACATACTCAAATTTAGACAAGTTGATCAAATGGAATAGAAAACTTCATTTCATTATCTATGTTGTATACACCTACTATCAAATTTTAGGTTACCACCAGATTTATGTCTTACTCCATCTGCATTGGTTGGCATTCCCAAGTGGCTTAGAGCTACCTAATATACTCGAGTGGCTACAAAGTTGAATACATAGTTAGATTACTTAGATACATTTAACACTTTATGAAGTATAGTTATAGATACATATAATTCACATAGGGGGAAATGATCGATTCATAGAATATATGAGTTATTGATCCACCTACATGAGAGGGTTTGACACACTTATAGTCTTATCCAAGATATTTATAGAGGTTAGGATCCAACAAGTAGGGGTGGGCAATGACAAAATCAAAACTAGATTGAGTTTTTGAGCAACCCACAGTAGGATTGAGCAAGCCATAATCTCATTTCAAGTTATTTGATGATATGACACAGATAGGTTATTTATAGGTTGTAAGAGCCTCTCTATATTTTCACCAAAATCATGCATTCACCTTCATACACATTTTTTCAAACACTTTACATACTTTCTTAGGATAAGAGGTTTTCTTTAGTAAATTTATTCTTTTCAGATTTATTTCAGATTTGTGAAGGGCTTATTTCATAATATAGATGCCAAATGAAAGATAAATAAAACATAAAGTAACATACATTTATATACTAGAAGGTCAATATAAAATCTGAGCATAAAACCTATTAATAAAAATCTTAAAACATGTATTTAACAGTCTAGATCTAACATCTTTTTTTGTCTTGAAATGTGCATATAATGGTTGACCAAATATGATACAACATGATTAAGGATAGGCTAAAAATAAGCTCAATTTTTTTTTTATAAAAATGCTTCAAGAAACACTATAGTGTGACACTATAGTTCGACACTATAGTAGTACAAAATGCTATAACATTCCTACAAAACACTATGGCAATGGTATGGATTATTGTAGTATGCCTTCAAAATTAATAAAATCTTAAAAATAATTATTAACTTCAAAACTATCTATGAAAAAAATTATTCTTTGAAGATTCAATCCTCCATAAACTAATCAAATAAGCACAAGTGTGAACTCTAGAATATATCCACCCAATAGGCTAAATGGGGTTTCATCCAAAGAACCAATCTACACAAGGGTTTTCATCCTAGGGCATGTTGAACCCACAACATAAGCTCTCCAAAATTCTCTCATAGAAAATATCAAAACCAAGACGTCCAAATGACTTTTTCTCATGTCCTTTTAAAGGTTCAATTAAGTCTTCTAGAACAATCTAGTTTAATCTCTTCGAGGCTTCTATAAGAACATTTTATTTAATAAAGTGACTTTATAATATTTGTTTTTTATTTGAGTCACTTTAATTAAATAAATTAAAAATAAAGTTATAATTATGATTTAATTTATTTTATTTTATTCCCTTGTAATGATTGATCATAGCCTATGAGAATAAAATAAGCTAGATAACCCTACTAGATTATCACTTGGAGAAAGGGGACACTACAATCCTCCCTTCATGAAATTGTTTGCCTTCAATCAATTTCAAATCTATATGTTTCAGAATCTATTCACCTTCCCACATAACATCCTTGATAGGCAAGTCCCTCTATATAATCAAATGCTTTGTGATCACCTTGTTTCTCAATCTACATTCCCACATATCCAAGATATCATCATGCACCAAAATTTAAATTCCTTCCTCATCTAAAGGTGGAAGCTCTGGATAAGGTATAATGTGTTTCACAGGTTCCCTTTTGAGGCAAGATACATGAAAGACATTATAATTTTTTCTATCTTCAAGAAATTCTAGCTCATATGCAACCTCTCCAACTCTCCTCATGATCCTATAGGGGCCATATAACCGAGGATTCAACCTTTTTTTAGCATTCTTCTTCAATGTAGACTATTTATATGGATGTAGGCATGAGAAAACCAAATCATCAACCTTTAATTTCCTCTCAACCCTATGTTTATCAACATATACCTTTTGTTGATTTTGAGCATGATAAAGATTTTCTTTAAGTGACTTAAGAATATCCTAGCTATCCTACATAAAATATCTCACCTTATGATCTCAAATTTCATCAAATACTAAGTCTAAAAAGACAACATCATACCCACATAAGGATCTAAATGGTGACATGCCTATCGCTATGTGATAGGTGGTATTGTAATAATGCTCTCCCAAATATAACCACTTGATCCAAGCCTTTTGATAACCTATAAAATAATTGAATAAATATTTTGGAAGCATAATAAATAAGAGGATGGGGGTGAATTAGTGTCTTAAAACTTTCTTTCAATTCCTTCTTAACATTCATGAACCATCACATCAACATATAAATCAAGCAATGAATAAGCAATCACCCATATAAGTATGAAACAAGATTACACAAGACAACACATCATATATATGGGAAACCCTCAAGGGGAATAAAACCCATTCATTTATCCAAATGGACTAGATTATTATTATTCAAAATATCATTATTTATTTAAGCATTAAATCCACATGGAGTACCAACCCTAACTATCTAAGCACCAATCAAGCTAGGCTTTATCAAGCACCAACTTATAATTAAGAAACAACCCTCTAGATGACTTAGCACCAACTCAACCACCTAATTTTTAAGACAAAATTTAGAACACCTTGTTTCTCAACCAAATAATTATGACCACCTCTTCATCTCTTCACACTCTTTTCCCTCTCAAATTTCCTTCTAAGCCTCTTTCCTCAATTAGGTCTCTTCAAGACTGATTAGGTCATATGACCTTAATTTTCATACATGAAACCTCTATCAAATATTCATCACAATTCCTATACACACTTTATATGGTATATAATATCTCTTTATTCTTACCAATGTACTATTTCATTCACTTGCACACACTTCACACAGAAATAGGCCTAAAACTGCCTTATATATATATATATATATATATATATATATATATATATATATATATATATATATATATATATATATATATATATATATATATATATATATATACAAGCCCCTTGATCATATAGTTCTTGGTCAGCCCCACACACAATTTACTACTTATATTTTCAAAATAATTTTTCTTATAAAATTACATAAACATGAATCAATAATTACATTAGGTCATCCATAGCTTAATTATACCAAATCCTTCTTTAGGCCTTAAAGAGACCTATTTCAATTAGGCCTTCATTAGTACACGTTACTCTTTCATCTCTTAGGAATACTTTTAAACTCCAAAAATAGTAAAAAAAATATCATATTATAATAAAATATACTCCTAATAATCTCATATATTATCCATAAATCTTTGTAGAGATAACTACCACTTGAAACACATCATTTGTATTATTTATAATTAGGCCTTATCATCCATAGAAAGTCTATCTTGAACTACTAAAGATTAAACATAATTTAGATAAAAACCCATGGAAATTAATTAAATATACATAAAATAAATTAAATTAGGGTAATCAAAATATTATTTATTCTTTACAACATATGGCAAAAGGACTCAAACACTTTGTTGTAGATAACCCACTCAAAACTGCCAAGACACTCCAAAACTCGATCATGAACAACTTGATCTTCAAAACATGAAAGAAAATTTAATCTATCTGATTAGAATTTAAAAATATCATTTTAAATCTATATATCATTCTAAAATACAAAATTCACAAGGTCTAATTTCAAATATTGGTCTTCCAAACCAATCTTTTGACCTTAATACACACAATCAAACTAGAACCAGACAAGCCATTTTAGATTCAACATTTAAACCTTTCATATTGAATTAAAATATTAAAAAAAAAATTATAATTAATTTAAATTCATAAAAAAAAGCTTTTTATGCATTATATACATCAAATTAGGGCATAAATCCATTAAAAAAATCACTACAACTTGCTTACCCAAAACTGCTAGTTTACCTTAAAGCACAGTCATGGTGACACAGACCTTCAACACTTGTATAGACATATTAAATGGATTATTATGAATTTATATGATCCTATTAGATAATTATATTTTTATTATATATAAATATAATATGTTCAAATATAAATATTGGTCTTGCAAACTAATCTCATAACCTTATTTCTCATTGTCTCATCTAAACCAGACAGGTCAATTTATGAGTAACTTTTTCACTATAATCACTGACCTAAATTTTTTTTACTAAAAATTAATATGTATTAAAATTCATTAATAACATATTAATATACTTGGTTTCATCACTCTATCATGGTAACACACCCTTAATCATCTTCTCACTTCTGTGTGGGTTTCTCATTATTTACACCATTAGGCCTGTTAGTGACTGATTGGCTTAGATGACCAGTTTAACACACTTTAGGGATATATTGTATCGATAAAAATTCATTAAAATGAAACATGAGTCTCAATATTCATCCTCCAATAATTTACATACTTTTAATTGGTCAACTCTGACTGTTATACCAAATCTACCAAGAATGTGCACTTTCTTGTAGGGTCTACTCACACACTTGAAAATTCAATCACACTTCAAGGTGATTGATAGATTTTAATACAACCTAAAATATATTTTATATTTATTTTAGACAATTATATGATGTTTTGAATAATATATTTCATATTGGGTCCTTTTTAGGGTTTTAAAGAGGTTTAACATAGGTTTTGGTGCTAATGATTGTTCATAAAGGATAGCCCCTCAATCCAAAAATAAATGACTATAATTTTGATATAGGATCCTTCCCCATGTAAAATTAATATATTATGTTTCAATTTAGATGTTTTATGAGCTAATTAGTGCAATAAAATCCTTCTTGGGTTGAGAACCCTTTATTTTGTGCACTTGAGAGACCTAAATACCACTTTCCATGCCTTGTCCTTCAAAATATGATCTTAAACTATATGAAAAAACTTGAAGAAAAATAAATTACCTCTATAAATTTTTATAGGAACTCAAAAACCTTGAAATATTATCTTGATACCCCATTAGGTTTACACTCTCTCTCTATACCATAGTCTTCATAACTTACTAGGCCTTGAATTGTCCTTCATACCTCTTTCCATTATCTTAACACCTCAATTTCATGATCAATATCTCACTCTCATTACATAAAACCCATATATTAATTAAACATGGCCATACATCCTTCATATGACTTGGAAACATCTCATGATACTTCATTATGTCAGGTAGGGTCTAGAACTAGTATACTTATAGACTTGAATTGAAGGTCCTACCCCTTTAGGATCACCCTGTGACTCTCATGGATTATTTTACACCTTACTCACATTATCAAGTAACCTCATACATTTTTTCATTCCTCTATTGATTCATCTCACCAAGCTACCATGCTCATACCTTCTTACAACGTCGTTTCATTCTATGACTAGTGTTATGTCTGGGCTTCTGAATCACTTAAAAGTTGAGGACTAATTCTATAACACTTATGCAAGTATCTATAATTTACTTACATGATCACACAATGACAAACAACTTCTCACAATATTTTACCAAACTTCACTATGCACACCTTTTCACAAGATTTAGATTAATCTTCTCAAGACACCTTATCCATGCTTCAATGCTCACTTAACCATCATACCTCTTTGTGACAACATTTATAAATTCAAGATAACCTAAATATTGACATCAACCTCAAAGATAACTCACCATACCTCTTGAAAATATTCGTCTTGACATTAATGACATCAAATTTGACATGAATGACATCATCCTTGACATCAATGATAGGACTTCTCAACAAACTCCCCATTTATCATTGATGGAAAAACATTCTTAAATTTGATAACTATCATCTCACCCAATTTGGTCAATATCTCTTCTTGAACTTTCCTACCCTTTGACATTAATGATAAAGAGTCACACTACAACTTTTGGAACCACACCTTCTTGAAATAAAATCTCAACACAAAGAATATGAATCATTATAGTAACATGTTCCCCCTTACTCCATGTATACCTCCTTCAAATGAACTCAGATCTCAAGACCATTCACCTTTTCCTTGACATGACTAATATAACATAAATATTTTATCACACACTAGACCACCATATTATTGTCATCAACTAAATAATTAAGGAATCCCTAACTTTATTTTTGTAACTTAAGCTCTTTTATGTTTGTCAACAATTACACTTGGAGCTTATGTAAAACTTGAATAGATCCCCCTCAAACCAAGCATCCACCATGCTTCTGCTTACTAAAGAGTGTTTCCATGAAACCTAATGGATTCATTATTTTCCATAAAGCACTAAAACAACATAAGCTAAAAAGAATCCTAGATCTCCATGCTCTCAGAAGACTGAATATCCTTCATGATCCTTTTAGGATTGATTGGAACCTTAGACTTGGCCTCATCATCAACTATTTGATCAATAATATGAGTTGATAATAGACATTATTGACTTGATTTCTTATCTGAAGTATTATCTACCATATCAAACAATCCATTTTGTTCTTGTCGATTAATCATGACTAACCTTTATTGTCTTTAGTTTTCACACATTTGTTTTCCTTCTCTCTTTCACTCTAAGGGATTGAAACCTCTTGTTTTGACTGATGACCTTCTATCTCTATTAGAATAAAATCTTAAAATGTGTTCCATACTATGAAAACTATATTAAACAACTCCATTTATACCACTTGACTAATTATTCCTCTCATAATCCCATGCATATTCATTTTTAAGATGTTTTCTACACTCTCTTGCTCTATGATTAAAGTGATTTCATACATAATAGTTAAAATTGATTAAAATGGCATAAATCATAGCATTAGGATATTTTATTGGTCTTTTCATATTTATATTCATGTTTTCGTTAGACTTCATTAGCCTTATCCTTGACTTGAGCCTCCTCCTTTTGGTCTTATTTGAAACCAAGACCTACTTTATCACTTGTAAACTTTTGACTACTCAATAAATCATCTATATCCTTAGGTCTCTTTTCAAACTTCATAAAGGTTTTCAACATGATATATGTTTGATCCAACTCATCTTTCAAGGATTCCATTTTAGTACCACACTTGGTGTATTCTTCCTCTTTATATTTTAAACTAGAAATGACTATCTCCATGTGTGCTTGAATATGATTGATTATCTCATCATATTCCTTGGATGTGTTATTTAGTCTCTCAAATAAACCAATCTACTCCTCATAGTCCTTAACTAACTATTTTAGTTTGTGATTCTTCCTATTTTATAACTTTAACTCCTCAAGAACACTTACCAATTTTGCCTTAAGATTCACTTCAACTCCTTCTTCATCTAATTCTTCAACATCCATAAGGCCATTCCCATTTGAGTAACCCTTATTTTATATTTATATATCCATGAATAATGTTTCATTGTTGTCATGTTCATGATAATTACTATCATCATCACTATCATATGTGATTGTGTCACTTACATTAGATTAGTTATCTTCTTTGGTATATAAACTTTTCTTGTTCTTGAATGACCTTTTCCTACCTTCATACTTACTAAACACCTTATTTTTATTAAGCTTATAGACATTTGTATAATATCCATGATGTTCATCATGTTATTCATCATGCTTAGTATTATCCTTGTTAGGACACTTAGATGCAAAGTAACCAATATTACCATAATTGAAACATTTGAAAGGAAACTTACCCTTGTACTTATCAAATCCAAACCTTAATTTCCTAGAAAACATGGCTATTAGTTCATCATCATCACCACATCCTTCAACTTATTGGATTTTGAATTATTCTCATCTTTTAAATCTACTTTATTCTTAGGAGGTCTTCCTTCATTTGTTCTCATCTCATAGGTAGTCAAGATGCCATGAAGCCCATCCATTTCCAACTTGTCTAAATATTACATCTCTTATGCTATAGAAACCTTAGAATCAAATTTAAAAGTTAGTGATCTCAATACATTTTGAATAACTATAAACTAATTCAATTATTCTCCTAATCCTCTAATGAGATTGATAACTTAATAAACCTTCAAAAATTAAGATGAAATGGTTTCATATTCATTCATCTTCACACTTTCAAACTCTCTCTGATGGGTTTATAACTTGACCATCTTCACCTTGGTGTCTCCTTTATAAATAGTATTCAATTTTTCCCATATTATCTTGGAAGACTCATATTCCATCAACTTTAAAAACTCTACCTATGATAGGTCACATAGAATGACATTCATTTCCTTGGAATTATTCTCGCTTTCCTTCTAACATACTTCATCAGTTGGTGGTGTAAGAAGTAGAGTGTATCGATCCAAAATTGAATACCATATGTTATGTACCAATAAAATTTTATATGTCCTCACTTTGATGCTAAAAAAATCATAATTATTCCCATTAAATAATGAGCCTTACTAGTAGAGAAACCACCTTGAGCTTTCTAACTAGCCATCCTCACTTTTAGGATCTCCTTTAGAATATTAGGCCTACTTCAAAATAATTGATTTGATATCAAATGTTAGATTAAAAATCAATGATAGGGGTGAATTATTTTATTAAAAATTTATTTCAATTCCTTTTTAACATTGATGAACCATCACATCAACATATAGATCAAACAATGAATAAGCACTCACCCATACAAGCATAAAATAAGATTAAATAAGACAACACATCATATATGTGGGAAAAAATCAAGGGGAATAATACCCACTAATCTATTTAAATGGATTATAGTCTTAAAATTCAAAACATCACAATTTAATGAAGCACCAACTCCACATGGAGCACCAACCCAGCTAAGCTTTAGCAAGCACCAAATTGTAAGGAGGTACCAACACCATATATGTCTTAGCAAAAAATCAACCACTTGATTTCATAGATCAAATTAATAACACATTTTTTCTCAACCAAATGATGATGACCACATCTTCATCTCTTCACACTCTTATCCCTCTCAAACTACCTTGTAGACCTCTTCACTCAATTAGGTCTCTTCAAGACCAATAAGGTCATATGACATTGATATTAATACATAGAACCTATATAAAATATTAATCAAAATTTTTATGCACCCTTAATATTTCCTATAATACCTCATTCTAATTACCAATATACTATTTCATTCTTTTTCACACACTTCACACCCAAATAGGCCTAAAACTACCTTGTATATATACAAGCCTCTTACTTATATGCTTTTTGGTCTACTACACACACACACTTTCCCACCTATATTTTCAAAAAAATATTAATTATAATATTCCTTAAACATGAATCAATCATTACATTATGTCAAAAATGGATTAATTATACCAAATCCTTCTTTAGGCCTTAAGGAGACCTAATTCAATTAGGCCTTCATTTGCACACATTACCCTTTGATGTCCTTATAACACTTAAAATATACACATGGTAGAAACATAACATATTATAATCAAATAGACCCCTTATAATCTCATGTATGCTCCATAACACTTTTTATATCCAACCACCACTTGAAGCACACCATTTTTACTATTCATAATTAGGTCTTCTCATACTTAGAAAGTCTATCTTGAACTACTAAATATTAAACACAAATTATCTAAAAAATTATTGAAATTAATCACATATACAAAAACTAAATTACCATAGGGTCATAACCATATTATTTAGTATTCAAAACTTAGGGAAAAAGGACTCAAACACTTTTTAGTAAATATCCCACTCATAATTGCTAGAACACGCTGAAACTCAGTCATGAACAACTTGATATTATACACCTAAAATAACATGTCTTATGACCATTAATAATTTGAAAATTATATATATATATATATATATATATATATATCACTCTAAAATATAAAAGTCACAAGGTATAATGTCAAATATAGGTCTTCCATACCAATCTTTTGACCTCAGTACACACAGTTAAACTAGAACTAGACAAGCCATTTTGGATTCAACATTTCAATATTTTATACTAACTTATAAGATTTACAAAATAATTATAAATAATTTAAAGTCATAAAGAATATCATATGCATTAGATACATCAAATCAAGGCATAGAGCCTCAAACTCATAATTGTAACTTGCTTACCTAGAACTACCAATTTATTTTAAAACATAGTCACGGTGATTCAAACCTTCAACACTTGTATGGACATATTAAATGAATTATGATGTACGTATATGATTCTATGATATCATTATAGAATTATTAGATATAAATATAATATGGTCAAATGGAAATATTGGTCTTGTAGACCAATCTCATAACCTTATATCTCATTGTCTCATCTAAACCAAATAGGTCAATTTGTGAGCAATTGTTTCACTATAATCACTGACCTCCAAAACTTATACCAAACATGAATATTTATTTAAATTCCTAAACATATTCATGTAGTTGTCTTGATCACTATATCATGGTAACACATCCTTAATCATCTTCTCACTTCTGCTTGGGTTTCTCACTGTTTGCACAATTAGGCTTGTTAGCAATTGGCTGACTTGAATGATTAGTTTAGCACACTTGATGTATATATTATATCTAAAAAAACCTTAATGGACATGAAACACGTGTCTCAATATTCATCCTTCAATAATTTACATACTTTGACTTGGTCAACTCTAACTACTATAACAAATCTCTAAGAAATATGCACTTTCCTATAGGGTCTACCCACATAATTGACAACTCAATCACACTTGGAGGTGCCTGAGAGATTTAAATACAAAATTAAATATCCTTTCTAGTAATTTTATACCATTATGGTATTTTTTGAACATTATATTTCACATTGGTTCCTTTTTAGGGTTTTAAAGAGGTTTAATATAGGTTTTGGTGTTAATGATTGTTCATAAAGGATAAGCCCTCAATCTAAAAAAAATTCCTCCAATTTTGATCTATGACCCTTCCACATCTACCATGAATATATTAGGTTCCCATGTATATTTTTGACAAGCTAATGCTCACAATAAAATCCTTCTTGGTTTAATAACCCTTCATTCTATGCACTTGAGAGACCTAAAAACCACTTTTCATGTCGTGTCCTTAAAAACATGACCTTCAATTCTATGTACACACTTGGAAAAACATACCTTACATCTATTTATTTTTACAAGATCTCAAATACCTTGAAATATTATCTTGATACCCCATTATGATTACACTCTTTCTACACCATAGTCTTTATAACTTACTAGGACTTGCACTATCCTTCATGCCTCTTTCCATGTTATCAACACCTCAATGTCATGATTAAAATCTCAATTTCACATCATATAACCTCTCTCATGTTTAAACATATCCATACATCCTTCATATTCCTTGAAAACATCTCATGATACCTCATTAGGTTAGGCAAGGTTTAGAACTAGTCTAGTTGCAAACTTGGATTCAAGGTCCTACCCATATAGGCTCAAATTATGAATCTCATGGATACTTATACACCTTAATAAAATGATAAATCAACCACATAAAAACTCTCATGCCTATGTGCATTAATCTCACCAAGACACCATGATCATACCTTCTTACAAGGTCTTTTCATACTATGACTAGTGCCATATCTAGGCTTCTCAAATACTTAAAACTTGAAAAATAAATTTTAAACACTTATAAAAGTATATATACTTTAATTACATTATCACACAATTCTAAAAAAAACTCTCATAATATTTTACTAAACTTTATTATGCATACCTTCTCATACAATCTAGACTAGGCTTCTCAAGACACTTTGTACATGCTTCAATGTTCACTTGACCATAATACCTCTTTATGACAACATTGAAAACTTTAAGCTAACTTGAACCTTGACATAAACCTCAAATAACACTCACCATTCATATTTACTAGATGCATCTTGACATAAATGACATCAACCTTGACATCAATGACAACAATTCTCAAGAACCTACCCTTCCACCCATTTATTTATAATCTCCATATATTTATCTATTTGTGGGTGGTAACTAGTGTTTGGGTTCAAATTATTACCACCCAATTTGAATATATCCTACCAAAAAAAACTAAAAAACCTACTATCTCAATCACTGACAATGGTCCTCAAAATCCCATGAAGTATAAACACCTCTCTAAAGAACAACTCTGCAACCTAGGGTACCCTATAATCAGTTGAACTACAAAATAAATGTGCATACTTATTCAATGTATAAGAAACTAAATATATATATTATATTTATCTTGGACTTTTGGAAGTCCTATAATAAAATACATAGATATACTCTCCCACTTTTTCTTAGGAATAGGCAATGGCTGAAGTAATCTTATGAGAAAAGTAAGCTCAAACTTGTTTTGCTAAAAAGTCATACACTCTCTAACATAATTAAATACATAATATTTGATACCCTTCCATAAAAATATCTCCCTAATCTACTTGTAGGTATTGAATAACCCTGGATGTCTCACTAGAGGAGTATCATGAAAAACCCTCAAAATCTTATCCTTCATCTTAGATTCAGGTACCAAATACATCCTATACTTATAAATGATAATCACATTATACATATCATCTTAAATCTTACATTATATGATCTCACATGAAAAATTATTATTGGAATACTCAACCAAAAGGTGAGCCTTCTAATCATCTAAAATTTTGACATAGAGCAAAGTGTGGGTTTCTTGGAGAATACATCTGCTACATCATTCATCTCACCCTTAACATATATAATATAAAATACATATGCCTAAATCTTTCTTAAAAACTTTTAATGGTGCTAATTGAAATCCTTTTACTCTAAAAAGTGTCTTAAATTATTGTGATCGATCCTCACCTCAAATTTTCCACCCACCATATAATTCCTAAATTTTGCCAATGCATGCATGATGACAAGCATAATATTATCATGAGTAGAATATAGTCACTCCACATCTCTATAAATTATAATCTCATAGGATATTATATGTATATTCTTCATAATCATGACACTTATCCCTTTCCTAGATGCATCACACTCTAGTACAAATGGTTGAGAAAAATCTAGTAAGGCCAATAGTGGACAAGTGCTCATCACCTCCTCAAGTATATAAAATGTAGATTGAACCTCATTTGACCATATGAATTCCCCCTTATTAGTTATATAAATAAGTGGTGTTTAAAA
This sequence comes from Torreya grandis, assembly GCA_037957365.1. NCBI lineage: Eukaryota > Viridiplantae > Streptophyta > Pinopsida > Cupressales > Taxaceae > Torreya > Torreya grandis. Next base: position 363,451 of record JARHVA010005964.1, on the reverse strand, counting down.
CTAAGAAAACATCTTGACAAAACTCTTGTAATAATTGCATAACCCAAGAAAACCCCTCAAATCTAATACATTCCTTGGTGGTGGCCAATCCAAAATGGAAAGTATCTTATCCCAATGTACATTCACTCCTCCAAAACCAATAAAATGTCATAAATATAATTTTTTTATAATCAAAAATTCACATTTTGAATCATTTTCAAATAAGTATTGTGTCTCCATAATTCCTAACACCTCGCCAATGTGCTAGAAGTGATCATCCCATGTCTTACTATATATCAAAATATCATCAAAGAACAACAAAAATTTTTGTAACTATCAATTAAATATGTGATTCATACATGATTTTAAATTTATAAGAGAATTATTAAGACCAAATGGCATAACAAAAAACTCATAATGTCTCTAGTGGCATCTAAATGTTGTCTTGTGTATATCCTCCTCACAAATGATCTGATGATACGCTAAATGAAGATTAATTTTTGAAAAGTTAACTGACCTATGTAATTCATCCAATAACTCATCTATTTTAGGTATAGGGTACTTATTTTTTATGTTCTTCTTATTTAGGGATGATAATCAATGCACATTCTGATCGTGTCATCCTTATTTTTTACTAATACCACTGAAGATGCAAAAGGACTAGAGTTAAGTCTAATGTGTCTCATATCCAATAAATACTTTATCATTTTCTCAATATCATCTTTGAATATTTTGGGATGATGATAAGGAGTAGTAATAATAGGCTTGGATCCCTCCTATAACTCAATCACATGCTCATATCCACATTTAGGAGGTCTACCAAGTAGAATATCTCCAAATACCATACTACACTTATCCATAACCGACTGGACGTTTATGTGATAATGCCTATCAACATTAGAGGAATATTTTGAAGACACAAAGCATTAGGCTACCACTGAAATCTCATAATGTCTAAACAATGCCTCCATCCTCTTGGTTATCACTACCCTTGGTGTACCATCCACCAAAGCTCTCAACACTATCTTCTTCCCACCTAACATAAAATCTAACTCCATCTTTTAGAAGTCCTAACTATATCTATTGAGTTAATGTAACCATTGAACTCCCAAAACAACATGGATCTCATTAATTCTAACCACATAAGAATCATCAATAACTGTATAATCCATAAACTAGATGATCAACTTTGAAATCCTCTTAGTGTAACTCATTTTGAAGCCATCAGCTACGATGACACTGAAACCAGGAAAATCCTTAACCTATAATCTTATCTTTCCCACTATACCCTCATCAATAAAATTATGAGTGGCCCTACTATCAACCAAACATATAAACCATTTTCCCTTAAGTAATCCTCTCACTCATAAAGGGTGATACTTAGGAACACCTGATAATGTAACAATAATACCATGAACCATGTCTTGTATAGTAGTGTCATCATGTTCTACCTGTTGCTCCTCATGTTCACTATTTTAACTAGTGTCAAATATCTCCTCATAAATGTTAGAAGTGACCTATATATAATGTTTTTAATCTTTCCAAAGGCATATGTGATCGGGTTCCTAAGGCTCCTTGCAAGAGAAGCATAACTTCTTCCTACATAACTCATTCCTCATCTCAAATTTTATATTAGGTGGCATGTGCTTAGGCTAATTCAAGGTTATAATAAATGGTTGGTCACCCTTGAAGCTATTTTTTGGTATTGATATGAGGGAGGTGTAGTCTCTAGATCAAGTGTCATTTGGATAGCATCTTGTAGTGTACTAGGCTTGAAATCCTTTCCCAAACCCCTCAAGTTTACATTCAAACCCTCTATGAACATCATTACCACTCTATTTTTTGGCATGTCAAGAAATACAATAACAATTTTTTTGGAATTCATTGATGTATCTATAAACATCCCCACTTTTTCTAATTAATGACATCTCATGGAAATATATCTCTACATTTTTCTGGTCAAATATAGTAATCAATTTGTTGCTAAACGCATCAAAGGACTGAATCAAAGCATGGTTTTGTGTCATGAAACCATGATGCCAACAATCATATGCTTCTCCCTCCAAATATAAGGTTGAAAACTTAATTTCTTCCTCTTCTGGCATGGGCTTGACTATTAAAAATGTATCCAACTTGTGAATCCAAGCACATGCTATGCTCTTCCCACTACCATAAAAATTTGGAAGAGTTAGTTTTCTCAATGCATGTTGATACTCTTTATGTTGAGTTATTGGTCTTTGTTCCTGTTGTTATTTTTTATTACCCTTCTATTGATTCATACATTCATTAAATGAAAACTCATTTCTAATCACATGAGGAAGTGTATGGTACTCATCATATACTTCTACCACCTCATCAACCAATGGATCCTCCTCGAGTTTTGGTACTTCTTCTTCTTCTTGATGTGCGAACATAGGCCTGAATGGTCTATCTAAACCACCCAAAATATCTCTCTTAGGAATGTGATTACCTTCATTATTACCATCACCTATATCATTCTAATTTACCCTGAGAGTATTCATGTTTTGTGACATTTACCCAATGGTTGTGATCAACTGATATTGTGACTACCTAAATTATTGCATTATTTATATCTATCTTTGTGCAAGACCATTAAATATGTTTTATACACTCTAGTTATCATACCTTCTCTCAATCCTATCTTAGGGACTCTCTGAACCACTCATTATTTAAATCTCTACTATAGTTTTAAGTGGCTACCTTGTAACAAGTACTATTGAAAGTGTACCCTCTTATTGATATGGACCTACAAACTAAAATTGCCTTCTTCTTTGATTTCTTTTGTTATACCTTTTATTTATATTACTAGTGATCATTAACCCTTTAGGCTAATAATAATGTGGCTCTAATACCACTGTAAGATCCCCTCTATAATTTCACAAAAATTATGCATTCCTCTTCATACATATTTTTTCAAACACTTTGCATACTTCCTTATGTTAAGAGGTTTTATTTTGCAATTTTATCATATTTAGATTTGTTTCAGATTTGTTAAGGGTTTATTGCATAATATTGATGCCAAATAAAAGATAAATAAAACACAAAGTAACATACATTCATATGTTGTAAGTTCAATATAAAATTTGAGATTAAAATCTATTAATAAAAATCTGAAAACAAGTATTAATAGTCCAAATTTGACCTCTTTATTTGTCTTGAAATGTGCATACAATGGTTGACCAAATTTGATACAACATGATTAAGGATAGCCTAAAAATAAGATCAAAAATTTTCTAGTAGAAAAATTCATCAAGGAACTCTACAGAACAAAACTATAGTGGTATGAAATATTATAGAATCCCTACAGAACACTATGGAAATGGTATGGATTACTATATCATATTTCTAATATTCATAAAATCTTTAAAATATTCATTAACTGCAAAAATATCTCTATAATAATTTATTCTTTGAAGCTTCAATCTTCCATAAAGCAATCAAATAAGCACAAGTGTGAGTTTTGGAATGAATCTACCTCATAGGCTAAATGGGTTTTCATCTAAACAACTGATTTACCCAAGGGTTTTCATCCTAGGTCATGTTAAACCTAAAAACAAAAGCTCTCCAAAATTATCTAATAGAAAATATCAAAACCAAGATGTTTAAATGACTTGTTTTCATCTCTTTTTAAAGGTTCAGTTGAGTCTTTTAGAAGAATTTAATTTAACCTCCTCTAGGCTTATAGAAAAATAATTTATTTAATAAAGTGACTTTATAACTATTATTATTTATTTCAGTCACTTTACTTAAATTAATTAAAAATAAAACTATCCTTACGATTTAGTTTATTTTCACAACTTTATAAATAATTTATTTTATTTTATTCCATTACAATGTCTGATCATAGCCTATGGGAATAAAATAGGAGAGTTAGCCATGCTACATGATCACTCCACAAAAGGGGACAATACATAGGTTCATGCATTGGTTCATGTACCCAATGAGGTGTATTCATTCATTTATTCTCTTTTTACTCAACTTCACTCAATTATTTCATTTTAACATAGTATTTTGCTTTTGATTATCTCTTAAGGACTCATTTTTACATGTTTCATTGTAGGACATTGCTTTGGATCATGCTCCACATACACATACCTAAACTCACATACTCAAACTCAACTACATGGGCTTCAATTCCAAGTTAAGTCCAAGTAAACTTCTTTTTCCTTTGTACTAGTTATTTCACTTTGTTACATTACTATCATAAAGGGGGGAAATTTAATCACATAAAAGTAGAAATTGGATCATAAGAGTGTCACTTGATTCAACCTATACCTAGGCTATCCATAGTCCCATTTTAGAGCATTAGACTTACATTTATAGTCATTCAATAAACCACAATGACTTACAACTAGTCAAGACATATTCCCATAACTATCATCCCTAACTTCAATCCCAATCACTTAGCAACCTATAGAGAGGACATTAGTGACACATTTGGGACACTACAACCACACAACACTAGTGTCCGCAGCTGGTCCTATGGTCCTTAGCCCCATCTTTTTCCAATGTACTTTTTTCTAAATGTGTACGCATCCTAAGTCAACCTAAGCTCATTTTATTATCCACACAAGTAAAAAGGCCCTATAAATATATGTTTAATCCACCTTTATTCACAAGATAGAAAGTAGATGCAAAATCTATTCAAATCATAGACAAAGTTGTGCAAAATTATGGTACTTTATCCCTAATCTACCCTAATTTCTACATACCATCATATACAACAACCCTACATCTATTTTTGAATAATTTTAAGTTTAATCACTTTCAAGGCATCTAAGGCCACTCTCATTATAACATTCACTTACACTTATATCAATCACTAGGTGGGAGAACTACATTAGAACTGATCCCTCTTTAGAGTATTGGTATATATGAAACTCTGTACATAATGAGTTATTGAGGATGTTTAGTCCATCCTACTAACACACACTCAATTATTATTGATATTATACTTACAAAATAAACTAGGGTTTGTAGTTAAAATCAAGATTTACAGGTATAATACAAGCTATAGATTATGATCACATAGGAGTAACAAATAAAGACATAGTCATAGGTGCTTTCCGAATAAAGAATAGTCCCGTAAAGGGGAGATTAGTGCCACATTTGGACACCACACATAGATGGTGGTACTATCCAAACTGGGTGCTATTATGTGGCACACTACACACATATGGTGCTATTGTCCAAATTAAGTGCTATTATTCAATGAAAAACCAAATATTAGAATCATGTTGATGATATAGAATACTAATCAAGTTTAAAACTCCATAACCCAGATCATCTACAATAGTTAGTTTTTAGCTAAGTCTCTATTTATCCCTATTTTTTATTATTTATAGAAAGTCAAACAAGGTCAAAATCACAAAAAATCAATAACTTAATTATTGAAGTTTATTTAACTAGTTTAGACATCTTATCCCTTTAAAAAACATATTAATTACTTGTGTGAAACCCTAAAAGGTTAAATTATACACCTTAAATTCTCCTTCTACTTCAAATGTTATTGTCATAGTTTTTAAAAATTTAAAATTAGTGAAAAATTAATATTTTCAGCTATTTTTGGTTTGGGATTAAAATTGCCAAATTTTGAATTTTTTTAAAATTAATTAATTAATTAAATTGAGAATTAGAATCATGAATAAAATACTTTTCTAAAGTGTGCAAAATTTCTTTAAACTTCCCTATGTAAAAATTTGTTGTCTTTCCCACAATGTGCAAAAGTTCATTAAACCTTTTTCAAGCTGTACAAATGCTTATTGATTTTCCCTAAGTTCTGAAAAAGTTCTTAGACACTTTTTCAAGTCGTGGAATTTGACTTTTCAATTTTTCACATAATGCATTTAAAAATTAAAAAATAATAAATCATTTTAATTGTTTTAATTTATAGTTTGCTTTTTAAAACCCTATTGTGATGTAAATTACTCAAATACTTCCCTGAGTCCTAAAAATTCATTTTGTGACTCCCCAAGATGTTCAAATTTATTTTAGTAGTCCCCAAATCATGAAAATTAAATATTCCACTATTTTGCACATTGTAATTACTATTATTTCTTCCCCAAAGTCATGTAAAATTAAAACTTTCCTTGTAAAGATTCAAAAACTATTATGCATTGTTCAAGACTGAAAAAACATCAAATCATTTTGTTAACTTACATTCAGACTAAAATTATTATTTGTTTTGTTTTTAAGAGGTGGAACATAAATTTAAAAATAAAAAGTGAAGTGAGATTTGAAAAAAAGAAACAAATTTTTATTTTGCCTTAGCTACTTGGCAAGAAGCCATGCATCCATTAAAATAAGAGGATAGTTTTAATATTATTTTATTTGTTTTACTTGGTCATCACAAGGATCCATAAGGGAGCCATATAGTCAAAGAAAGGTATGGAAAATAAAAAAGAGGAAACTAGATCCATTTTATTTAATTTAACCTACTAAAAGAGTTGTATGGTCCATATCAAGAGAGAGAATAATGAATAATAGATTAAAAAAAATTAAATTTTTTGCCTACTACCAAAGGTCATACGGTCATATGAAATTACTAGGAATAGAAGGTGAAAATAAATAATAAAATAAAAGAATATATTTTTGATTTGATTTCAATTAATGAATAAGACCATAGGACATCGTATGACTTAGGAGGGCTGAGTTTTTTTTAATTCTTACAGTGGAGGGCCATACGTCCACGTGTAAAAGAGGGGTGAGGGAATTCAGTGAAAAGAAAGAACATATTTTTAATTTTCAATTTGTTTTCTTCTTTAGGATAAACATTATACAACCATATGACCTATGTATAAATTGAGGGTTTCAAAAAAATAAAAATAAAAGGAAAATGCATATTTGTATTTATTTATTTTGGTCCATTAGTGGAAAGGTCGTACAACCCATAATAATCTTTGGGTTTGAAAATTGAAAAAAAAAAGATTTTTATTTGTTTTTATCCAAATTCAAAAAAGTTTTACAATTTCATCTGAGCTTGGAGGGTTTGAGTTTTTAAAAATAAATTTATGATCAGTTCTTATTTCATTGGCCTATGGTATAAAGAGGAGTGGAGTTTTAAAATTTAAAAAAGCAAATTTGTAAGAATTCTCTATCATTCCTTTACATGCAAGAAGAGGCCATCAATAGTTTTATGAGGCGATTGAATATGGGAAGTTAAATTCATGAATGGGAAAATCAAGAAAAGTGATTGATCATGGTGAAAATTTTCACGTGATTTTGAAGAGGCACTAGAGTGTATTGCATAGGTGAATTTTTAAGTACAAAAAGAATATATATGTTCAAGAATGATAGGAGATGGTGAAGCAATTTCAGACCTGATTACATCTGCTTCAAAAGATGATAGTTTTATAATCATGTAAGATAATAAGTCAATTTAGATAATTATAATAATGTTTCATTATATAAAGAGAGTTTAAATATACTACAATTTGGTTAGTATCCATTACCTGGGGTAGGTTCTCAAGGCCACACATACAAGTATTTTGATGAGTCATGGGAAAATACACATATTATTGATAACTTAAGAGTGTACAATAAGAAAAGGATATTACATATTGTAAAATAAATAGCTTCTTTAACCACTAGTCTTCCTCTAGAGTGGGAATTGAATATACATGTATATGTGGATCTAGTGAGAATGGATGTGTTGAAATTTGATAGTTTTTTGTAATAGAATCCCACACCAAAATGGAGTCTTTATATTAGATATTTATCTTCTAATAGACTATTCTCAAGTGCCACCTCAATTACATTTTCTTATAAAAAGGTGTGGAATGATGTTTTAATCCAAACTGGTATAATAGTGGAAAGCTCTACTTAAATTTACTTAGAACATGGGATGGACTTGGATGGTAACCTTGGAAGTCCACACTTTTTGAAGTTTTTATTTCAATTCAGAGCTTGATATTTGTAGTGGATCCATTATATAATGAACTGGGAAATGAGATGTGGACAAAAGAAGAAGAATATAATGATGATAATAATGATGATGATCGTACATATTATGCTCAGGATGTTTCTAAATAATAAAATAGAACCTATAGTCATAATAGTTTGAAAATTACTATTTTTGGTGTACTTTGAGAGTTAGATCCTTGATTTTGGGATGTAATTATAGTGTAGTTTATACAAAATAAATATGATATTATAGATCAATGCAGTGAGTGTAATAAAAGCTTCAAAACATAATTGTACCTTAACACTTTTTAAGTCATGATTTATCTTTTTCACTTTTACATGTAGTATAATTGCACCCATGCACTTTAATATCACTTAATTGGTGTATTTTTGCAAACTCACTTTTGCACATATAAAATACAAAAAAGGTGGTTACACACCATAAGCACCTCCTCACATTATAAATATGAGTGTTAGGATCATTATAAATGGTGTATTTTTAAAAAATATAACTCTAAGACATATTTGTGGAAGGCAAGATTGTATTATAGCTCACTAAAGATCAATACAAATAAGGAGATTTACAAACTATGTGTTCAGATTCTCTTCATGAATTATGACTATGTATGGTTCATTTATATTAAAATATTTGCTTTTGAAACTTTGTCATAATTGTTATCAATTAGTATTAATGTGGAAATTACATAATATAATTTATTTTTGAATCTATGTATGTTATTTCCATAAATTTAAAATATCAGTTAGGTTTAAGTAATATTTTAATTATCTTTTATGGGTTAATATGGGATGGTTTCCTTTTATTTTCTATCACTATCATAGAATCATATCGGTGTATGTTTTTAAATCTTAAGGGTGTAATTATGTCTTTATTTCCCATTTAATGAGAAGATATTTCCAAGAGTACATTGTTTCTCCTTCTTGGGACATTCTAATGAATCTTTGCGTATAAGCAATTAGAGTCATGCTTCATTTTTCCAAGGATTATCATGGTAGTTTATGTGTTTAAATAGATATAATAATACCTTTCTCCTCTTATTCCTTTACTTTATATATTTACCATCATTCCCTTCATTCTCCTCATTTCCTTTCTATATCCTTTTTTGTGTTTTTTAGTTAAAAGTATGAAACCCCAAATAGAAAACATTTTTATTGTAAATAATTGTGAATAGAATTTACCCTACTTTTAGATTTTTATCTTTCAATAAAGGTGGCTCTAATTTATAATAGGAGATGGAATTTTTCTCTACATTTTTGATTAATGTAAGGACTTAGTTCCAACATTGTTGACTCAAAATCACCATGTTGTCTCAACAAATTTTTGAGCCAACAATTTTTGGTGACTCTACTGGGGATCAAGGTGATTTATGCACATGATTTTCAAATATTTCAAAGAAAATCCCCTTAAATGAAGGTTGGAATTTCCATTGAGGTAAGTTACCTACTACCTACATCTTTTTTATTAAATAAATGGCATTGGTTAACACCAAACACAATGTTCCCCATGTCCCATGGGGGAAACATTTTGGTTTATTGACTCTTCCCTAGTATAATAAATTACCTTTAGGATCAATTAAGATATTTCCAAAGTGTTTTAGTGAAAATTTTAAAGATGTAGATAATCATATCTTGGCCTTAATAGTATCCTATAATATCTTGGGAGGTATGCATGAATATGTCTCTAACAATATTTTTGTTGAGACTCTCATATGACCTGTTACTGATTAATTTCAGCACCTAGAAGATGGATGTATTATGAATTGGGACTCTTTGAATAATAAGTTCCTAAATAGATTAAAATAAACTATGGATGTGTGTGCAATGTTGTCAAATTTCTTCTAAATCTAGAAGTAAGATGATGAGCAGATGAGAGAGTCTGTATCCTGCTTCAATAATTTATTGAGACTGATTCCTAAGATTGATAAACCAATTACAAGCAATTAGATTTTTATTTTCATTGGTTCTCTACACCCAAATATCAAATTCATCTTGATGAGGAATAAGGTAAAAGTCTTAGAAGCTACATAACAATAAAATATAAAATATTTAATATGACATGATTCTATTTAGGATGTTGAAGAAAGGAAGCTAAAAATATGGTACAACTATCATTAGTGGGGATGAAGTGGTGGAACTTGATATAATTAAAATCCCTCAACATTCAGAAAAGAGATTATGAAGATTTTTTTATCAAACATGGCATAACTCTAATAGAGAAAAAGAGAAAATGCTTCCTAACAAATTATTGTTTCAGTTTCATGATTGTGGAAGAAAGAGACAATTTCGAAGAAATAATGATTTATCAGAGAAAAAAATGAAGAATTTCACTTCTTCCTTTATATAGAAGATAAATATTTGCCTATTTTGTAACATTACTCAAACTTCATAGTCTTGGAATAAAATGAATTAGCTGAAGAATGATTGATTGAACCACAAATAGAAAAATGAAATAATGTTGAGTGTGATCTACTTTTTGGAAAAGAAGATAATAGAAAATAATTTTTCAATCACGTATAATATCCATTCTCTATCAGAGTAAAAAACTCAATAGTTAAATATGAATATTGCTCAGTTATTTCATTTTTAAGTTCTACCAAATAAGAGTTATCCATAGAACTTGAATCCAGAACAATCAACCACACAGATTAAATATAATAAACATACCAAATTTGAAATCAAGAAATACATGAAGCTAGAACAAAATGAATGGTGCTCAATATTCATTATAAGCCAAATGGAAATTATTAAGGTAGAAGAGATCGATGAAGATAATGATGATCCATTTGACAATGAGTTTGTTTATGTCATGGAAAATAATTTGGAAATGAATATCTACACTCATATCATTCTAGTAGATACTGTTTTCATTATTCCATTTTAGAAAGAAATAGGAAATAGATTTCTCTCTAATTTAATTCTTGTATCTAGAAAAAATGCATTTACATCTATTTAGGAAAACATTGGTTAAAACCAAAGCTACTCAGGAAAGATCACAAAAGATTAAATATTTCATAATGTTTCCATTCCTAGATATGAAGGATAATAATGGCTTGTTCATTCATGATCATACCTATGTGAATGATAACTATAAATTCCTCTTCCATCATATTTGGTCACTACTATTAAATGTGTTCAAAGATCATAAATATAATCCATTATTTTTCAATGATAGATACTTCTAGCTAATAAATGGTTTTGTATAGTATTTTATTTTTACTCTTCTTTATAAATAGTCTTACTTTCCCTATTTTATCTTGTTTGATTTTCCCATTTTGTTTTGGTGTTTATGTGTGTGTGGTTTTTCAAAACATGCAATAGTATATCTATTACTCCTTCATCTCCATGTTTTGGTCTTTCTACTTGTACATATTTATAGCTATGATATCTATGTTAGAAATATCATGGGAAATCACATGATTTGCAAGAATGTAAAAATGGTCATTATTTTAGGGTTGATGAAAAGATCACATTATTAGAAATAAACATTTAATTTATTCATCCAAGTGGATATACAAGATAATAAAGTTGATAGTAGATTCAAAAAATTACATCTGTAGTCATGAATATGGTGATTTGGATGTTTTTTCCAAGTGATAAAATGGACAAGTTTTTCATGGATCTCTTTCAATTGAACAAGTGGAAAACAAGTAAATTTTTAGAATAAGAGATTTTTCTTGACAACTCATGTCATTTATCATATGATTGAGATAGGTGAATTGGTTATTAGTTGGGTAGATCAAGATGTACAAATGTGAGATATAGAAGTTTTTAGGGATCTTTATTAATGATAGGATTATAATTTTTTTGTATAATTGGACATCGAATCCATAACATAATAGATAAGGCTTACATCACTTTTTGATATCTATACTATATTTTAAACTTCTAAATGGTGATCCATTGAGTGGTTTTCACAATAATATTTGGGGATTTTGAGTCACAAAGTTGAGCATACTGATAATATTTTGATTATGCCTCTTTCATTGAAAGAGAGTTTGTCATTCTCTAGTATATGAAGGAAAGGTTTCTCTCTTTGTAGTTTAGTTTGTGTGAAACCACATATAAAAAATACCCTCACATACACTATCCTATGCGATATGTGATATCATCCATCAGGATGAATACTTTGTCCCCTCACGTACATTTTCCATCAACATGTGATAGAATTATGATGGTTTGAGGACCCATTATTTTATCGAAGACCAATTTTTTCTTAGTTGACCAAGTTATAACCAAATTTAAGACTTTATTTTTTCTCTTTGGGGCATCATATTAACAAAGGAATGTAAAATCTCTAACATTATAATTGAGGGGGACTCTATGAATATTGTAAATCACCTTAATAATTTATATCCACCTAGATGGACCATTAGGGACTTCATAAAAGAATCAATTGAGATTTTCAATTTTTTTGATAATTACATGATTAATCATACTTACAGAGAGGGCAATCATGTCACGATTGCTCTTGAAAATCAAGGCATTATCTAAAATCTTTTGATTTATTGGCACTCAAGTGATACACTACCTATTAATATTAAGGACATTGTACATAATGATAGAAAAGACATTCAAAATTAAGAGTTGTCAGCTAAAGTATGAGGGACATGTGAAATAATTCCTCCCACTAGATTTTTCATGCTCCGAGGTAAACTTAATAATGATTGATTAGAAAGGTTTTTGGTCTCATAATTTTTGGGGCTGTTATTTCATTGTTCAAAAGTGGAGAGGAATCAGTTTACAAGTTGATCACAATTAGATCATAGGGATTTGCATCCATAATTTATCCATGGGAGTGTCTCCTTTCCAAGTGGAGCCTATGACATATCAAGCATGGAAAAACATTAAAAACCTCTAGCCTCTTCTATAGATTTGGGGATTCTCCAACTTGATGAATCGTATTAGAGGGAATGATTAATAGATCTCTATTAAATTTGATAGCAACTAGAAGGATAGGGTAGTCACCATAGGGGGAAATTTTTTTAAAGTGACTAAGGAATTGATCACTGAGGTTATAGGTCTAAGCATAGATGGCATTAATTATTTTATTAGGTGTATAGATAAGGTGATAGAGGAGAAATTATTCCTATAAGGAAAGGAAAAACTCTCCTATGTTTTAATGGGTATTATGGTTTCTTCTCCTCCCAAACTCTTTGATGATGTGGTGCAGATGATGGTAAGATAAATAACTCTTCAAGATAGGTATATTTTAGTTCCCCTTCACCACCTCATTTTCTTAAATCATTTTAGAAGAGGATCCTAGATCAACTTTCCACATTTCATACTGATGTCTATGGAGAAATCAATCTTTGAGATTCAACATCATTCAAGGGAACTCCCTCTTCACAAGGGATTATACTCCTCCTTTACCAACATTTCTTGGATCTTGTCACTTTTCCCATTAGTTCTCATCCTACTAGATAGATTCAACCCATTCACACTAACCCCATGGGGAAGAGAAAATTTCACTCCATAAACCTTTTTATACTCTGGAAGATGTCCCCCCTCTCGCAAAAGAGTTTTGAGAAGTTTAGATGAGGGTAAAAAATTGGAAGTAGCCCACAATATTATTTAGATTTCTAGACCTTGCAAGAAATTAGATGTGGGGGTGGAGGTTGATGAAAAACTTGATGATTTGGAGGAGATTGACGCCTTGAAGAAATAAGTCAAGCAACTTTCTAAGGTTGCTGGTAAAAAATAGATGGCTAGCTCCTCAAGCATTGGCAAGGAAAATGTGACTAAAATTTTCAAAAATATCTACTCCTTTGAAGATAGAATCTCAAACATCAAAAGAAAATAGGAGGAATTATAGACTATAATCAAAGCCATAATGGATTTTATGAAATTTCAGGTCCACCAAGTTTGTCAACTTTATGGAATTAATGAAGGCATTTGGTATAAAGACTCCTTGGCCCAAGAAATTAGCACTATTGATATGTCTGATCCCTCAAATCCTACATCCATGAAGTAGTTTAATTCCTTAAAGTTCATGTAGAATAAAATTGAAGAGGTGGAAAAGTGATCTATTGTGAGGTTTTTGCATAGTTGCTGAGTAGTTATTGTTAAGTTGTTGCTCTATCATTGTTTTGTGTTTTTCTTCTTTTGGTTCTTGTATAGATAGTCTTTGTTATCCCTAGGCTTTCACATCTATCAGATTGTTCTTGTTTTGGTTGGGAATGTACCATACTTTTGTTAGGATTTGTATTGCTTTATCTAGCTCTTGAGCCCTTTTGTACAAGGGTATAGTCCCTTTCAGAAAAACTATCTTCTAGTTTATACTGATCTTTTTGGCTATTGAGCCTTTTGTACAAGGATGTAGTCCCTTTCAAAAAAAAATTTTACCAATATTAATAATAAAATGCTTGCCTAAAAAAATAGAGTCTAAATATTTTCCATCCCTTATATTTTGAAATCTCAATTGGAGTTAATTATTGTCATGATTTTTTAAAAATTAGCAAAAAATTAATATTTTTTGGCTATTTTTGGTTTGGGATTAAAATTTCCAACTTTTGAAAAAACTGAAAATTACTTAATTAATTGATTAATTTTAATTAATTAATTTAATTTATAATTAGAATCATGAATAAAATACTTTTTTGAACTGTGCAAAAGAACTTTCTATCTTCCCCATGTAAGAATATGTTGGATTTCCCACAATGTGAAAAAGTTCATTAAACCTTTTTTAAGTTGTGTAAATGCTTTTTATTTTTATCAATTCCTCAACACTTTTTCAAGTCATGCAATATTAACTTTTTATTTTTCACATGGTACAATTGAAAATTAAAAAATAATAAACCAATTAAATCTATTTAACTGTTTTAATTTACAATTTGATTTTTAAAACCCTTTGCCATGCAATTTACTTAGATACTTACCCAAGTCATTCAAATTCATTTTTTTCACTCCCCAAGCCATGCAAATTTGTTTTGGTACTCCACCAAATTGTGAAAAATAAATCTTACACTATTGTTCATATTGCAATTGCTATCATTTCTTCCCCAAATTCATGCAAAATTAAAACTTCTTCTCATCTAAAAATTATAAATCCATTATGTACCATTCAAGAATGTAATTAATTCAAATCATTTTTAAAACTTCCACTCAAACTAAAATCATGCTTTATTTTATTTTTAAGAGGTGGAATGTTCATTGTAAAATATAAAGTGAAATGAGATTTGAAAGAAAGAAACATATTTTTATTGTCTTGGTTACCAAGAAAGAAGTCATGCATCCATTTAAAGAAGAGGAAGGTTTCAAAATTATTTTATTTGGTTTACCTGCTCACCACAGGTGGCCATAATGGAATGACACAATCAAAGAGAGATCTATAAAATAAGAAAAGAGGAAAATATATCCATTTTATGTGGTTTAACTTTCTAAAAGAGTTTTAAAATCCATATTAGGAGAGAGAATAATGAAAAAAAACCATATTTTAAATTATTTGCCTATTACCAAAGGATATATGGTTATACAGCATTAAAAAGAATAAAAGGTGAAAATAAAAAATAAATGAAAATAATATATTTTTTATTTGCTTTCAACTACTGAAGAACATCATATGGTGCCATACAACATGGAAAGAGGGATGAGTTTTAAGAAAATTGTTTAGTTTTTTTACTTGCAATGAAGTGTCGTATAACCATGTGCAAAGGAGGGGGGGTGAGATAATTTGGTGAGAAGAAAGAACAAATTTTTAACTTTCAATTTATTTCTTTCTTCAAGCCAAAGTGTATGCAACCTATGTAGCATTTGAGGGTTTTAAAAAATAAAAATAATAGGAAATTGAATATTTGTTTTAATTTGTTTTGGTCTATTAATGGAAAGGTCGTATGACCCATAATCAACTTTGGGTTCAAAATTTAAAAAAATAAAAATAAATATTATATTTATGTTTGCCCAACTTCAAAAAAGACATAAAATTTCATGTGAGCTTAGAGGGTTTGACATTTTCAAAAGTAATTGATGGTCAATCTTTGTTGTTTTGGCCTAAGGTGAAAATAAGAGTGGGTTTTTAAAATTAAAAAAGGCAATTTGCAAACATTCTCTATTGCTCATTTGCATGCAATGAGAGGCTATGCAATAGTGTTATGAGGTGATTGAATAGGGGAAATTAATTTATGAGTGGTAAAATAAAAAAAGGTGATTGATCATGGTGAAATTCATTAGGTGATTTTGAAGAGGCACTGGAGTGGATTTGATGCAGAAAAAATAGGCCAACCTTAAGAAGGCCATAACTTTTGACTCGTAACTCCATTTTAGCTCTTCCACACACAAAAATGACCAATAAAAAAGTTTGATTTTTTTCTAAGCTGCTTTATCCACTTATATTTTATTTCAATAGTTTTTGGAGGACAAATGTGATCATCTGAGGGTCCAAAATGTTTAATGATTTTTTTGAGAACTTTCTATTTTAAGAAATTGTATATATTTAGAACTGAAAGTCAACTTCAGTTGTATTTCATCCCATAGGCTTATTTTAGTATTTAGTTTATTTTAGGAAATTTTTAGAGATGTGAGTGCTTGCATGAAAAACTTACTATAAATAGTGGTTGCTAAAAATAGATGTTTTTTTAGATTTTTTGAATTTTTTCATTTCAACTCTAAATTCTGAGTTGAGGCTTATTAAAGCTTGGTTTGGTTTTGTAAAATTTTTAAGCAATCAATATGAATCAATTCTGAGTATTATTTCAAGTTCTTGGCCTATTGGTAATTTTATTTTTCTTGATAGTTTTTGGGTTCATTAGGATTTGCATAGGCAAAATTTTGAGAATAAAAAATAAGAGATATATTCAAGAATTAGAGAAGATGGTGTAGCAATTTCATACCAAATTACATATGATTCAAAAGAGGAAATTTATATAATCATGCAAGATAATAAAGTTAGTTCAAATTATTGTAAGAATATCTCATTATATAAAGAGAGTTTAAAGTTTCTACAATTTGGTAAGTATCTTTTGATTGGGGAAGGTTCTCAAGATCACACTTACAACAAGTGTTTTGACAAGTAAAGGGTAAATCCACATATTATTGATAACATAGGAGTGTATAACAAGAAAGGGATGTTGAATATTACGAAATAAATACCTTCCCTAACCACTAATATTCTTATAGAGTGGTAATCAAATATAAACGTACATGTGGATCCAGTGAGAATGTATGTGTTGAAAGATTTGATAGTGGGTCCTAATGGAAACCCATATCAAAATGGAGTCTTTATAATTGATATTTATCTTCTTCTAGACTATCCTCAAGTGCCACCTTAAGTACATTTTATTAAAATAATATGTGTAACAATGCTTTTTAATCCAAATTGATATAACAGTGGAAAGGTCTAATTAAATTTGCTTTGAACATGAGATGGACTTGGTTGGAAACCTTGAAAATCCACTCTTTTGAATGCTTTTTATTTCAATTCAGAGCTTGATATTTTTAGTAGATCCATTATACAATGAAATAAGAAATCAGATATGGACAAAAGAAGAATAATAAGAGTAAAATGTTGACAATAATGATTATTATGGTATATATTTTTCTTGGGATGCTACTAAATAAGAAAATAGAAACCATAGACATAATACTTTGAAAGTTGCTATTCTTGGTGTAATTTGTGAGTTACATCCTTGATTTAAAGCTTTAATTATAGTGAAATTTATACACAATAAATATGATAATATATATCAATGCAATGAGTGTAGTAAAATCATCAAAGCACAATTGCACATTGGCACTTTTCAAGTCGTGCAATTTCTTTGTTACACTTTTACACATAGTTCAATTGCACCCATGAACTTTCACATCACTTAAGTGGTGTATTTATTTAAACTCACTTTTGCATAATATAAAACACAAAAATGTGGTTATACAATGTAACCACCTTCATATATTATAAATATGAGTGTTAGGCTCATTATAAAGGGGGGCTTTTTAAAAAACAGAACTCCGAGACACATTTTTGGAGGGCAAGATTGTATTAGAAATCAACAAAGATAAATACAAAGAAGGAGATATGAAAACTATGTGTTTAAATTCTCTTCAAAAATTATTACTATGTATGATTCATTTGTATTCAAATATTTTCTTTTTAAGCTTTGTCATAACTTTTACCAATTAGTCTGAATGTGGAAATTACATAGTAGAATTTATTTTAAATCTGTCTATTATTTTCACAAATTTGAAATATTGGTGGGGTTTAAGTAATATTTTAATTGAATTTTATGGGTAAATATATGATTTTTGTAAGCACAATGATTTGGGGGGAGAATTAGACTATAAAACTTTTGAAACTTTACTTTATCATTCATGAACTATCAAAACAATAGAATGAACTAGCAACACACTGAGAGCCATGAACATGAAACAAAAGCATCACACATAGAACACTTATTTGAATGGGAAAAAATCAAGGAGAATAAAATCCACTACTCATGTAAATTTACTATAGTCTTATAATACAAACATCAAGATTTAGTGAAGCACCAACTTCACTTAGAGCACCAATTCAGTTAGGCTTTAGTAAACACCCACTTACAAGGAGGCACCAACACCCCAGATGAATCAAAACCAATTAAACCATATAAAAAACTTGATCAAATTTATAATACCTTGTTTCTCATATAATATATGATGATCTCCTTCTCTAGCTCTTCATGCACTACTATCCTTTTCAAACTGATCGCTAGCCTTCTTCACTCAAATAACCCTCTTCTTGACTTAATTAGGTCATATGACCTTTATAATAATATATATTACCATTGTAAAATATTCATGCTCATGATGGTATTTAATACCCCATTCATATATTCAATGTTCCATCTCATTCACTTTAACTATCTCAATCACAAGCTAGACAATTAGGCCTATTAGGCCTTGTTCTTATATTAGGTTCTTGCTCATAAACTCCTTGGTTGGACATACATAGTTTTAAATTTATATTTACCAAAAAATAATATTTAATACATTCCAAAAACATGAATCAAACATTTAATTATTTTTTTCATGGTATATAGGACCCAAAACCCCTTTTAGGCCTTAAGGAGACCTAATCCAATTTGGCCTTCATTAGCACATGTTACCCTTGAACACCTTGAAACACTCTTATAATTATCACATGGAATTAACATATTATATTACAACTTAATATAACCCTAAAAATATTTTCATATGTCCATGATACCTTTTATCTCCAACCACCACTTGGAGTATGCCATTAACATTGTTCATAATTAAGCTTGATCATACTGAGAAAGTTTGTCTTGAACAAATAAATATAAAACAAAATATTGTAAAAAAACCATGGAAAAAAATAATATAAAAATAACCTTAAATACCTCCATAAATTCAAAAAAAATTATATACTTCATTAAATAGGGAAAAATGACTCAAACCCTTCTCTACAAGTAGGCCAATCATAATTGCCAACTAGCCTAAAACCACAGTCATGGAAAAAATGACATAAAACACCTATATAACCACTTATATATCCTTAAAATTCATTTATTTTACCTATGAGGTCATTATACCATTATTATATACATAGATAATATGATCACAAGTAAATATTTTTCTTGCAGATCAATCTCATAGTCTTGCACCTCACTATCTCATCTGAACAAGACAAGTTAACTTATGAGAAACATTATCATCATAAAAAATGAATTAGAAAACATATATCCAATATTAAAATGTATTATATATATTTAAAAAATTATCTATTAACTTGGATTCATCCCTAATACATGATAACACATCCCTAATCAACTTCTCACTTCTACTTGGTTTTCTCACTATTTGCAGCATTAGGCTTGTTAACAACAAGTCAAATTATAAGACTAGTTTATAAATTTTGATGGATATAAAATGATAAAAATACACCATGTAAATAATATACAATTCTTAATCTTAATCCATTTATCAACTTTGACTTGGTCAATTCTGACTGCTACAACAAATCTCTGAGAAATAAGGCCTCTCTTATAGGGTCCACTCATTCTCTTGAAAAATAAATCACACATGGAAGTGCCTGTAAGAGTTTAATAAAAAATAAAATAATTTATATATATTTTCCAATCCATTTTTATCACTTTATAATAATATCATTCATATTGGGTCATTATTAGGGTTTTCTAAGGTTTTAAACCATCTTACAGTTTTAATGATCATTCATAAAGCTTACCCCCTCATTCCAAAAACCAATGCTTGTAAATTTTATATATTACCCTTCCCCATATACCATTAATATATTTTTTTCTAATTCAGATGATACACATGCCAATGAACTCTTGAATGTTCTTCTCAGGTTGAAAACCCTTCATTTTATGCATACAAGAGACCTCAAAACACTTTTTCTTGCCTTAATCTTAAAATTTTGACCTAAAAATTGGTCAACATAATTGAAAAAAAAAATACTTATTTAGATTAATAAATTCTCACACTTTTCTTGGAAATAGATCTTGATACCCCATTCAGCCACTATTTCTCTCTTTTCTCTCCAGGCCTTTGACCTATAAGTCACATTAGGCCTTGAAACTAACCTTTTAACCACTGTCCAAGATATGAACACATAATATACATGTCATAAAACCTATTAAAATTATCAAAAACTACCATACATTCTTCATATGCCTTGACAATACCTCATGATACCTCATTAGGTCTTGCAGGGTCTAGAACTAGTCTACTTGCATGCTAGGTCTGTAAGTCCTAGACTTGTAATATCACCTTAAGACTCACTTGAGCACTATAATATCTCATATATATATATATATACTTATTCCTCTATTCTTTCATCTCACTAGGCCACCATGCTCCTTCATGCACAAGACTAGGCATCCTAAGCACAAGCCTTTTCAAGTCTCTTGATAGGTTCAAACACTTGAAAACTTTGGAAACTAATATTGAAAAAAAAATTGATGATTATACACATTTATCTCAACCAATTTAATACCTCTCAAGTATTAAATAAAACATAAACATTTTTAAAATACCTCATGAACAACCTTAGACATCAAATGACAATTTCAAAATCAAACCTCAACAACAAAAATAATGCTCAATATTGATGGTTACCTTTGGTTTTCTATTTGTATAGAAAAACATATTATTATATGTTTTACAATCCTAATGGTTTATTTATGTCTTTACCACCCATTTAATGAGAATATATTTCCAAGAGTACATTGTTTCTCTTTCTTGGGCCATTCTAGTGAATCCCTATGTGTAGTCATTTAGAGTCATCCTTCATTTTTCTCTAGATTATCATAGTAGTTTCTATGTTTAACTAGATATAATAATTACATTCTCCTTTTATTTATTTACTTTATATATTTCCCATCATTCCTTTCATCTAAATCATTTCCTTTCTATATCTTTTGTGTGTTTTTTGATTAAAAATACAAAACCCCTAATAGAAAACATTTTTATTGTAAATAGTTGTGAATAGCTTTTCCCATACTTTTCCATTTTCAAATTTAAATAAATGTATATATACATGTTAATAGTAAATGGACTTTATGCCTACATTTATAACTAATTTAAGGACTTAGTTCCCACACTATTGACTCAAAGTCACCAATTTGTCCCCTTGTCAAATTTTTAAACCAAAAAATGTGAAGTTTCAAACCAAGCCAAAATATAAGACCAAAACCAATGAAAATAAGAATTAAGATAGGATTAAATTTAATGATATCTCACAACCAGCCCAAATATTCAATTATAAGCTTCTTTGAGGTGATAATTTTCAAGGTTACCTTCACCTCATTGTGCATTATTGTAAAAACTACTTGAATGTAATTTCATCACTCTTCCTCCACCAATCAAAGTCAACATGTGTATACCATAATATAATTTTTTTAATTAAATTCATGTTGTGACTAACCTATATGTATTAGGCATTCCAAATTTAAATGTTTAAATATAAAACATAATATTCAAGATTTCATTTATGAAAATATTATTGATATTGGCAAACCTACTGAGTAGGCCAAGCCACAAGTGAATGAAAATTCAAAGATCAAAATGTAAAATATACTTTTCTAAATAATGATTCAAAAAATAACAATGATAATTATATATTAAAATACTCATCCTCCTCCTAATACATATGGCATCCACTTAGTCGCATCATTGGTATAGTTACAAGTAAAAAGGCATCATTTCCTACAATTTTATTTGATGATGGTGAATTTATGTAGTATGATTCAAATAGACATTCACTCTTTATTTAAGCATATGTTGACAAACAATACATACATACTGTAATGATAGATAATGTTTAAAGTGAAATTATGGGCACCATAACACTCATGTACTCTATTGGTTTTATAGAACAAGATTTACTATATACTTCTAGAGTTATGAAAGAATTTTATGGTCATACACAAGATACTCTTGGGAATATCATGCTGCCCTTACAAGTGTAACATATAATAGTTCCTTCTTATTTATTAGTTATACTAAGTACATGGGTATTTGATATACTATTAAGCTTACTTTTGAAATAAAATATTAGAGTAGTACCCTCTACAATGCATAAATATAATATCTCAAATATATTCATGGTAATCAAGTGGCTAAAATTGCATAAATCTAATATGAATATCCTTTAACAAAAATGATATTTGATCCTCATACATAATAGTTTGAAGGCATATACATTGAGCTATATGGTGATAAAATTGTGTGTGTGTGTGTGTGTGTGTGTGTGTGTCTATATATATTCAATAGTATATTACATAATTAGTTTATCCATCTATTTATTATCATGATACAATTACACATGATCATATTATGAAATCAATTTCTCCATCTATTTATTAACATGATATAATTACTCATGATCATATTATAAAATAGTTTTCTTTATTTAATTATGAGTATGACATGGTTACACATGAGATTAATAAATTAATTCCAAAGAGCATGGCATAATCTCATAATTATAAATTGGAACCTAAAAATAGGTCTTCATCATGTAATGCATTACATGTTATTCAAATATCTTCACCATGGGTACATGTTGTTACATCTCCTCCTATTATACATAAATATATAAGTTTACATGGGTAGATGAACAATTATTCAAATGGTTACATGGAAACAAATGGTTTATATTCATATTAAGAAACATCTTAATAGGGGCTTATTCTTCAAAATAATTCATTCCCTCATACAACATATTTGGATATACATATATGCATCCATTTAGTGAGAACTTTTCTTGGACATAACCTCCTATTTCTTCCTTAAAATACTGATTGGGATAATTCTCTTGATTGATTTTATACATATTTTCATTTGATATTGTTTTTTACATTTTTTTCATTGTTAATTCTTATATCTCGGCTTTCAAGAATTTTTATATCTCTTGGTTTTAATTTTCACTTTGGGTATTTTCCCTCTTACATTTTCAAACTGATTCAAATAATCTAAAAATATATATCTTAAATTTATTTCAATAGTCATGTTCTTTACAATAATCCATTTTTCTCACTATTACATATCTATCATACACTTGATTCCTTTACAATTTCATGATCATCCATAGCTATTATTTAATTTTCCATTATGGGGGCATGTATATTCTTATCCATATTTCCACTACATTGATATGACTCATTTAAACATAAATTTGAGCCATTTTACTTACTTTATTTCTTACCATTTTATAGTGTAACACCTTGTTGTGGATTGTTTGAATCCTTAATTTTATTATATTTTAAAATCCTTTCTTATCCCTAATTTAAAAATAAAAATAAAAATAAAACCAATATTTAGAAATTTAAAAAAAAAAATCTTATATGTCAAAAATTTAGAAAAATAAAATTATTAAAAAAAAAAAACGTGACTTCTAATTTTTTTTTTAATGTTGCTATCTTACTTATTTACATATGTTATTTATTCTTTGTTATGTAGATAAAATATTTTATTTTTCTATACACATTAATTTTCACAAGGTATTTGAGTGTGATACAAGACATAGTATTTCATGGTTTTTTGATGGCATGATTCATTTATAACCCAATAGCCTTGTTATGTTGGGGTCATCTCATCTTTCTATGTAAACACTTCAACAATTTGTATCTATCCACCAAATTTCTACCATGTGGAGTTACCTATAATACAAATGTTTTACTAATCACTCATGCTTTAGATTGTGTTACATGAAAATTCTTATTTATAATAATTACATTAATCAACATATGGTTGATGTTAACTAGTCTCATATACTCTATACTTATTTTCTAAATTATTACTTTACTACATCAAAAGTTAGGACTTATTTGCTTATTATGTGTGGGCCTTGGCATTATGTGTGATATATATACATGTTATTTCCTTAACAATATTCTCATACCATTTTTATGTGGCCCTTGGCCTTGTGTTTTTATGCAACATTCACATGTCCCTTGTATGTGGCCTTTGGGCCTTATACATGACATTATATCCAAATTGTGTTTCAATATATGACATTGTTCTATGGCCATTTTTTGTTACTATGATGCCATGATTAATATCAGGAATTATTTCTATTTTTTATTTTGTGCCATAATACATATCATGCACAAGCTACTTATGTGCTTCAATTCTACATATATCTAACACGTATTTCATATTAAAATAAAAATTTATTAGAATACTTAAGTTTATTATTGTAAATAATTTTTTAATGTATCAATCAACTATAGTTATTTGGTTAATGTTATTATATGGGTCAAGCCTATTTTTTACTCCCTATCCATTTTCTGTTATACAGACGATCCTTGTTTCTAGGGGTTATTATAGTTTATATATTTAATCCACTCCAATAATAAATATATCTTATTCTTTATTATTATTTCTACATCCATTATTTTATGGTAATCAAATCCCATGTTTTGTATATCTTGAAAGAAATTCTATGAGGCAAGATAAATTATTTGAGGTGATTTTATGAGATAATGAGGAATCTTGTGAAAAATAAATAGCATGATTAAAATCACATTTATATATTTTATCAAATAATAATATCTTTATGGAAGAAAGGCAAGCCTAGAAATCCTTTACTTGAAGAGAGACATGTCATTTTACTTACATTTAGGGTGTCATAGTCATTTATTTGATAATAAGATGATATAAAGGGAAAAATAGAAGAATAATTCACTTTATATTATGTGTGACATTTGATCAAAGACAAAAAATATCATATTTAACTTTTATAGTGATAAAAATCACCATTCATGAGTGTGAAACTATTGTTTAAAATTTTTTTAAAAAAAACACATGGTGGAGGAGAAATGTGTGGTATCCCCAAATATGTTTTTATAGAGATGTGTCATCCTAATTTTAGGCTTATATTTTCTTATTTATTTTTTATGCTATTAAAAAAGAGTCAGGTGTCATTATTGTAAAAGGAAGAGTTTCATTTTGTGTTCTAGTGAAGGTGTAAGGCATCCTGATTTGTAGAAGTGTCATATTTCCATATGTATAAGTGTAATACTACACTTCTATGCACATGTTTTTATTCATTGGTTAATAATATTATATTATTTTTATCCAATTTTTTAAATTTTTCATGCAACTTTAAGGCAAAAACAATTATTTTAAAATTTTATTCAAAATAAACTTTTTATCTACCTTAATAACTTCTATTTCCCTAAAAAATGGTATATTTAATTCCATATTCGGTGAACCATACGGTGTAAAACCTTTAAATTTTTTTAAATTTTAATATTTTTTTCACATGTAAAAAAAATTCCAAATGATTTTTTAAAATTAAAATTTAGTTATTTTTATGTTTTTGGGCGATTTTATGGAAACTGGGTAATTAAATTTCTCATAAACCATAATGAATTTTTTTATAAAAATTGGAAACATTGTCTATATTTATTATATAATATGCATGAATATTTTTTTTTTAAATACATTATAATTTTCATATTTAATTGTTTTAGTGAAAAACTAAGTTAGAATGGCTAGTTTACAACACCTGTTATTGCCAGATTCACAAAAACTGTTAAGAAAAAACTTTAGTTTATAAAGTCATAAGATACTCAATTTATTATTATCAAAATATATATCAAATTATACTTGATAATGATACTATACCAGATGTTCAACCTCATGACCATGATAAATGACATCAAGAAGCTTTGATGTTTTTAAAACTTTTAGTAGCTGATTATTTAATACCAAAAGTTAGAAATGTGACAATTGCATCATAATCATGGAAACATATTAGAATAAAATATATTTTTTATGAATACATAAGGGTGTTATATTTAAATGTTTTTTTGTTTTCCACTAATATGGAGGAAGGTGGGTCCATATCTAAGTCTTTACTATAGTTGAAAGACATATATGATCAGTTAAAAGTGATCAAAAATCCTATGAATGAGTAAGACTTAATTTCTCTTGTCATGTATAATTTACAATCATCATATGATTCCTTTGTTGAGTGTTTGCATATGATTGTAGATACACAAAAATTATATTTTCAATACTTTTCAACACTTCTCATGCAAAAATAATGATGATAGTAACATTAAATTGCTCCACATTAACATCTATAGAAAGTGTATTCTTATCATGATCAAAAATCAAGGGAAAACAATGGTATAAAAATAAGGACTCTTAAAAACCCAATGTAAGTTCATCAAATAAAACATAATAGAAATGTTTTCATTGTAATCAACCAAGACATTTTAACAAATATTATCAAAAGTGATAAGAATATATGGCTAATGCAAACAATAAATCTATTCATAGTAATGTTCTAAAAGAATTATAAGGTTATGCATCTAGTGAATTTGTCTTTGAAACATCACATGATGAAAACACAAAACAACAAAGCATGGACATATTAATAGGCACAATACTCATAATTTTTTGAAAACATAATCTTCATTGATTAATATTGAATGAATAAAATCATTACATAAAATTATTTAAATAAATCTCAACTTGAAATTGGAGTTGACGTGAAAAATTTAAAATCTAAAAAAATAATTAACTACCTAGAGTTAACTAGACCTATTATAAATAGACAATTGATTTATACAATAATTTTTGCATGTAAACTTATATGGGCCTAAATTTTTTGAAATCTATTATAAAT
The DNA here is from genome assembly GCA_037957365.1 of Torreya grandis. Taxonomy (NCBI): domain Eukaryota; kingdom Viridiplantae; phylum Streptophyta; class Pinopsida; order Cupressales; family Taxaceae; genus Torreya; species Torreya grandis. The sequence goes on along the minus strand of JARHVA010005964.1, from coordinate 336,441 downwards.
ATAAAATCTATGATTTCAGGTGATTTTAAACTCAATTTGACATCCAATTACAAAGTTGTATGACTTTTTTTATTGTTAGCATGACTTAAAATACTAGAATGTAATTTCAAACCTTTAGATGATCTTGTATGGCTCTCCAAACATTTGTTAACTAACCGTAAATGGCGCATAGTTTTATTTATGCATGCATATTTACTTTATATTATTTTTAGCATGAATGAAAGCTCAATCAGGTTAATCAGTCAAAATTTATGGCATCTATAAGGTCACTCCACATCATTTTGCTCTAATAGATAACAACTTAGCTCATGCAAGCTACCCTGATTATGTTCCTCCCATTTATTCTTGTCAAATTAATTCAAATCTTGTTCATAAATCTAAGTGTTGTCTTCCTATTTTGGTCCTTCCCACTATGACAAATACCTATTATAGCTTCATTACCTTATGTTAATTGTCTTCTTATCTAGAACATGCACTATCTTTTATTTATTCTTCTTTGGTACCTCTTGTTTCCAATATATTTTATAATATTCTTACCCTTAACAATATTATCCATGAAAATAATATAAATTTAAAACATTAAATACTCAAGAGATGAAAATTTTGTGGTAAACCTACCTTGTAAGCATTGTCATTGATTTTCTTCAAAATTTTACACAGACCAATTTTAATGTACTTCAACTTGTTGTATGTTCCTTTGGAAAATAGTTATTTTATCAAATAAACCATCACTAATTATCCTTATTTAAATAATATTGTCCTTATTATTACATTTACTACTACTTTATACTTTTCATTACTTTCTTGTAGCTTCCTTATTAATTCTTCTTACAAATGTTGTATGTACTTTACAAATGCTTCTCATTATCATTAACTCATTTTGTAATTGGTAACTACACCAAAACTAAAAAACCCTTATTATTATACCATAAAATATCTAAATTTGTGATTTTCCTATTGATATATTCTCTAAACTATTATATTCAAACTCAACCTATGGTAAAGCTAAGTCTCATTGTTTGGGATTCTTTCTAGCATGCATCTCAACAATTTTCCAAGCCCTTGTTTACAAATTTTATATTCCCATATATTTTTGGGTTGTATACACTACTAAATTATATCTTATCTCCCATAATCTTCCTTAATATCCTCTAAAAATAACTTAATTTATTTTTATCTCTATCTGGGGCAATGGTTTTTTAAACACCATGCAACCTTATAATATCCTTGAAAATTTGCTTTGCTACTCTAGTAACATCATTGGTTTTCTTACATGAAATAAAATGAACCATATTAATTTTTTTTTTATAAAACAATAAAAATTAAATAATAACCTATCTATGTGTTTTTTAACCCCAACATAGAGTCCATAATCAAATTTTCCCATAGTCCTCTTGGAACTGTTAATGACATGTATAGTCTTATATTTAATGCATGTCCTTTATCCACTTGTTATATACTAAATATTTAAACATACCTTGTTACAAATCTCTTCATATTTGGTCAAAAACACTTCTCCTCCAGCAAACCTATTGTCTTAGTCTTACCAAAATGTTTAGCCATCACCACTATGCATTTCTCTTATAATATTGTCTCTTAGAGACCTAAGTGGAATACATAATGGTTTAACATTGAATAGATAACCATCCTATATAATGTACTAATCATAAATAGTAATTGTCTCACTTATTAATGGATTTCTTAATTTATAAACTATCTTTCCAAAATATGGAATAATATCATAGAATTTCTTATCTTCAAATCCAACTACTTAACTCACCATATTAGTTAGTAGTGTCACTCATTTTATCAAATCATCAATTACCTAATTATTATTTCCTTATTTATTCTTCAAAAAAAATTATATCCATGTAAATAAAGACACCCACTTTGAATGCATACTATTTAAATTATTTTGAGTATTCACATACTTCAAAGACTCATGATATGTAAATAGGACAAACTCCTTAGACAACAAGTAATAACTCCAATGCCTTAATGCTTGTACAATGGAATAAAATTAAACATCATATATAGAATAATTATTTCTTACCTCATTCAATTTATCAATATTATATGTTATTGTTCTTCATTCTTGTACAACACAACACCAATTCTCACATGTGACGCATCATAATTAACCTAAAACAATTTATTAAAATCGGGTAATGCTAAAAGAAGGTTTTTATGTAATCTTATTCTTCAATAATTAAAAACTTTATATTGCTTCCCTTATCCACACAATTTATTTTCCTATTATGATATTTGTTATTGGTGTAAAAATACAACTAAAATTGTTACTGAACTTTCTATAAAAAGTTACTAAACCATGGAAAATTATTACCTTTGTGATGCTCTTTGGAATAGGCCACCTAAAAATTGCCTTTACCTTTTCTTCATCCATTTTTATACCATCTAATAATATTACAAATATCAAAATTATCAAATTGTTTCACATAAAATTTAACATATTTATATTTGCATATATCTTCTCCTTTATTAACCATTATAACACTATGGTTAAATTTATTAAGTTATTCTTTTTGCTCTTACTGAATATCAAAATAAACCACCAAAAACTTACCAATGTAATCACATAGCACTATGTTCATCACCCTCACAAATGTGTTGGGTGAATTAAATAATCCGAATGGAATTACCATCCAATAATATAATTCATTCCTAGTCTTGAATGTTGTTTTCCATTCATCTCATCCACACATCTAAATATGATAGTATCCACTCCTTAGACCAATCATGGTAAATTATTTTTATCTTTTAATCACATTCATAATATCATCTATATCATATATAATAAATATGTATTTGATGATAATTTTATTGGATGTTCTACTATCCACACACATCCTCCATCCCCTATAGTTATTTGTAGTTAGCAATGATTGTGTTACACATGGACTCATGCTCTCCCTTACTACACCCTTTATAACTAATTTAGTAACCTATTTATTCAATTATGCATGTTCTATTAGACTCATCTTATAAACTACTTGGTTGGGTAGATCTGATCTTGGGATCAAATAAATATGATGGTAAATTTTTTTATTTGGTGGTAAACCATTTGGTAACTCATCAGGTATAACATTTGTATATTATTTCAACACTTTTATTACTTATGTTGGTATTTTTAACACTATTGTGTCTTTTTTCTTTGCTATTAACACATAACAAAAACATGTCATATTCATGTCTTTGAAAAATTATTTTGTGAACACCATGCTTTTTTATTTTCCTTCTTTTTTAAGAGGTAATACAAATACATTTATACCACCTTTAAAAAATGTATATGTATTTTTTGTCTCATTATAAATTGTCTTCATGTAATATTTCCATTGTCTTTCCAATAACACATGGCATACATCCATTGGAATAAAATCACACCGTATTTCACCTATGTAAGTTTTTATTATGGAAAAATTTATCAAACACCTTTTACCTATTGTAAATGCATTCCCTTTCTTAAACCATGAAATTCAATAAGGATAATGATATTGTTCACATTGCAAACCTAGTTTCTATACCATTTATTTAGGAATTATATTTTCATAACTACCACCATTTATAATTACTTTACATATCTTACTTATCAAAATTCACCATGAATCGCCACCTTCCTTATTTTTCACCTATTCTTTCCTTAGAGCAATAATTTTTCTCCCCATCATGAGATTTTATCCAATGTCTATTACTGCAATATTTTTATTTTTTATCTTAGCCTCTACTAAATTCAATCTTTAGTAGTCATCTTTCCTCCTTTCTTGTTCATAATAGTGTGGACTCTCAAACATTATGAACCCTTCTTATCCAAATATTCAACAAATGTAAGACTTAAGTTGATTTGGAAACCACCCTCTAACACCACCATATCATCATCCTCTCTTAAATATTCTTCTTATTTGTGGGTATCAAAACCCTTGTCTATTATTTTCTTACTTTTATACAGCATAGGGAGATTCTCATCTAGTTGAATTAAACCCACATTATCCGATTATTTGAGGTGATTGTCTTCTTCATAGCTCAGTTGATCTTCTAAAATTTATCTATTTTATTTTACCTTTGCCTTCAAATATATGTGATAATCCTACTTAATGCAAAGTATTATATTAATGCTCAATTCATCTTGAATAGATAACTAAAAACCATTTGCATACCTTGTATCCATGTATTCTTTTGTTTCATCATGTTCCACTCATATGGAAATCTTGTAAGACTCATTTGTATACTCTTTTATATTGTGATCCTTTTACCTTGAATTTTGGAATCTTCTATATAGGGTTTGTGTAGAATCCATAGGAATAAATTTATCCCTTAGCTTCTTCTCTATCTTACTCCACATGTTGATCTTCTCTTTACCCCCTCCTTGTTTCCATTTATGTAAGTGATCCCTCCAGATAATTGCATGAACCTTCAATTTTTTGCATGAAAACTTTAATTTATTATCTTCTCTTAGATTTTTCAATTCAAAAAACTTCTTCATGTTGTTTAATCACTCTATCAACTACTTTGGTCTTAAACTCCCTCCATAATCTATAACATCAACCTTGATTATTTCATTGCTTTCCTTTAAACCCGTAACCATCCTTTCTTGCATTGATGGTGGTTGTTCTTATTCCTATTATTTATTAATTATATATTTATTATAAATCTATTCATCTATTTCATCTTCTACTCACCTTTGTCTTTGACATATAAAAATTGTAGTTAATTATTCCACTTGCCTCTGAAGCTCTTGCATAGTCCTGTTCATCTAAGTAATTATTACTTCTTGTCTTCTCAGCATAACTTTTGACCTATAGCTCTATTTGATACATCCATGCACTCAAATGACCATCCCAAAAAATTAAATGTTTTCCTAAGCTACCTTATCCACTTAGAGGTGATTTAGATATTTTTTAAAGACCATATGTGATCATATGAGGGTTCAAAATTAATATTTCATGATTTTTTTAAGAATTTTCTATTTTTAAAAATTGTATATTTTTAGGACCAGACATCAACTTTAGTTAAATTTTGTCCCATAGGATAATTATAGTGTTTATAGTATTTTGGGAGATTTTTAGAGTTGTGTGTGCTTACATGAAAAACTTACTATAAATAGCAGCTGCTAAAAATAGATGTTTTTTTTAGATTTTAGTTTTTTCAAAATTTGCATGTCAACTCTAAATTTTGAGTTGAGGCTTATTTAATAATGGTATGGGTTTGTAATTATTTAAACTCATTTAATATGAATCAATTCTAAGTATTGTTTTAAGATCTTGACTTATTGGTAATTTTATTATCTTGAATGTTTTTGGGTTCATTTTATAGTATCAGAGTAAGTTCAAATCCTAGATAAGTAAGACATGGCAAGAGGCTGAAGAGGTATTGTAAAAATGAATCAAACTATACAAGAGATAAATATTAAAGTGGAACAATTAATTAATGTTATCACCAATCAAAGGGCAAGACAAGGTGGTGATGAGGAGCACACAAATCATGCTAAAGAAGTTCAACAAGAAGAAAAACAATAAGAGCAACCACCAATGATGGAAGAGAATATGGTTCAAGCTTTATAAGGAAGAAATGAATGAATAAAGGTTGATGTTTTAGATTATTGAGGCATTCTAAAACTAGAGGAGTTGATATATTAGATGAAGAGAGAAGACAAGAAGGTAAAGTTTGAGTGAATGAAATTAAAAGGTCATGAAATGATTTGGTGCGATCACATATAAAAGGAAATATAGAGAAAAGGTAAAGAGAAGATTAATTCATGTAAAAATATTGAGAAGAATTTGAGGGATAAATTTCTTCATGTGGATTATGCACAAAACCTATATAGAGGATTTCAGAATTTGATGCAAAAAGATCATAATATACAAGAGTATACAGGTGAGTTTTATAAACATTCCATATGAGTGAAGAATGATGAAACATAAGAGTAGATAGCTGCATGTTATATAAATGGTTTGAAATTTACTATTCAAGATGAATTAAGCATGCATATAATACTTATCATAGAGGAGGCTTATCAATTAGCTTTGAATGTAGAAGAAAAATAAAATAGATAGAATTTTAGAAGAATGTCTCTCAATCCAAGAAGAGGTGAATCCCATCCAAATAGGTGATGAGGTGGGCTTAATATAACTAGAGGTGGGTATAATACCAATAAAGGTGAATCATCATGTGGTGTAGAAAGGTATGTTGACAATAGGTAAGATTTTCAATACCAATAAAGAGCAAGAGGTTTTTAAAGAAGATGAGGTTATGATGGTGCTAGAGGATGGTTTATTAATTAATGTATATATATATATATATATATATATATATATATATATATTAATAGATGTGGAGAAGAAGGTGTTAAAGCATTTGAGTGTCCACACTATCAATATAAAGAAAGGATGTAAGAAGATCACTCAAGAGTGAATCAAGTTGAGGTCAAGATAGAAGAGAAAAATATTGAAGTTGCACCAATAGATGTTAGAGAAAATCTCATGATGACAAGAACAATGATCATTCCAAAGAAGGAACAAGGGTAGAATAAATAAGGTAGTGATGCATGGCCATGATCAAATATTTTTTGAACAAGATGTGCGTCAAGTGGAAAGGTATGCAAAGTAATTATAGATGATGATAGTTGTGAAAATATGGTTTCTAAAGAAAGGATAGAGAAACTAAATTGGAAATATGAAAAGTATCCTAATCCTTATTAGATTTCATGGTTTAATAAAGGGAATGAGGTTATATTAGATAAAATATGCTTAATCAAGTTTTCTATAGGAAAAATTTATAATGATGAAATATGGTGTGATGTTATTTCGATGGATGTATGTCAAGTGTTATTGGGAAGACTGACAATTTGATAGGAAAGTAATTAATGATCGAACAAAGACCACATACACTTTTTAAAAAGGTGATACAAAGGTAAGGAGTTTATCCAAGATATGCTCTCTACTAAATAATTTTTCCAAGATATGAAGGTGGCAAGTTGTTGTTATATACTAGTTGCAAAGAATGAAGACACAAAAAATGGTGAAAATACTAACATAAGTAGCAAGAGTGTTCAAAGAATATGTATATGTTCTGCCTAATGAGTTACCATATGGTTTACCACTAAAAATAGATACTCAACATCACATTGATTTTATTCTATGATCATCTCTACCTAGTCAATCAAATTATAAGATGAGTGCAATAAAACATGCAAGATTAAATAAATAGGTTATTGAATTCCTAGGAAAGAAGGTGATAAGGTAGATTATGAGTCCATATGCAATACCAACACTACTAACTTCAAAGAAAGGTGGAATATGGAGAATTTCTGTGGATACTAGAGTAATTAATAAAATTGCAATCAAGTATATATTTCATATACTTCATTTAGATGATATGATGGATGTGCATATAGGAGTAAAATATTTTACCAAGATTGATCTATGGAGTGGTTATTATCTGATTTGAATTCATGAAGGAGATGAGGGGAAAACTGCATTCAAGACTAGGGATGGCTTATATGAGTGGATGGTGATGTCATTTGGATTATCTAATGCACCTAGCACATTTATGAGGGTGATCAATACAATGCTATGAGAATATATTGGTAGGTTTTTATTTTTTTATTATGATGTTATTTTGATATTCATTAAGACTAAAGAAGAACACTTACAATAATTGAGAATGTTATTGGATTTGGTAAGAAATGATAATTTGTATGAAAATTTGAAGAAGTACAAGTTTATGCAAAATAGTTTGTTATTTGTAGTTTTAGTAGATGGAGTGAGAACAGATGAAGAAAAGATAAAACAAATTACTGAGTGTCATATTCCAAAAATCATTAGAGAGGTAAGGAGTTTCCATGGTTTAGAATTTTTTTACAAAAAAATTATAAAAAATTTTAGTAGTATTGTGGAACCAATAATAGATTGCATAAGAGGGAAGGAATTTTCATGGACTAGATCAGCCACATAAATCTTTGAAATTTTGAAAAAGATTATAGAAAGACTAAATTTAGCATTACCAAATTTTAACAAAGTGTTTGAGGTTGATCGTGATGCTTTGTTTGTGGGAATTGGTGTTTTTTTAGTCAAGAAGGAAAGCTAATAGCATATCTCAGTGAGAAATTGAATTAGGTAAGAACAAAGTATTTGGCCTATGATGTTGAACTTTATGCAATTGTACAAGCATTAAGACATTGGAGTCATTATCTTATACCTAAAGAGTTTATCCTATTTATAGATCATGAGGCTTTTAAGTACGTGAATACACAAAAGAAGTTGAACAATAGATATGCAAAGTGGGTATCTTTCTTGCAGGGGTATAATTTTGTATTGAAACATAAATCAAGAAAACAAAATTAAGTAGCTAATGCATTGAGCTAAAGAGTAGTGTTATTAACTACTATGGTGAGTGAAGTGGTTGGATTTAATGCTATCAAATAATTATATGATATTGATCCATATTTTAGTAAGATAGTTGAATAGTGTAAGAATCTATTAATAGGTGGGACATATACTATTCATGATGAGTATCTTATATAGGAAGGTTATCTCTTTAAATGGAAATAATTATGCATTCTAGTTGGGTCTCTACGAGACAATATCATAAAATAATTACATAGGGGAAGTTTGGATGGACATTTTGGTAAGATGAATACAATATATTTGGTGGAGGAGACATATTTTTGGCCAAAGATGAAGAGAGATGTGATAAGGTATGTTTCTAGATGCAGGATATGTTAGGTGGCTAAAGGACATGCACAAAATATTGGATTATACATGCCATTACCAATTTAAATGGGACCACAAATATATTTTATTATGAATTTTGTGTTGGGATTATCAAACACATAGATAAGTAATGATTCAAATTTTTTTTGTAGATAGATTTCCTAAAATGGTTCATTTCATTACATGTAATAAAACCAATGATTCCACTAGAGTTGCAAAATTATTTTTTAAGGATATTATAGGATCGCATGGTGTTTCAAAAACTATGACTTTAGATAGGGACATAAAATTTATACATCATTTTGGAAGACTTTGTGAAAAAATATGGGTACTAAGATAAAATTTAATAATGCATATCACCCATAAATAGATAGACAAACAAAAGTTGTGAATATGAGCTTACAAAATTTGGTGAGATGTATAGTGGGAGAGAAGCCCAAGTAATGGGACATAGCATTACCACAAGCTAAGTTTGCATATAAAAGTTTAGTGAATATATCAATAGGAAAATCACCATTTTAGATTGTTTATGGGAGAGATACTATGGATATTTTATATTTGGTATAATTGCCAATTTCATATCGAATTAGTGATGATTCAAAAGTGTTTGCAGAGCATATGCAATAGTTACAAGGAGTAAGAAGAAATTTATAGGAAAGTAAAGAGAAATATAAAATAACATTATACTTCAGAAGAAGATAAAAGGTATTTTAAGAAGGATAGTTCGTAATGGTTTACTTGAGGAAATAAATATATATAAAAGGCACATACAAAAAGTTGAAGTACAAGAAAATTAGACCATATAGAATTGTAAATAAAATCAATGATAATGATTATGAGGTGAGTTTACCACATAATTTTGATATATCTACAATATTTAATCTTTTTGATTTATATGAATTCCATGGAGAAGATGATGAAGTTTAGGAAGTAAATTGGGAAAAATAGGTTTGAAACAAAAAAGAGAAAATAGTGTAGGTTTTGGATATGAAGACAATGAGCACAAGGCAAGATAATTATAACATGTATTTGGTGTAGTGGGAAGGATTGAATCAAGAAGGAAACGCTTGGATTAAAAAATGGGATTTGAAGAAGATTGATAAAGAAAAATGGTAGCAGTATAATCAATCCAACTCATAGGACTTGAGTTGTTTTCAACCAGAGGAGAATGATGCAAAAAAAATAGGCCAATCTTTTGGAGGCCATGACTTTTGACCCATAGCTCTATTTAAGTTCTTCCACACACAAAAATGACTGTATAAAAAAATTTAAATGTTGTCCTAAGCCACCCTATCTTATTATAATTGATTTTAATATTTTTTGGAGGCCATAGGTGATCATCTGAGTGTCCAAACTTAACATTTAATGATTCTTTCAAGAATTTTCTATTTTTAAAAATTATATATTTTTAGGACCAGATGTCAACTTCAGTTGAATTTTTTCCCATAGGATAATTATAGTGTTTAGATTATTTATGGAGATTTTTAAAGTTTCATGTTCTTACATTCGAAACTTACTATAAATAATAGTTGCTAGAAATATATTTTATTTTTAGACATTAGATTTTTTAAAATTTTTCATGTAAACTCTAAATTCTGAGTTGAGGCTTATTTAAACATGGTTTGGGTTCGTAATATTTCAATTCAATCAATACAAATCAATTCTGAGTATTGTTTCAAGATCTTTGCCTATTGATAATTTTAGTCTTGATAGTTTTTGGGTTAATTATCTCCCATCTCTTACACATGTTATTAAATCATATAATATTTTTCCCAAAATATAAAAAGACACCAATTCATAAAAATAATTCCTCTAAGATTCAAACTTTTTATGACATAAAATGATGAAAAAACAAACTTACAAAACATGAAAATATCAATATGCATAATACTCAAAATTTTGTGAAACCATAATATTCACTAATTTGGATTTAGTGAATCAAATGATTACATAAAATTATTTTAATAAACATTAACTTTAAACTGTACCTGACAAGCAAAATTAAAAAAAATGACAAACTACCTAGAGTTAACTATACCTGCTATAAATAGACCATTTATTTTTACAACATTAGAATACAAGCTCAGATGGACCTAAACATTTAAAAATATCTTATAAATATAAAATCCATAATTTTGGGTGAATTTTAACTCAATTTGATGCTTGGTTACAAACTTATCTAATTTTAGCTATTTTTAGCATGACTAGAAATACTAAAATGTAATTTTGGACCTCTAAATGATCTTGTATGGATCGCCAAACATATTGTAATAGATAATAATTTTTTTATTTGTTTTTTTTTGCATTCATATTTCATTTGTATTCATTTTTTTGTGAACAAAATCTTAACCAAGTTAACGAGTCAAAAGTTATGGCCCCTAAAAGTTCACTTTCTGAATCATCACATGACTAATCTAGTGAGTCACCTTGGTAATTTGACTCAAGAGAATTATGAAAATACACATGTCATAAATATTTATATTTAATCTTAATTGAGGATAATTATAGTAATAAAAATTTTTCCTTATGTGATGGATGGACAGATCATATTAAAGATTATGGGTATGAGTAGAAATACACATTTTGTAATGTTGGATATGTGCCTGATATGAACAAGAATATTATATCCATTAGTGAAATAAAAATAAATAAAAAATTGGTAGTAAATTTTTAAGGTAAAAAATGTAAATTAACTACACTCAATGATGGAATAGTTGATATTATTATAAAGGAAAGGGTTCTATATAAACTTGTATATCTTAAAACATTATAACAATATTCCTTAATAATAATTGAAAAGAGAAGTCCTCTTTGGAATGAAATATATGGTCATACTAGTTACTTGTATATGAATATCTTGAGTAAGAATCAAATGGTGAATGGACTTCCATCCATTCAATAAAATCAAGATGTTTGTACAAGATTTCAATTAGGTAACTAGATAAGGAAACTTTTTCCTAGTGGCAAAGAATGAAGAACATAGAATACGTTAGAATTGGTACATGAAAATAATCATGTTCTTATGAAAACTAACATTGTCTGTGGTTCTCTTTATTTATATTTTATAATATATGATTATCATTGGAAAATCTTTGTGTATTTTCTAAATAAAAATTCATAATTTTTTGCTAAATTTGTTTCATGGAAAACATTGGTTGAGAATCAAATAGGTAAAAAGGTCAACATATTTAGATCTAATAATGGTGGAGAATTTGTCTCCAAATAGTTTAGTGCATACTACACATAGGAAGGTATACATAAAAAATATACAAATCCTTACACTCCATAAAAAGTAGAATAGTGGAAAGGAGAAACAAGACAATCATAGAGATGACACATTGTATGGTGAAAACTAGAAATGTACCTTTTTAGCACTAGATAAAAGTCTTCAATAGTGAAATGTTCATATTAATAGGATTACATGTAAATTTATGCATAATATTACTCTAGAATAATATTTTTGGTTGTACTAATTTTTTATTAATTCCTAAAGAGAAAAAGAGTAGCTTATATTCAAAGAGTAACAATTACATGTTTTTTTGACTAAAATGAGAATTATAAAGCATATAGGTTACTATATATCTCTACAAACAAATTAATTGTAAATAGAGATCTCAAAATAGATGTTAAACTTTCATATTTCTCAAATGATGGTAAAATTACTAATACTTGTAAAATTTTGATTCTAAATGATGAATGTGAATCAAGTTCTAGTACTAAAGTCGAACATGACTTAAAAAGGAAAACACGAGTAGAAGTTTATCTCCATGGAATGATCTATAAAAACATATAGTGACTCAACTATTTAGTATAAATGGCTAAAATGGTTTTAAAGTACCCTAAAGGATGTTCAACTAGATGAACTTCTAACATTATTGAAAGGTAGATGCATTGGATTTGGGAAAAAAGTGGTATATAATCTTGAATAGGTGATTTTTTATCTTAGTTTAACCTTTTCAAATAAAATGATGCCAAATACTTATGTAGATGCTAAATGAAAGCATTAATTATATTCTTAAATGAAGGTGGAGTATGATGCATTAATAAAAAAATGGTACTTGGGTTTTTGTTTGATCTACCCTAAGGTAAGAAATCAATTGGTTGCAAATGGATTTTAAAATAAAATGTAAATTAGATGGTTATTTATATAATTATAAATATAATTTTTTTCCTAAGGTGTATGAACATGAATAAGGAGTGTATTATGAAGCAACATTTTCTCTTACAAAAAAATGGTAACATTTAATATGGTGATTTCTATTGTTATGTAGTTTGGTTGGAAGTTGTGTCACATGGATTTAAAGAGTGCTTTGCTAAATAAAGACTTAGAATAAGAGTGTACATGGTAAAATCACATGGATTTTAGATTTGTGGATAAGATATTATAGTTTTTAGGTTAATGTAGTCTTTGTATGGACTTAATTAAGCTCCAAAATCCTTGTATTTCAAAATTGATAAATATGCTAGAGTCTAGTTTTAAAAGATGTGATGCATTATATACTCTATATGTTAAATTTGTTGGTGATGACATAATGATTCTATTTTTATATGTTGATGATATTTCCATCACTAGAAGAAACTATAATATTATTAAATAGGTAAATCTTCCATCTGTATAATGTTTGAAATCATTGATCTAGGCTTGCTTCAATATTATCTATATGAAATAAAATATGTAAAATCCTTGTTAGAAAAATTCAGAATGCATGATTATAATCCAAAAGCTACACTATGGAAGTTGATTAAAAAAATCTCAATTAACATCGATTCACCACTAGTCAATAAAATAGTATATCAATAATTAATTGGTAGTTTGATTTATCTTGCTACTACTAGACTAGATTTGTGTTTTGTAGTGAGATATCTTTCTCACATCATGGCTACCAAATGAATAACATTAGAAATCTCAAAAATAGTTTCTTATATATGTTAAATAAATTCTAGACTTTGGAATTTTATATAAGTAGTCTATTGATTTTGAGCTAATAATTTATACTAATTCAAATAAGGCATTATCAATTTATTATAGAAAATATAAAATTTGTGTTTTCACTCTTGGTTTGAGATAGTTTTCATGGCAAAGTAATGTTAGAGTATAGTTGCATTATATTTTACTGAAGCATGGTATAAATTAATTGTTAGTGTAGGTTGTGATTTGATGTCATTTAAGTTTGTATTGGAGGATCTTCAACTTGATTCATCATCACCCATACTTATCATCTTCAACAACCTGAGTGTACTAAAGTTGGTGAAGAATCAATTTTTACATGCTAGTACTAAGCAAGTTGAATTTCATCACCACTACATATAATACTTGGTTAATAATGAAGACATGTTTTTTTTTTTTTTTTTTAATACCTTTAAACAACCAAATAATATAATGACTAAACTTAATTGTAAAGAAAAAATTATAAAATTTAGAGATAAGATTGGCATTGTTTATAGTTCAATCATTAAGGAAGCATATTAGAATAACTAATATTATTTTTGTAAATAGTTTGTTTTTGTATCAAAAAACTATATTTATTTGATTATTTATGTTTTATGGGTTAAACCTATTTGTAGCTTCTCATCCATTTTTGTTATACCTATCTTCCTTATTTCTAGGAGTTGTTGGTGTAGGATATTAATTATTCCATTTAATTATTAAACGGATAATTCTTACACATTTATTTAGCTTAATTAGATGTGATAAGAGGTTAAGTGGGTGAGAGGGTGAGTTCCACCTAGAGTTCAACTAAGTACCACTACGCATTCTCCTATGAGTTCTACAGTGAGTTATAGTCAGTCCTCCAATGAGTTCTCCTATGATTTAATCCCCATACTCCTTTATATTCCTTTTCACCAAGATAATGTAATAGAGTAGATAATTGGTAAGAAAGGAAGTTTAATACATCAGACACTTATTTCACATCCTCTTTCATGTTTATGAAAAAAATTAGGGTCATCATCATTACAAAATTCTTGTGTGCTCATTGTATTAGAAGATCACCTAATGGCCTATTCGTACATGGTATCAGAGGTTTAGGTTCTATTAATGATAATTAGGTTATTTGTTGATCTGTATTTTGTATTCTCTTAAATTTATTATGAGGAATTTGTATATTCCTTATATTTTCATTTACATGTAAGCTTAATTGTGTAGATATGTGAAAAAGATATATGGTTTCTAGCTCATCGTCCTTTTCTTATTAGAGTATCTATTTCATGTATTTTCTCATATTTTTCTAATGTGTTAGCTAGTTATTTTATCTTGTATTGGGTTTGTCTTATATGAAGATTTACCCCACATTGGTTAGATTAGCTAGATTACTATTTCACCTTACCTATATAAGCAAGTGATTACCTTTGTATTAACATCTCATTATCTCATATTATAAATAATCATTCAATTTATTTTGTATTGTATTTCATTTATTTGTACCTATTTGTGATTTTCTTATTGTGAACTCTTCAGATATTAGCCTCATGGAATGTTTTTACCATTCCTAATGTGGTATTAGAGCCCTGAATAAGTTGTAACCATCCTTTAGCTTGTAATTTTGAAGCATGGGAGAAGAACTTGGTGCCTCTTTTAGACTTTTTGAAGTTTTTATTGTTTTGTGAAACATTTTTTGCTTTTGAGGCAATGAAAATGTTTTATTCTCCTTGTTTATTTCAGATCTAAACTAAGATTATTTCTCTTTTACTCTAAGATCTGAAATATTGCTTATATTGAAGAGAATAGAGTCTAAAGATATCTTTTGTTTGAATTCATTTCTAGATTTGTTATTTTTAGGCATTGGATATTTTGTTAGGAATATTACTACTATTTTTTCCCTACATTTATCTGCATTAATAGAACTACTATATTTAGCATTGAAATCTCAAGATTGATGCTAGAGGAGAAGATGCTTTGACCATTATAAGGAATTAGGAGGATCTTGGAGCTAAAATTATAGTTTGGAATCCTTTAGAAAGGTGTTTCATATCTTCATAGGTGTCTAGAATCTATTTATGTGAATATTTGTTTTGATATCTTCAAAATATGCAATGTTGTTTCAGTGTAGCATTGAAAATTCTATCCATTGGCATCATATTACATTCTAAGGCATCCTAAAACTATATTTTTCCCTCTAATATAAATTAAATGATTTTATTTTGGCATTGAAGTTGGTAGATATAAATTAGAGAACAAAGCAAAGGTGTTAGACCAAAAGTTTGGCATCATTTTTAGAATTATTGGCATCATTCTCTTCCACATTGAAGGTTGGCATGCCTTTAAACTATTGAAAACTTCCTAAAATCAAATATCATGTTATGACATCATTATTTTTTAGCCCTGTGCTTGATATTTTGTGATAAAAATCATTGTTGCTATGTTTTTTATTAATCTAATTGCTAAAAAATCCATCCAAAATAGCCTGATCTACCTACTAAAAGATACTTTTCTGGCACTAGAGAAGGAGGATTTGGCATTATAAAATATTTGGAGAGAGGTGTTGGAGAAAGTAATATAGGTGCTAGATTTTTTCTATTTTTTGTAGGTCTAGACTGCATGGAGAATGGTGTCAGATGTGCATGGTGATTGGTGTTTGGAGAAGAGTCATCTTTGGTGGACTGCAATTTTTTTTGAGAGATCTAAGTCTTGGTGGGAGTTATTTTTCTTCCTCAACCACTTACTATGTGACAAAAAATTGGAACCTAATTTTATCCTATTTACACAACTGTTCATTCATTTTATTTGTCTATATTTCTATTTAATAGCTATATTTTTCTTAAAAGAGGAAGTCAAACTCACCTGCATGAATATCGAGGTAATCAGAAGGAGTATTTCTTCTTGGTTGAATTTTATAAGTCTATGGAAAAATTATGATTCCATAGAGTGGTTGGATGGCTATGTTTGTTTTTGGTTTAGTCTCAAAAACTAGTTTATAGAAAACTGAAACGTTTATAACTTTTGTGTAGTAACTCAGATTTGAGTTATGTTTTTTTCAAAAGTGCATGTTGTTAGATTATATATCTATTATTTTCATCAAATTAAAAAAATTTACTAATTTTATAAAGTGCCAAATTGGTGGGGGTCCTATAATACAATCTTTTAGGGGGTTGTCTTGGTGCTGATTTTTATGAACTCTTTTGCATTCTTTCTACTCTTGGTGATTATTGGAATGGAATATGCATCTGAAATTGATTATTTTGAGACTTTGACTACACATAATTACCATACATGGAGACATAAAATGGAGAAAATCATTAAGCGTAAAGGATTATGGGCCCTAATGAATGAAATAAAACCATAGTTTACAAGTTAATTTGAAAAAAATTAGCATCAATGTAAGTTTGAAGAATGTATGGGATTGATTTGGATTTATGTGAGTGATAGTGTCTTATTTCATTTTTATGGGTGTGATTCTCAATTTAAAATGTGGACTAAATTAAAAGGGTTGTTTGGTAAAGTTGAGCACTTGAGAATGATACAGCTTGAAGTGGAGATTAGTTTACTAAATCCAAATGACTTTGATTTAATTGTAGATTATCTCACAAAATTTAAGAATTTATTGACATCGTTGAAGGGGATTAAATGATATAATAAGGATGAAGAGTGTGTGTACTTGATTTTGTATAAGTTGAGTGGCTTATTCCAAATATTTGCATTTACCTTTTCTCTAGTATGGATACATTAGCCATCACATTCAAAATTTCATTTTTTTAGTTTTTTTGTGAGAGACTCACTAGGAAGGAATCCAAACTATCTCATCTTAAGTCTTTCACCTCTCAAAAATAATTTGTCACCTCACATCCTAAGTCTAAGGGAAAATCTAAGGTTAAGAAGGAAAACACTCCTCTCCTACCTCAAAATGCACCTAAGCCCACCAACACTTGTACATCTAAACCCAAACCATATTCCAAATCAAAGAATAAGTCTAACCTATCTTACTCCTATTATGGGGGGATTGGTCATGAAGAGTTTAGGTGTTTCAATAGAATGCAAGCCTTATAGGATGTCGTTAAGAAACACAAGATTTATATCTCCACTCTTCCATCTAATGAGCATGGGAAAGCACTTAATGTTGTTGAGAGATCAAAGTTACCTATTTTAGATAGTTGGGTTCTAGATTATGGTGCTTCACACCATATTACTTATTCCAAGGAGTCCATTTTATCTCTTATTTTGATTTCCACTTACAACATTGAGGTTGGAGATTATTTCTTCATTTATATTAAGGGTAAGGATGACATATAGCTAGATGGTTTCTGCATCAATGATGAATTATATGTTATATACATCACCACCAATCTACTTTTAGTTTATTAGATTTATCATTCTGGTCTAGGTAAGATAATGACTTTCATACCATAAGGTGCTAAAGTTCAAGCTTTGTTAGAGACACATACACTTATCTCATAAAATATTGTTGATCAAAGTTCTCAACTTTATTATTTTGAGGGTTTTAATGATACCTCTTCTTTATGGATGTGTTTAGTTTTTCATGCAAATTCGAAGAGTCAACTTTGGCATGAGATATTTGGATACCTCAACTACAGATATTTTAAGGGGTTGAGTTCCCAATATATGGTAGAGGGTCTTCCTAAATTTTCATGCCTTGATTGAGTCTACCCTAGTTGAAGAATAGGGAAACAACATCAAGATCTGTTTTCTAAGACCATGTACATGAGATATTTTTCAACACTTGAGATTATGCACAGTGATTTAATGGGTTGTCCTAATCCTTTTTTCAACTAAGCTAAGTATGTGATTACCTTAATCAATAATTTATCTAGGTGAATTTTAGTTAATTTCCTCAAATACAAGAGTAATCTCCTTGCTTAATTCAAAGTCTTTAAGTCTTTGTTCAAGAAACAAAAATCAAGTTGCATCAAGAAGCTTCATATAGATCATGGGGTAGAGTAATATAGTCAAGATTTCACTAATTTTTTTAACATCCCAAGATATTTTTCACCATCATTTTATTATACATACTCCATAATAGAATGGTTTACTAGAGATGAAGAACCCAACTTTGAAAGATATGGCTAAGTACATGATTAATTCATGAGATTTACCTTTTATTTATTGCATAGAGGTAGTTATATGTGTGAACTAAATTCAAAACCATACACCACATCAAGCACTTTAACATATGACTCTAGAGAAGGCTTGGTATAGATCCAATCCTAACATATCATTTTTTTGAGTCTTTGGGAGCTTTACTTGGGTTTTTTTATTGAAAAATAAAAGGAAAGCATTAGAAAAGAAGAGAAAACCTTTGGTCTTTGTAGGGTATTGTGAGGAAATGAGGGCTTATCATCTTTTAGGCCATGATAGTCATGATCATTTTTAAACACATTAAGTTTTGTGAGAAATTCACATCTCATGGCTCTTCATCTTCTTCCATTCCTTCTTCTTCTTTCCTTGATTCACTTCCTCTTAAGGATTAATTCTTTAAGGAGCCAATTATAAATATTCCTAAGGAGTTCATAGAGGATGAGGATATTATTCACACTAATGTTTCCACTATGAATAGGTGTGCTCTTACTACAGTTGATGAGATAACACCATTTGTTCAATATCTTCCACCTACTTGACATCATCGTGCACATTTTATGGGTATTGTAAACACTCAAAAACTATATAGTTTTAGATGTCAAGTCACCTAGAACCCCTACCTATCTTTGAGGCTAGTAGGCCATTTATTTGAATTAGCTCATTTATCAATTTACTAACCTAAATTTTTAAATAACACATTTTTAACCCATTTTTCTCTAGACCTCAACCACCAATGGTCAGCCTAACCATTGATAATTAACATGACTAGTGATGGTCAGGTCTTGAAGCTTGATTTAAAGCTTTAAAGCATTATAGATTGTATGATGTAATCATGATACAATTAGAAACTTAAGTTTTGTGATGCAAACTACCTTTAAAGTATCGTAATTAGTAACTTTCTCCTTTATCCAATTAGTAACTTCCTCTTGCACATTTAGTAACTTCATCCTATAAAAGGAGAGACACAAGAAAATAAAGGGATCTAAAAATACAATAATTCACATCCAAGATATCTTACATCTAGGTATCCAGCATCCCTTCATTGAGAAAGCAACATCAATGGAGACTCGAACCTCTATCACTATCACTTTTGAAGGCCAAAGTACTATCACTCTATCCAAATTGATTTAGCCTTCCACCAACAAGTTATAGGTATATCTTGCTTGTTTTATTTGATTTATATTCCATTTCTAACCTTTCTACCCCATCAAACCCATCAGTATCTTATTTTTCATTCCCTTGATCCATAACTGACCTTTGTTTGCCCAAATTACCCAATCTATAATCCTTTTTTTATCATTTATTGAATCACATAAGTAACTACTAATGGTTAGATTAACCACCAAAAATCATCTCAACCATCAAAGGTTACCCAACCATCAATGGTTAGCCTAACCATTGATAGTTCACCCAACCACTGATGATCATTGTGGTAGAAAATAATAAGTTATTTTCACCCCCTTTACCCCAACTAGACCATATTTTTTGTGTTCCTATCTATTCACAAAGAACTTTCTAATTTTTTGAACCTTACCGCAACTATCTTAACATGAGTATCAACCCACTTTTTCTATATTTAGTGTTTTTATTTATCAAACAATTTAATTTCATCTCATCTTACATGCATTTACTTTCTAGTTATTAAATGCAAATTTCTTTTTTCTTCATTTCTATCAACTTAATTATTATAAATAATGGATTGATAGCCTCCTAGCAAGCATATGCTTCTTAGATCTAGCTCACACTAGGTATTCCACTCAACCATGCACTTAAAAACCCCTTTTCTAGTTTCTTTCTTATCTACAAGTTATTCCTTCCAAGCCAAAGATGAGTTCTCACCATCATCTAGATCACATGCACACTTTTATTAGGTATTCTTATATACACCGTATTACTAGTTTCATTACTTACTTCCAAATTAAGAAATGAGTGGAAATTAATTGAAACATTTTGCCATGCCCAATGTTACCTAGCATAATTTTTTATTCATTTATTATGTCATCATTAAATGAAATCTAAAATTTCTTTTTAGGCTTAAAATAAACCTTTTGTATACATTGATTGCTTTCTTGTTTAGTTCATCTAGTAACTTGAAGGCATAATGATTCATCATAGATTTCACTCTTGTTATCACACACTCATCTGAACCACATAACCAATCAACACATAAATACATACTTGAGACAAGGCCCAACTAGGATTTCATCACCTAGAGGTAAACCTTACCCTTTTGTAGAAATCCTATTTAGAGGTCATTACCAATGGGAAAACTAACTCAGCTCTCTAGTTGAGTATAAACTCTGAGATTCAGTATATTTTGGCTAAGCACCTGACACCCTATCATAATGGTGTGTGAAGTGAGGGGGCAAGCCCAAATACCAAGCCATATACTGAAGATTAATACAAATTTGTCTCTTAGCACCTAAACATAACTTGAAACAGATTTCTTCTTTCGTACCCGATCTATAAACCAAATTTCCTCTTCACACTCTCTAAGGCATAATCCAAAAGTGATATAAAAGGAATCCAATGTTTAAATTCACTTTATTGTATGTTTTATTTCCTTGAGTTATCTTCTTTTGCTTTTTCTTTATTTTAGGTGTGAGTTTCATTATTTTATCTCCTATTTCCTCTCATGGTCTTTACTAGATAGTAGTTGAGGAATAAAAACAACCAACAACCACCTTCTTCTTCTTCCTCCATGGAGTATACTTTTGAGTGGAGGGTTCCCCTCATTTTTATCCCCTACCTATTAGGTTTTATATTATTGTTGAGGGTGATGCAGATTTCACTGCATTGTTCAATAACAATCCTATGGCTCTTTAACATTACCTTAACACCTTATTTAGCCATACCTCTCTTACTTTAATGCATTATGTAGATCCTCCTTATAGTATACCTCCCTATATTATGATATATTCCACTTCAAATCAAACCATTCTCACCCATGCCTCTTCTTCTTCTAATATCCCACCTACTACCACTCCCCAAACTCCATCCAACATCCTAACCAGCAACCAAACAGCTACCACCCCAACCAATACCTCCAACATTGGATCAAATTTGCCTTTTGTTACCTATAATCCTTTTTCTATGGAATTATATTCCACCCATATTTATACCATTCCCCTTAGTTCAACCAACCCATCAACTTCTAACCTACTTTATATTTTGGTACTTTACATACCTCAAACACTCCCACCTATTATCACTACAGTTACCACCCATCAACAACCAACTAGAACTTTCAAACTTCCTACCCAATATACATACCTACCACCATCCACCAACCCAAAGATACCTATAAACTAACCGCTATCATCCCCACAAAAATCACCCATGACATCTTACCCATATATGTCTAACCCACAAGGATATATAACACCTTTCACCCAACCATTTGTGCCAATCAACCCTTATGTGGCACTATCCCAATCTCCTATAACCACTTACCAATATGTGGCTTCTTCAGCACCCTCTATCACTTATCCATACATTCCTACCACCCAATCTCAATAAATCTTACCACCTCATTATACATCTTCCTAGCCTCAAACTGATTTGGTCTAGATGTTAATGGACAAAATGACCAATCTAGAGTCATCCATCTCTAGGTCTCATAACCTTTTAACCTATGATTAAATATATAATAAACCCATCCATCCATCCATTCCTATCCATGCTTATCCTCCTCAATGGGAATTACCCATGTTTTCCAATCTCTAAGGCAAGGAACACACCTAGCAACATTTGAGATCATTTTATCACTCTTGTTATTTTATCACATATGATGATGTTCTCTTCCTTTGTACCTTCCCCATGTCTTTATCAAAACTAGCCCTTGACTGGTATAATTCCCTTACCAAGCACTCCATCTTCTCATTCTCCCAACTTTCACAAATAGTTTTATAACATTTCCCAATAAATATATCTAAAAATGTTTCTATTACTGACCTCTATTATATTAGGCAATTTGATGACAAATCAATTGTTGACTCTGTAGCTAGATGGAGAGGTCTCATCAACTAACTTAATTTTTAACTACCCCAACCTAAGCTGATTGAGCTCTTTTCTTAGGGTTGTGAAAAACATATATCCCCCACCCTTCAAGTTTAAACTTTTAGAAATTTTGATGAGGCATTCATCATGGCATGTAAACTTGAAAACTAAGCCATTTACGAGGGGAAATTTAAACTACGAAACAAGAATTTTAGCTTTAAATCTAATGATCCTCCCTCCAAAACTACTAACTAATCCAACCATCCCAATACCAAAGTGAAAGCATTTACAAACTCAGTTGTCTTAAAAATTGCTCCACCACCATCTATCAACCAACCCCATAAAACCAATTCTTCTAACCCCTCCTACAAATAACACCAAAACCAAAACTAAGCTCCTCCAAAACAATATACTCCCATAGGGGAGTCTTATGCTTCAATTTTGGAAACATTTCTCAAGGCTAACCTCATCCAACTTCTACCTATCAATCCACCTCAAAAATTTGATGCTTCTTACCCCATGCCTATATGGTATAATGAGAATGACCATTGTGTCTTTCACTAAGTTATTGGACATGACATCAATAGATGCAATACCTTCAAAAGTCTTATCCAAATATTAATTTATAGTGGAGAACTTATATTTGATAATCCCAATGCACCTCCTAATAAATCCCTTGACATCTTCTACAAACCTTTTCTCAATCATGGTCCTACTACCCATCACAATGATAATCAACCAGAATCATCTCACTCACATGAGGCACATACCATCAACATTATTATTAGTGATCCCATTATTGATGAGATCACAACCTCAACCATTTTTCCCTTTATTTCACTTAAAAAATTAGTATACTTGCCTTATATTCCTTTTGATACCTCAATAAAGGAATCAACCACCCCTCTCTCTTCACCTAATGAGGCATTGGCTTTATCTACCTCTCCTTTGATGCAAACACCAAATGAGGCAACCTTTGTGTTAACCACTTCTTCTTCCACTCCACCCATTAAAGTGGTATAATTTCCCTCCATTCCTTTAGATACCTAAACAAAGAAAGTAACCATGTCTATTCCTTCACTTGAGGATACTACACTAACCTCCTCCATCATAGACCCATCCATTCCCTCTTTGGAAACCATCTAACAAAAAGAAGTTACCTCACCTAACCAATTACCAATTTTTAAACCTCCCATCAAGAACAAAGATGAAGAAGGCACTCCCTCTTCTCCACCTAGGTGCTTAATTTTTGAAACCAATGACCAAGGAACCAAACCCATCTACAAGCCCTTTTCTAGACTAGTCCAAAGTCTAGATTTCACTTCTCCACCCAACTTTGATAGACCCACCTTTTGGCATCGTCTTGGTCTCCCATACTAAAATAAATCTAAATCTTCAACCTCACTTGAATCCACCTTGAAACCCATTATTACCCCTCCATCAAACACTTATTCTTCAAAAACCATAAGTAAACCATTCCAACCCCTTCCCATTACCATTAACAAATCACCTCATGCCTTTTTTACCAAACCAGTTAATAATCTAGGAATTCTTCCCACACCTAGTCAAACTCACCCATCTTTGAAGTTGGATTTAACACCATCTAGTCAACCAACACAATCCCCAAACAAATAAATCAAGAAGGTAGAGATGCCCAAACCTCAACCTCAAGCTAGACCCATACCACCTCCTTCCCACTTGCCTTTTATTTTAGGACCCAAACCTTAAACCATCCTAATTACCTATTCTTCCTCTAGTAAGCCATCCCCCTTTCCCTTACTTAAACCTACACCCACTAAATCATCTAGTTACCCATCATTCTTAACCAACTTATCTACCTATACACTTCCACCTATATCCAACCCCTCAAAATCCAAATCTCCATCCTCTAAATAAATTACCTTGAAGTCAACCATAATTAAGAAATCTCAACTACCAACCAGGACCATTCCACCACCTACAACTTCTAAGGTTAAAATTTCCTCTAAGAAGGCTCTCATCCCTCAGCCTATAAACCCATCACCTCCAACACCTTTGAATTAATACTATTCAACCACCCTACAAAGGTTATTGCAAACTTATAACATTAGTTTACCACCTATAAAACCATTCTACCCTTTCAATACCAAACCCTCTTTATTCAATTATAACTTTATCTATGCATACCATAGGGCACCAAAACATGACATGGAGAACTGCAAAGCTCTCCAAGCATTTGTTCATAGCCTATATCATAAGGATGATCTGTTATAAGATAAACCTCTCTTACCCCCATTACCAATCCTACCATCAACTCAACCTACCCAACCTTTGACTACTCCCCCACTCTCATCCAAGAGTGAGGAGGAGGAATTGAAGCAACTACCAAACCTACCAAACCCCCCAATCTACACTATTCATATGGTTACCCACTTGTGGGCCCAATAGAAGGATAAGGGAAAGTCCAAAGTCTCCATTCATTAGACATACCATTCAACCCCTCAACCTTTTGACCAACCCTAAACACCTACACCTTCACCTATGCCAACACTAAATCCCAAACTATCCATTTTAGGACCCTCTCCCTCTAACCCATCTAAATCCATCCAATGTATTGTGGTGAAACAACTTCACTAGGCACTAGTGAGAATGAGCCTTTATGAACTGATCAACACCTCACCCCACCATCATCAGGGATTGATAGAGGCTCTACAATCTATAGAGGTTCAACCAAATGACCTAAAACCTATTGCACCCATTGTTGGAGCCTTCTAACTCTCTACTTTTGTCACCTTTCAAGATTCTAAAATACCTCTTATTCATCTTGAGGATTTTTATCTTCCCCTCTTTATCACCTCGTACATCAATCACACCTTCACCTCCCATTAGCATTACCAAATAACCAAATATAACCATGTGATTATCCATCACAGTTATAACCTAATTATAAGCATGTATTCCATGGCTCTACCCATGTCATGGTTCTCATGGATACTTTTCATCTTTATTAATATGGAATCCCATGATTAGTTGTCTTCCAAACCACTTTTCCTCATCCATCATTAACTTTTGTGCTAAAATTATTGCCCTCATAAAGGTAGACCTTTAAGCCTAAATAGACTTGTCCATGTCTAAAACTAGCACTCAAAAATAAAATTGGGATACCAAAATATCACTTGGGTTCATATCACTAGCATTATAGATCACTCCATTGAAGGATGGTTGCCCAACAGCTAAATTACTTAAAGATAGACTACTCCCTTGAAGGACGGCTATAAAAATTCAAATTTAGACCACTCCCTTTAAGGATGGATAACTCAAATTTGTCAAAATAATCATTTTAAGGTTCCCAAATTGATTAGTTTTACCCCTCTATCTAAAACAACAAAAGATGAACAAGGGGGCCCTATAGCAGAATCAAAGTGAGTTATCATAAAAGGGCCACCATTTGATCTTTTATATATATTTAGTAGACTTCCCACATCAATCAGTCTACCCATTATATTAAGGCATGGAATTATATATTAAAATTCTTAGGTCACTTAGAGAAGGGGCAAACTAACTTGCATTAGGTTACCTTCTCACCCATTTACAATTCAACCATCTAACAATCACCTACTTTCCCTTCACTCCCTCTCTAAAATCAAGGGACTAAGAGCTTACTTGATACAAAATAATCAAGACACCCTTTTTTTCATATCATGTTCATGTGACACATTCAATAGCCTTATGTTCACTAAGTTCAATCTGACTATGGTTTCTTTTTGTTAGGTCCTTACCAACCAAAAGGCATTATGCCTTTTTCTTACCCTATATTCATTAGTTCATGTGGACGTATGTCTCATGACTCTTTTGTCTTTATACATTTCATGTGTCATCAACACCTAATTTATGTGCTTTCATTGTACCCATATCATAAACACTCAACATGACATTTTCATCATAAAACTATGAAGTATATCCCATCTATGCATTCAAACATCCAACATATCGTAAATCACCTTATCAAAATAAATAATCAAAACCATCATGTCATCCCTCATATATACAAAAAACATCACCTAATACCATCCACATAATAAAAACACATAATCCATCTCATTATATCATTTACCATATAAATTATAAGAAATTTATAACATAATCGTGGAATAACCCTTTCACAGCTATCTACATTATCATCATTCCCTCAACATCTCTACATCAAATAATCTATTACAAACATGAAGTCACCATGATCATATATACCTAAAAACATATATCTCATATCCATATATCATATCATGAACAAAATAATTATACCTCACTCAATATTCATATTTGATCATATATATATATATATCATCTCTGTCCATTGTATAAAAGATATATATCCATGAACAAAATCACACATATCATAATTAAATCAATCATCTACATATCTAAAATCATATAACCTTAAACTAATGTCATCATTTATAGCCATCATCATCACAACATCATGATCATAAATCTATCCATGAAATCCATCATTATAATACATCATAGCTGTCATATGAGCAAAAAATCAACAAAAAAATCAATCTACATATCGAGAGTCATCGTCACCTCATCATCATAACCATTAAACATCATAAACATCTATAAACATTAGAACATAATCAAATCATGTCCTCAATATAATCAAATGTTATCATGTCATCAATTTATAATCAATATGCATCATAAACATCATAAAATAATCATCATGTCATTTATATCATCCATATAATCAACATATAATCATCATATACATCAATAGGGAAATACATGTCATAATGTATCCATGTCTCTCTCACTCATATACATCTCACATCATCGATATATATATATATATATATATATATATATATATATATATATATATGCTAGTATCAAAATCAAAATCATATACATCATATAATTTCCTCTATCAGGCCTGTGGGGCACCAGAACTGCTACCACCTATACCACTACCACTAGCTCCACCTACATCTTCATTAGCACCTGCATTTCCATCTAGTGGTGATCCCCCTAATATCCCTAACTATCCCACTATCAAGTCCCACTATCTTGGAGTATTTATCAATGGACCACCTACTAAACTGGACCTATACTCTCTTTACCACATCTCTGATGACAACTATACTAGCACTATAGCCTTGTAATATCTCAACTCCTCAATAGTTCCTAAGTACCATATCCTTAGAACTATGTTGGATGGTTATCTTATTTATTTTTTGGCCACTCTTACCCTCTATCTTAACAAGTCTCTCTCCTAAGTCATTAACCCAATATAAATCCTTTCTTGATCATGTTTTCTAGTCATAGTCACAACCTTCCCCTGTAAGGTGATAATATATGCTTATAATGTAGTTTCCTATCCCTATAATCTAATTATCTAGGCTTTTATTGATACTATTACTACTTGTGCCTATCTATCTAGTCCTTCACCATGTATCGATGTCCTTGAAATATCTACATGCATAGGCTATTGACCACTATCACCCCATCTGAAGTTAATTGTTGTATATTTGGCTCTGTACTAGGATGCATACCCATCTATAATACTATCATCATCAATGGTGGCTCTAGCTAGTAGTTCCTTGTAGTCTAGTATAACATCCTATGGATATGGATCTGGGAGTGGGAACTTAACATCCTTCCTCTTGTATCATGGGAAATATGGTGGGATATCCTAAACAAGTCCACGCTATCTCTTCACTTGTTCAAACAAGATCAAATTTATCTCCCCATCCTATCTCCCATAAATCTAGTGCTATCTTTATAGGGATAATTTGTGATAGGTGTACCCAGGCCACTTAGGCCAACCTACATATGGTCTCCATACTATATCAACTACCACCAAACCCTCTAGGGAACCTAAAAACCACTCAATATCTTGAGCACTACCACCTATCAATGCATAGTCACCTCTCTATCTCATAAAATCAATTAGAAATGGCCCCTAGATAAATCCATCTTAGGGTCCCCCATGGGTCTTATTATTTGAATATGCTCATACACCCCAATAATGGAACACAAACCTAATACTAATCCCATATCACCTATGTGCTCTACCCAAAACTAATAGCACTAGGAACCATCTAAACATAGTCCTCCCTAGAATCATTTCAACTAGTACCCCTAATAATAGGTATGGAAATCAGATACTACTTGAATTAGGAACTATGAAGCATGCCATGACCATCATCATCATCAACAAGCATCTATCTACAAGATCCCTCTAGTATAAGGGTCTGTAGCTGAATCTACTTAAGTGAAACTTAGCAGGTACTTGATTTTCCCCATATATCAAATCCATATGATAGTCAATATCCTCACTATATATATGTTATATTGGTTCCCCTCAAATGAGTAGCTATGCGATACACTAAATTTCCTCTAGGATAATCATCATATCCCTTGTTGGTAGTAAAAATGTGTTTATGGTTGGGTCCTATCTCTCGATGAGGACCAAAATCATACCTACATCTTGTGGTAGGTGTTGATAATGAATCATCACCCCTAGTCTAACCAACTCCATATGTATCCACTCTTCTATAGTCATCATGTCTCTAACCTTAATAAAAATCTAAGGGACCCATTCCCTCATCTGAATTCACTCGCATATCTATAAATCACTTATGTTAGTAATGGATACTTTGTTATCCACATATAACTATGTACCACCCTACACCTACCTTTTTTGACCTATCACAACTTAAACAATTACATTTACCCTACTTACATCTATCCAAAACAAACCCATATTTCTATCTGACACCAACCCTAACATATCATTTTAACCACCTAATCACTTTTATTCCCTAAACTCTACCCACTTAGCCCTCATTTTCTCTTCACCTTTTTAACATAAACATTCCTACCTTCTAAACATCTCTTCAATACTTTACCACACTTTCAAAAACCTTCAAACAGTTTAACACTACCAACTATAACAAACTTTAACAACTTTCACATCTAAAACACTTTACCCACTTTCCAAAGCTTCACAAAATCATTTAACCTATTTCTACCTAGCTATTCCTACTTAAACACATACCTTACAACATACATTCAAACATTTCAACGTCTCAACATTTTACCAATTAAAATGCTTTCAACTAATTTCAAATAGTTATCACCTTCTCATACTTAACATTTTTAGACCCTTTCACTCAACCTTACAATGTCTTCAACTTAAATTCTTCTACTTTATACTTGTAAAATGAGATAAAGACAAAAATTTTAACCATTAGCAACCCTAATACATTTAAAATACTTAAACACCCCTTTACATACACAAAACCTTTCAAAACTTTACAACAACTTAACACCTTTTACCTCACCTTCCCCAAATCCTTTGATCGTCGATGGTTTATAGAACTATTGATGGTTCCTTGGCCACCTTTTACCCTAGTACTCAATTATCAATGTTTTAGTTAAACTATTGATAATCATTTTGTGTGATCACTAGTAACACAATCTGAACCCTAAAACCTCTTAACATCTCCATAAAACACTCTCTAATCTACACTCAATATTCCTACAACTACATTATAACTAAAATCCCACCCAACACAACCTCCCCCACTCCATTTCCCCCTCTATTTTTCCCAAATTACATTAAAACTCAACTAGGGCATCATTTTTCCTATCCTTATCCAACCTTACCCAGAATCATTACCAAACCCTATCCTTATCAAATTCAAAATTCAAAACAACACATTCAACTATACTCTCAAATTCAAAACATAAACCACCTCATTCTATGATCATTGGCATGGTTAAAGTCCTCATACCACCACAAGGCCACATCCTCATCCATCCTCTATTGAATCCACACTCAATCATGGATCTAACACTCAATCACCTAATCACACCACTCCACCTAAGCAAACACCAATGCAATAAGATAAAACACACTAATCACTCAAAGCACAAAGCAACAATTCAAATGGTAAAAAAGAATTACCATTTTAATTTTGTTCTTCTAGATTTTTAAGGTTTTCTAGACTGTCAATGGTTAGGGTGACCATCGACGATCGACCTTGGGGATAACCCTAACCATCAATGATTAGAGATTGACATCATTTTTCCAAAATTTCAACAACTCACCTAGGTGAGATCTTTTTGGGAGATTCCCTTATCTCCCCCAAACCAACCATTTGCTCTTTTGGGGATTACCCTTCTCTAATCAACCCATTTAACCACATTCACCTTAATTTTAGATATTTTAAACCCAAGTATTCACATATTTTATGATGACCTTACCTTGATTATTTTGATCACATCAACTAACCTTGACATGTTTCACTTTTAAAAATTTACACCACCTCATGTGTGACTAGACCATTTATGTTGTTTCATGGGAGCACTTCCTACCTTGGATACCTATGCACCATGTTGACCCTATCTAGATGACTTGATAGGCATGACCTGATTAGCTATGACCAACACTATGGATCGATTACCTTGTCAGACATGTCCATATAACCTAACCTTGTTCGTATCAACATTAGCAACTTTAGTCTTTACATGATCTTGATTATCACACTTAGTCACATTTTGTGTGCATGTTTTTATTTCAAATTCCCATCCTATTTTTTATCACCCACTTTATGACTCTCTCTTTACCATGTATAATTTATCAAACCTTGACTTGATTTCAATTTTTCCTCATCCACTCCTAGTTTTAGGGGGAATACCTCCTTTTATACTTGGGGAAATAAGACATTAACTAGTAATCCACTTCTTTTTATTTTTTAGCTTGTTAATCTAAAGCCACACAATAAAAATGGGCAAAATGTAGACACTTTAAAATTTCATATTTTTATATGTCAAAGCACTTGGAACACCTCGTTGACTTTGAGGCTAGTTGACCATTTAATTAACTTATCCAATTTATCAATTTACTAACTTAAGTTTTTAAAAAACCCCTTTTTAACCCATATTCCTCTAGACCTTGGCCATCGATGGTTATCCTAATCATCAATGATCAAGTCGCTGAGCCTAATTTAAATATTTAAAGCATTACTAGCTATATAAGATAAGCATGAAACATTTAGT
The DNA here is from genome assembly GCA_037957365.1 of Torreya grandis. Taxonomy (NCBI): domain Eukaryota; kingdom Viridiplantae; phylum Streptophyta; class Pinopsida; order Cupressales; family Taxaceae; genus Torreya; species Torreya grandis. Next base: position 304,638 of record JARHVA010005964.1, on the reverse strand, counting down.
AACTTCTATTTTATGATGCAAACTAGATTTAAAGCATCATAATTAACAACTTTCTTCTCTATCTAATTAGTAACTTCCTCCTGTACATTTAGTAACTTTATCCTATAAAAAAAGAGAAGCACGAGAAGAAAGGGATCCATAAATATAGCAACTTGCATCTAGGTATCCATCATCCCTTCAATGAGAAAGCAACATCAATAGAGACATGAACCTCTATTTATATCACTTTAAAGGCCAAAGTGATATCAATCTAGCCAAATTGCTTCAACCTTCCACGAAAAAGTTACACATATCTCTTGATTGTTTTCTTTGATTTATATTCTATTTTTTACCTCCTTACCCTATTAGACCCATCAATATCTTAATTTACATTCCCATGATCCATAAAAAACTTCTATTTTCCCAAATTAACCAATATGTAATCCTTTTTTTATCATTTCTATAATCACACAAGTAACTAAAAATGGTTATATCAACCACTAATGGTGATCTCAACCATTGATGGTTACCCAACCATTGATGATTAGCCCAACCATTGGCAGTTCACCTAACCATTGATGGTCATTATGGTAAAAAATAATATCAAGTTATTTTCACCCACTTGACCCCCAAAAACCCCTATTTTTTGTGTTTTTGCCTATTCATAGAGACGTTTTTGATATTTTTAAATTGACCCTAACTATCTTAGCATTATTATTGACCTAATTTTGCTATATTTAATGTTTTTGTTTATCAAGCAATTTACTTTCATCTCATTGCACATGCATTTACTTTTTACTTATTGAATGCAAACTTCCTTTATCTTCATTTATATCAACTTAATTTTTATAAACAGTGGATTGACAACCTCCTAACAAGAATAAACTTCTTAGATCTAGCCCACGCTAGGTAGTCGACTCAACCATCCATCTAACAACCCATTTTATAGTGTCTTTCTTAGTTTTAGGTTATTCCTTCCAAGCTAAAGAGGATTTCTCACCATATTCTAGATCACGTGTGCACTTTTACCTTGTATTATTCAACATACCTTATTACTAGTTTCATTACATTCTTCCAAATCAAGAAATGAGTAGAAATTAGGTGAAATAGGTACTAAACTTTTGTGTTAGGCATTCTTTGGGTATCCACAATATTTTTCATAGGCTCAAGGAATACAAGAGTGGGATGATGCAATGATAAATGAATATTATTCATTGATGAAGAATCATACTTTGGATTTCATCATTCTTCCTAATAGAATAAAGTTGGTCAGGTGCAAATGGATATACAACACCAAGTATGTAGTTGATGGGTTTATTGACAAGTATAAGGTATGTCATGTTTCAAAAGGATTCTCTCAAGTCAAAGGTATTGACTATCTTGATATTTTTTCACTCATTTCCAATATGGATTCTATTCAACTTGTATTTTATCTTGATACATCATAGGGTTGGATAGTATATTAGATGGACATTTAGAGTGCCTTCTTGATTGGATAATTGCATGAGGAAATCTATATGGAGAATCCTACTAGGTTTCTTCATGATTCTTCTCTTGTTTTTCAAATTAGTTCTATTTATAGTCTTAAACAAACCCCTCAAACTTGGTATGAGAAGATGGATTCATTTATTCTCTCTACTTGCTTTATTTGCTACCACTTTTATCCCATAATGTATATTTGATGTATTGGGGAGGAAATTGTTATTATAGTCTTGTATGTTGATTATATTCTTCTCACAGGTAGATCCTCATCTTATATTTAAACTATATAGTAGGCACTTTTACTATGGTTTGACATGACATATCTTGGTCTGTTTCACTTCTTCCTTGGTTTATAGATTTCATAGTCAAATATAGGGATTTATTTGAGTCAACAAAAATACACCCTTGATTTTCTTCAGCATTTTAGTATGGTTGATAGCAAGCCAAGTCCTACTCCTTTTAAATTTAGAATTACTATCACTACATCTTGTAATACTCTACTTTGTGATCCTACATTTTATATATTGTTGGTTTAGAGTCTTATGTATTTGACACATACTCACCTTGACATTTCATTTACAGTTGGGATTATATCTAGGTTTTCACATGACCATCATGATAGTCATTAATAGGATGTTAAGAGAATTTTGAGATATTTATGAGGCACTACTCATTTTAGATTACACTATACTAGGGTTTATACTTAGTTGATTGGATATAGTGATTAAGATTGGGTATGTACTCTCGATGGCATGTGTTCCAATTTTGGCTACATATTTTATCTTGGTTATTCACCTATTTCTTGGTTGTGTAAGAAGTAGTAGGCTATTACACTATCATATACAAAGGCTGAGTATAGGGTAAAAATTATAGCAAGTCAATAGTTTATTTGGCTTCATCAGTTATTGATAAATATTGGCTTCATGTAGGATTCACCCATTATACTTTGGTATGATAACCAAATTCAATCCACATATCTTGTAACCTAGTTGAGAATTAGTAGACCAAGCACATTAAGGTACATATTCACTTCATTCATTAGCACATTCATGATGTCATTTTTATCTTGGAGTACATTCCAACTCAGTAGTAGGTTGAAAACATCTTCATAAAGCCTCTTGCATCACCTCATTTCATTTATTTGCATGACATGATTGGCGTTTAAAAATTTGTCCTTGAAGGTGTTCATGATGACATCTTCCATATTAATTTCATGGATACATATTATACATGAGTACCTTATCATGCCTAGTTGTCAAGACTCATTCTATGGATATGTCACTATTCTATTTTTGGCTTTTATTATCCCCTAGCTTCACTTGAGGGTGGGGAAGGGTGTTAGACTATTTATTACATGCATTTTATCATGTCTTCTAGTGTATTATCTATCTTTTTTTATCTTGTAGTGAGTTTGTCCTATATGAGTCTTTATCCCACATTAGTTAGATTAACTAGATTAGTATTTCACATTGGCATTTCATTATCTCATATTATGAATAATCATCTGGTTTGCTTTATGTTGCATTCCATTTTTTAGTAGCTACTTGTGGTTTTCTTGTTATGAACTCTTTAGATCTTGGTCTCATAGATTTTTTTTACCATTCCTAACATTTCCATGCAAAATATAAGGTTGTGGAGCCTTTATGTTTGTTAGATGAGATTGTGAAGTCATATGAAGTAGCTAATATTGTCATATTACCATCCTCCCTACTACATGACCTACCTACTACTCCTTCAAACATCTTCTATCATCTATCTACTTCAATACAACATCTTTGTTAACCTATTATTGATTTGTGACAAACTTGAGTGGGTAGAGTAGTGTATCAATCATATTCAAACAAAATCCATCCTTACAAAACTTGGTCACCAAGATTAGATTAAACATACTTCAGGTACAAATAATGCTTAATGAGGCATTAGAGGACATGGGAGTTAATTACCTCAAATAAGTTCTCTATCATAGCTTGATCCACAACTATAATAATAGGGATGATACCAAGTTCCATGATAGTTCCACAATTAGATGTCAAGATTACATGCATCTAATTGAATGGATCTATACTTTTAGATAAATGTATGCCATAAAATGGAAATTGATCACATACCAAAAATATGAAAAGGGAAATTATAGTGTAAAGATGTTTACCCATACACTAGCACCAACTCTAATGATTTTCCACACCTAATTTTGCATTAAGCTTCAAAAATTGGTAAAATTGAATCCAAACTATTGAGAGTTCAACCATCGATTAGATCTAATAATGTGAGGTTCAATTGTTGGAAACATGGAATGTAGCACACCATTATGAGTTGAGGTCTATTTTTAATTTTTATAATATTTTTAACGGGATGATTCATGACATGAGAAATTTTATTGGCTTTCACTAAGACTGCTCCTTACTATCAAAGTCATGTTCAAGTTTGTTCTTTATTAATAGTTCATTGGAGTCTCTCCACAATGTGTGAAGATAGATATTTGAATATATTTAGCGATGTCATATTTTGTGGATGGTAGTTCATCTCAATATTTTTTATGATTAAAGAGCTTATATAGTCATTTAACTCATAGAATGACCTGGACCTACTCACCACCAACTTCATGCCTCCTTGACCTACTCGCCCAACCTCCAAAATCACTCCTTGCATGCATAATGGTGGTACCATATAATTTAATATTATCCTTACTAAGTCAAAAATGAATTTATCCCTAATCACTTTTTGATAAATCAGCCCTAAAATCATTTTAAAATTAGCTATTTTTTTATTATTACTTTTTAAAATGGTTGTTTTATATTGCCTTTAGTGATTTGTTTTTTATTAAGTGCACATAGGGGCATGAATAGTGGATATTTATGACATCTGTTTAATTGAGGAGGTTCATTATTTTGTGGTAGTTACAATGAGTGGTTGGAAGGCTACCTTACCCTTTGTTTAGATAGAAGTTTTAAACTTTTAAGTGTAATTCTATTAATTAGGCCATTAATGATGAAAATTATATTTTGCTATGAATTTTGATTGGTAAATGAGAATTGACTGCCACTTTTTTCAAAAGTACATTTTTCATCTTCTTTCAATCAATCTAGTTTGAATTGTGAAACACACTAAAGTTATAAAGTGGCTTATTCGAGGGATGTTACATGTGTTATGGGCCCTATTGATTTCTAAATTATTATATTTGTGTACTAATTTATCTCATTTATGTGGACTCATTTTTATCCCATTATAAATTCCATCTCTAGAGTGTGCACCATTGTTTACTTGCTTACTTGTATACATTTTTGGCTATGCCTAATGTCCAATTCATGAGCATGTTTCAAGGGTTCATTACATTTTGTACTATATAGTTGTACACTTCCCTGGTGTCTTTTATCAATCATGTCAACCCTATTTGAGATACTACAAATGAGGAGAGTTGTTTCCTCTCTAGTGATCCTTCTTGGGAAGGATAATTATTCTTATTGTCATTCTTACATATAACACTTGATGACACACAAGAATAATATTCCATTCATATATGGATAGATTCCTATACCAACTAATTATATTTGGTTTGATAAGTGGGCTTATACTTTTGACAAGATTTTTACCACCCTACTATTACATGTTTCTATGGATCTTCATGTTTCATGTAAATTTTTGATTTAAGTTTTAAAGAAGAGAAAAGAAACTTGATACAGGTGTGGCTGAAAAACTTTTTCATTTGTGGGTGTGTTGAATCAGAAGATTATGAAGAGATCCTCTTTGGCTTCAGAGGAATACCTATAGAAAAGAAAGCACCAAAAAAAGATTATTTTTTAGATAGATAGTTGGGTGGATTTCCTAGTGATAGCTATATATTAGAAGTGAGATATTCCTTAGGGGTTGTAAATCCACATGTTATAAATAATTAAGCTCACAAAATTGGAAAGAATGTACTTGCATCAATAATCAAAAGGTACTAAAATTGAACAAAATAATGCTTTATTGTAAAATAGACTATAAATGATCAAATTTGTGATAAAATAATTAATACTAGTGCTAAGGGGTTAGGATATTCTTCAAAAAATATAAAATATGTCTGTGGACAATTAGGAACATAGAAAAATAGGTTTGGTTAAGGGTAGATAGGTGAAAATAGTTTACTAGTTTTCTCTACCATAGTGACTGCTAGTGATAAGGGTGACCACTGGTGGTTAAGTTGATTATAAATAAATATTCAAGCTAACTATTAATAGTTGGGTAAACTATTAGAGGTTAAGTCAACCATTGATAGTTACTATTTTAGTTCTAGATTGTTAATTTTTAAATAATGGGATTCAAAAGATGGATTTCAGGATATGGGCAATGGTTGAGCTAATTACAAAATGGAAACAAATTAAATGAACATCAGCAAATAAATACTTGTCTTACCAAAAGTTGATTGGGTGAGTGGCTGAAGTAGTTAACTTGTTGGTAAAATCTAGCTTGAATCTAGTAGAGTAATGCTACTTAAGAACTTGGTTGAGAGGATATGATGAGTCAGATCTCAATATGATAGTTAAATTTTTGATGATGATAATGAAATTGATTGAAATATAAAATAAAACTCCTAAATCCTTAATCTCATGATCATTTTTATAGATATATTTCTCTTCTAAGTTCTTCCCTTGTTATAGGCACAAGCAAGAGGTAGAAGTTAAGGTGCAACTATGACATCTAAATATAACTTATCTATGTAAATTATTGTAATAAGATTTAGATGAGCTATATTTAGAAAATATTCTTGGAGGGTTACATGATATTATTAAGGATGTGCACCCTAACCATTGATGGTTAGGGTTTCCCAAAGGTGATCTTCAATGGTTACCCTGACCATCAATGGTTAGGTCCTAAAAGAAAGGGAGTTAAAGGCTAGGTGGAGCTAGTTTGTGAAACTGACTGTGGGTGAGGCCAAATTAGTGTATATTGGTCCTAATATGGTCCTATGTATTATAGGGGATTTTTAAATATTTGAAATTGTAGTGTACATATTTTTGGTGTCTACATTTTACCCTTTTTAGTTATGCAGCTTATTTGAATGAGTTACAAAACAAAAATGGAGTATAGGTCAAAAGTCTGGTTTCCTTAAAAGTAGAAGGATGTGTTCCTCCTCAAACTAAGAGTTGTTGAGGTGAAAATAAAATTGGATCAATATTTGATAGATGGTATATGGTGAGTCACAAGTTGGTGACATGAGGTTGGGCATTTAAAACATAATTTTATGCATAAAAATTCAACTATGTTTGATTAGTCAAGATCATGCAAAGACTAAAGCTATCAATGTTGGTAAAAATAAGGATCGATGCTAAGAAGGATAAGTGGTAAGTGAACCATGTGACCACCTATAGCTGTGGTGATTTGGAACACTCATAAATTCAAGTTTCCTAAGTGATTTTTGTGTTTTTGATGGGTATCTAAAGCAAGAAGTGCTCCTAGGGAAAACACAAATGGGTCGAGTGTCATGGGTATTCAAGAGAGGAAGTAATCCTAAAAAATATATAAGTGGGTCTAGTATGTGTGAGGTGGAACAAAATTTCAAAAAGGGTCAACATGGAAATATTATCACTACAGTCAAAGGACCAAGCACAATTGATGATGGTTGGGTTGGAATATGGTGGTAGAGGTTGGTTGGGAATGGTCGAGCTAACTCTAAATGCATTAGGAAAGTTGATTCTACCTAAATAGTTATATGGATCAAATATCCTTAAATAAACATTAGGAAAAATGTAATTCTTCACATAAATGAAGATTAAAATAGGGTGCTTAATTTATTATTTAAGTTGAAAATAAAAGGGATCCTAACCTAGTCTAGGTGTTGGTAAAAAATGGTGTAAAATAAATGGGACCCTAAAAATCAATAGTTAGGAAAGATCCTAGGGTCAACCATCATTAGTTAGGAGAACCCTAGAAAATTTGAGAGGATATAAGTGAAAAATGAAATTATTTGTACCATTTTTGACTTTGTGTTGGCATTTTGTTGTCTAGATGTTTTATGAGATTGGCATTTTATGCTCGATGGAGGAGAGGATTGGAATTAACGGAGCTCTGAGAGTGGATCATATGGAATATGGATGAGGACTTGGCCAAGTGGGGAGGCAAGGGTTTTTCCCATGATAGAACTAGTGTAATGACGTAGGAGGTGTTGTGAGATTGATAGTATAGTTAAATTGAATTTGTTTATTTGTTTGAATATATTGTAATGGGTTTTTATAGGGTTTTGAATGTTTATGGGAAGATAGTACCCTAGTTGAGGTAGTTGATTTAAGTATGTAAATAATCTAGGGAAAGTGAGATTTGAAGTTTGTTTGGGGTGTGGAATAGGTTATAGGTGAGTTTAGGTAAGTTAATTGTGGTTTTGAGGGTTTTTGGTAGAAAAATTAGGTGGAAAATGGTGGTAAATTTTTAGCATTGGTGCTCACACACAATGACCATCAATTGTTAGACCCAACCATCGATGGTCAAAGACCAAGGGAAAAGGGTCATAGAAGACCATCAATAGTTGAAGGAACCATTAGTGGTCAGATGGTGTAGGTGGTGTTTTGTTAAAAATTGAAGTTTGTGAATTTTGTTTGAAGTTTGTTAAAATTATGAAAGTTTTGTTAAGGTTGGTTAAAGTGTTTGATAATTTCATTAAGTGGTAAAAAGGTTACATAAAAGTTTAAGAAGTTGAGATGTTAAAAAAGGGTTTGATAGGTATATCAAAGTGGTAGAAATCCTAGGTGTTAAAATAGCATGTTAGGGTTGATGTTTAATAGTTGTAGCAAAAGTTGTGTGGAACAGGGCAATGGTTGGTGATAGTAGTATGATGTTACGATGTGTGTGGATAGAGTATAAGTGTGAGTGTTGGAGGAAACATGGTGGATGTGATGGGTCATATTAGAATAGGTTAGAAAAGGTAGGTTTAGGTTGGTAGTGAGATTAATTTGGAAAACTATGTGTGCATGTGAATGTATTTATTTTACAAGAATGTGAGTAGATCTAGATGTGGAATCAAGTCAGGAAGATCTTTGTTGAGGTATATGATAGGATGATATATTATGAGTGGAAACACATGGATGAGGTTGACCTAAGGGTAATGAGGCATTATCAATAATTGCTACAAGATATGTCTATGATCATGGCATTCATCAAGAGATGGGATCTAGCCATGAACACTTTTATTTTTCCCATTGGAGATATGAGTAACTTGTTAGAGGATTTTCATCATATCACATGATTACCAATTTTTGGGGATCTAATATACCATATAGAGAGTGATAAATGATACTACTACATGGACTAGATTTACTATAAGGATAGGGAACATGTGAGATTTCATGCTGGTGGCATGTGTTATGGGCCATTATACTAGAGTGCACTGATAGATAGGTGCCTATTGATGATGATGATGATGATGATGATATCTTGTTTTAAGCTTCCAAATTTGAGTAGTGGTTTCTTCCCATATCTGCTACTAGGGGTGTTAGTAAAGATGATATTAGGGAGGACTATATTTGGGTGGGATACCATTTTATTGGCATATATCTATAGAGATATCTAGGCTTTTTGTGCACATAGGTTTTATGGAATTAGTATTAGAATCATACTCCATTATTGGGCATATGAGCATATTAGAGTGATTAGACCATTAGGGCTACCATGGGATGGTTTTACACCCACAAACTATAGAGTATGATATATATGATGGAGATGGGATTATGTAGTGATAGGTGGTGGTGGAGGTGCCAAAAATATAAAGTGGTTTAGATATACCCTAGAGGGCCTATTGGTTAATGATGTGGTGTGGAGACTTTACTTAAGTTGGCTGATTTAGGTAGGATACAAGTATCATACTTTATCACTACAGAGTTGGTGATGGATATATGGGAGATGAGAGGATGAGACCAAGCTCATCCCAATTGATAGAGTGTAGATGTAGTTTGGATTGATATAGGGGATCCCACCTAATTTCCCTCCATACAAGACGGATGATGCAAAGTTCTTACTCCTAGAACCATAGCTATAGGAGGTTATTTTGGATAATGAGGAGTTTCTAGAGAGAGCTCCCATTGATGATTTTGGTGTGGTAGATGGATATGTGGCTTGGTAATAATCTAGATATGAATCCACTAACATTGGATGGGGGATGAGGGATATTATCCTATGTATTTTGAGCTAACACATGCATAGGCATAAGATGTATAAGTGGTAGTGTCACTAATAGTAGCAGAGGCAAAGATTACAGTGTTGCAAGGATAGGTGGTCACTCTACAGGCATATGTGTTGACTGTGACTAGTGAGAGAGATTAGGTGAGGGCTTATCTTGAGTTGATGATATAGGAGAGAGATTAATTGAGATAGAGGGTAGGAGTGGCCATAATAGTAGTAGGAGGGCCTTCAAAAATAGTGATAAAGGCATGGTACTTAGCCAATATAGAGGAACTTAGGTATTATGAGGTGATGGCATTGGATCAACTTCCATAGGAAATGAGATATGGGGAGTATAGGACTATTTTGGACAATGGGACATCTATAGCTACTCCAAGATAATGGGCCTCTACAGTGGGCCAGGCAAGGATACCACGGGGCCTTCACAAAATGGGAGTGTAGGTGCAGGTGGCAATGGTGTAGGTGGTAGTGATCTAAGTGTCCCAAGGGCATGATTTACATATGTTCTTATATGTTGGTAGAAATAGGTGTACATTATTTTGATACTGACCTGTGTGTCGATGCAATGAGATGTACATGTTTTGAGAGAGAGTTTATACTTTATTACATGTAGTTATTTATGATGAAATGATGTATATGATAATGATATATGGTTTATGATGTATGTTCATGGTTCATGGTTTACATGTTATTATGGATATTTATGTTCATGTTTATAACTACTGGTCTATGGTTTCATGCATATGCTTTGTGAGAGGTTGACTCAGTAGCTTAGGCACATGGTTTTTTTCAAATATGGATATAATGCTCTGATTTTGTTCATCGGTATGAAAGGATGTGTTATGGATGGATATATGTCATATGATGATTGCACCATAATGAATTTATTTATGATTATGTTGACATGGTTTTCATGGGTTGATTTTATAAAATGTATTGTTGTGATATTATGAAAAATGGATAGATAGTTATAGGATGTATGGTATGGGTCATGATTGACTTTTGTTTATGCTCATGATGATGAATGGTGTAATTAGGGTTGTTTTTGATATGATATATTCTCATATGATGTTTTGATGGTAAATGGATAGGATGATGTTTATGATGTGATTTCATGATATTTTGATCATAGATACATATGTGACATGGTTAATGGATATAGTTCACAATGTTATGTTTGTTTATTTGATTTTTGTTGTTTATGATAATGGAAATAAAATGTGAACATGGTTAGGGATGTAATTAGAATACATAAATTAGTTACATAACAAACTATATGTAAGGAAAGTGATAAGAATCATGAGACATACATCTTCGTGAGCTAAGAAAAGATAAGAAAAGAAACATGATGCCTTTTCATTCATAAGGACAAAAATGAAACCTAAAGTTGTATTGGATTAGTGAACATAAGCCTTTCAAATGCTTCGCATTAGCATGTTGAGGTTGACAAATGGGTATCTTGATCACATTGTGTGAAGTAAGCTCATAATCTCATGCATATGATATATGGAGGGAGGGTAGGTGAAACTAGAACCTTATTGTGAGACTATCATGCCTCTTCTATAGACTTCCAAGAGGATAGTATAATCAAGTCTATTCTCATATATAAAGTGTAGAATTATTGATGTGGGAAGTCTACTGAGGTGATTTGATTGTAGCTTGCCAATATTATTGATTTTAGGAGAGCTGATTGTGGATTACCAAGATTATTGATTTTAAGAGAGCTAATTTCAGTGTTTCTCATTTCTTTTGCTCATGGGTTTGTTGTTTATTTTAATTTTTCTTGGGGGTTATGAAAGCTAATCAATGCAAGAAGTTTCCAATAAATTGATAGATTTGACTAATGCTTCACTCATCCATCCCTCAAGGGAGTGTTCTAAGTCTATATGCTTAGTTCAAATGGTTTTGATAAGTATCTTTCAAAGGAATAGTCCACCTTATGTTTGCAATTTTGAATATGTTTTCAATAGTTGTATTTCAAGGGAGCATTTATGAATGATAAGAGTGACCCATGATTCATTTTTGACTTTGATATTACTTTTGATTTTGTTTGATTTTATTGACATAGACTTACTTATACATGCTCAAGGGTTTACGTTTATGAAGGCAAGATTAAGATCACAAGAAGGTTGCATAGGTGAAAAGGAGATTAGGTGACAATGACCATGGGAACCAATCCTCAATAAAGATGGGAAGTACCATTACAATCATGCCATGGGTAGAGATGTGGTTCCCATAGTTTAATATTAGGCTATGACTATGATAGATGATCACATGATTCTATTGTAGTCAACTACCCCTAAGAAGAGGGAAATGAATGTGGTTATGGTGGATGATCTTAAGTTAGATAAAAGGTGATTGTGACACCTCTTTAACAATGGAAATGATGTAAATGTGAAGTGTTGATGGGATTAAGTCTATATGCTTAGTTCAAATGGTAAGATCTTGATCCATATATTTGACTAATGAGGCTTAAGTGTTGATGGGCTTAAGTTCTGGTTGAGGACAAATGATAAGATCTTGATCCATACTTATGGGTTATGATGTAGGGTCCAAGCCAATTGAAGGCAAATTTTCCCCATTTACTTTTCCCCATATTAGTTACATGTTGATTTTCCTTGAGAATGAGATCTTCAATATTGAATTCTCACACTTTTAAGTGTTTGTTATAAATACACTTGATTCATTTTTGATAGGCAAAAGGATGGGAAAGAGTGGCCAAATGACATTCATCAAGTAGCTCAAGTTGAGCTAAACATTCTTGATGATAATCATCTCCAAAAATAAGATCATGCAAAGATATGTGAAGAGAATTTATTTAGACTTTGAGATGTAATGCATCCTTAGCTCCAAACATGAGAGAAAAAAGTGTAACACCTATAGGGGTTTGGAAGCTAGTGTGATATGCCCATAAGGCAAAAGGGATGTACAAGTGTTAATCCTAACCTGAGGCATTGACCATTTTGGTAAGAATGTTGTTAAGGGTTTTATTAGAGGCTTCTACTTATCCATTTTCTTGTGGGTAATAAGGTGATGAAAATCTTAGTTTAATTCTAAGTACATCACATAGACCTTAAACTTATTTGTTTTTGAAGGATTTACCATTATCAGTGATGATCTTATAGGGAACACCAAAGCAGCAGATGATATTATGGGTGATGAATTCGATAATAATTTTAGCTTTCATCAAGAAAAGAGGAATAACCTCCACCCATTTGGTGAAATATTCAATGGTGGTGATGATAGAGTGATGTTGTTGTGAATAATGGGTACTAATTTCACCAATAAGGTCTAAACTCCATTGTGAAAGCCTATGGCTAGGTGCATGGTGTAGATTAGAATGTTGTTGACACTTAACACACTTTTTCACATAATCACAATAGTCTTATTTAAGGGTAGGCTAGTAATAGCCCAGGCAGAGGATGCACTTAGCTATAGTGAGCCCACTAAAGTGACCTAAATAGATAAAATCATACATCTCCTTGATGGCATGAGAGGCTTTTAGACCATGGAGAAAACAAAAAAGGAAACCATCAAACCTGCATTTATAGAGGATGCCTCCCATAATGGTATATCAAGAGGTGATCTAGATAAATGCTCAATGGGCATTCCTAGAGAGGCTAGAGGGAACTATGCCAAGGTTAAATTAGTTGAAGGTTTGTTGATACCAAAGGTCAAAATATATCTCCTCCAGACTAAAAATGGTTAGAGTGTCTAACTTGACATAGGAAGTTTTAGTGAGGTGATGAATAAATACTGACAACTTAGAATTTAAGGGTGATGATGGGATCTAGGAAGAAAGAGAAGAAATGGCGTTGGCAAACTTGTTGGTAGATCATGGGGTGGTTCAAATATGGTAGTGTTCAACTTATGTTAAGAGATTTATGACTAACAATATATATAGTTATAAAATATCATTCTTACACTAGTAGATGTCTTTAACCTGATTGACCATAAGTTGGGAGTCACCAAAAATATTGATTATTTTGCATCCCATGGCTAACATGGTTTGGATATATATTACTAGGGATTCATATTAAACCACATTATTGTTATATTCAAAGTCAAGCTTAAAAGATAAAGGAAGTGGGTCACTACCAAGGGGGATAAGGATGATATCGGTTCCACCGCCATGCTGACATAACCATTGAAGAACATGGTTACAGGATTAGTGAAATTTTATTGGGATAGGATTGAAATAGAGTCATCTATAAATTCAAGGGGAAGAGTTTGGTTGTATATTAGGGGCGTGTCATCCAATTTTTTGACAATGAATTACCCCTTAATTAACTTTTGATGGAGGAACACAAGGTCAAACTCAGCTCAAAGCATGAGCCACATGACCATATGCTAGTTTTGGTATGGCTTGGAGTGCATGTACTTGAGTTATTTGGTATTGGTTATGATAAAAAATTTGTGGTTAAGAAGATAGTGGAAAATTTTGGTGGCCATAAAGATTAGAGCCAAGAAAAGTTTCTCGATATGAGTATACTAAGTTTTGTAGTCTACAAGGGTAAAGCTTATGCAATAGATGGATTTATCTTTATGTTTTTCATCTTTATGGGAAAGTATTTCCACTAAGGAATGGTTGATGATAGAGACATAAAGGTAGAAAGGTTGGTCATCCTTAGTTGCTATGAGTATAGGTGGAGATAGAAGGTACTCTTTAAGTGTATCAAAGACTTTTTGATAATCAATATTCCACTTGAAAGGGATATAATTTTTCAAGAGGTGATGGAAGGGATAACACCAGTCATAGAGCTAAGAGATGAAATGGTGAATGGATTGGAACTTCCCCTAAAAATTGCAAAGTTGCTTAAGATTGGTTGGAGGTAACATCTTGAGGATGGATTTAATTTTGGCTAGATTCAATTCGATTCCCCAAAGGGAAATGATGAAGCCAAGAGTTTACTCAAAAAGACCCCAAATATATATTTATTGGGATGGAGGTGGATATGGTAATGGATAAGTCTCTCAAATATAATCTTGAGAATATATAAATGGTACTTATGATACTTAGACTTTCCAAAAAGGGCATCCATATAGTCCTTGACAATTGTGTGGATAAGGTCATGGAAGATGTAGGTCATAACATGATAGAAGGTTGCACCATCATTTTTAAGAGCAAAAGGAATGAATTTATAATAGAAATTCCCCCATGGGGTGATAAAGGAAGTCTTGTGTTCTTTAAGAACAATCAAAATTTGATTATAACCTGAGAATCTGTCTATAAGAGACAACATCTCATGGCCTGCTATAAGATCAATAAGTTGGCCAATGCTAGGTAGAGGAAATTCATCCTCTGGGTAGGTAAGGTTAAGTTCAGAAAACTACATAGATATGTAGTCCCCCTATGTCTTTAGTGATAGGAACAATGTTCAAAACCCACTGAGGGTAATCAATGGGTTAAATGAAGTTGATAGAGAGGAGGCATTGAAGCTCTTCTTTGACAAAAAGGGATATGTGAGGATGCATTCATTGAAGTTTTTATTTGACATGATTAGATTCATGACTAGTGATGATATTATTGGTGGAAATGGCCAAGTCAATACTAGGCATGTTGGCATATGACTAGGCAAATACAATTCTATTATCTTAGAGGAAGGTAGAGAAGTCCTAAAGTTCCTTAGTGGTGAGGGATTGGCCAAGTTTGATAACATAAGGGTTACTCAAAGTGCCTATTTCAATATCTATAGTGGATTAATTCAACATAGTAGAGGTGTTAGGTGGTAAGGATTTGTGGATGGAGGAATCAAGTGCACCAAATTAGGTGAGAATAAAATCATCATCTTGGCACTAAAAAATGTTAATGGTAGGAGATTATTCTCCTAAAAGTTTAGGATGGATCAAAGGGATGGATAAGGGTGTCACTTATTTCTTGTAAGTTAAGGGGCTAAGGTTGATCATGTTGACAAAAAAAGGTTTGGTGGGATAAAATCCTCATCTTGACACTCAGGTAGAGGGGGCATTGGTGAGGAAGGGGTATATTTTTCAATAATGGTAGTGGAAAGTTGTGTGGAATTATTTTAATTGGGTAGAATGAAGCAAATACCATTCTTCTCATGATTCTTTTGGGTCTCAATTGAGATCAATGTGTGTGGGCCATACTCATACCATCCTAAACCAAACCCTTTTTAGGCACACCTATGGAGGTATATTTTGGTGAAGTCTAGGTTATCCAAGTAAGAGAATGTATAGGTGAATGGTTATGGTGAAGAGGGGGTGGTGATAGAATTGAGTGGCTTGTCAATTCCACCATTGATAAAATGGTTTTGATTTCTCAAAGGCCCCAAGGGAATAATGGCCCCAGTGTTGGGGTCATAACCTGGTTAGTGGTTGGGTTTCCCATACTCTTATGGAGTAGGGAAAGCATCAAGGGTAAGGAGATAGTATTCTCTAAGGGTAAGGTCATGTAAGGTAGAATCCAAAGGATAAGTGGTGGGTATCTAGTCTATGGGAATAGATAAACTTGTACATGCCTTTATGAAAGGGGAAATAATGTCTTCATTTTTTATAGTTAAAGGTGTGGTGGTGGATGCTTAGGGTGATTTTATCTAGGGTAAGAGGGAATCATTAGGTCAATAAGTCAAGATACATGCTACAAAAGGGATTGGGTCAGTTGGTATGATAATAACCTAACCCTCATGCTCAAATTTGATGTAACAGTGAAGGGTAGAAGGTACATAACCCATATCACAAATCAAAGGTCTCCCTAGAAAAACATTATATTAGAATTCACCTTTGACCACATAGAAGAGTTCAGATAGTGTGTATGGCCCAAGATAAATGTGGAGGATAACGGTTCCCAAGGTAGTGGTCATAGTTTTAAAGGATCTAAAGTTTGGGAAATGATATTGTTTGGTAATTGGAGTTGGTCATAGGCCTGGGAAGAGATGATGTTGATGGTAGCTCCCCCATCGATCATAACCCATTTGATGCAAGTTTGGTTGATATGGGAAGTAATAAATAGAGGAGGATCCAGATCCTTAAGATGGATAGAGGGTATCTCTAAGTCATTGAAAGTAAAAAGGATGGATAGTTGGAGAGCGCCTATGAAGGCTTCTATAGGTTAGAAGTCTCCTAGTCTGAACTTAATAGCCTACATAGCCTCTATCATGGACTGGTGATGGTAAGGTGAGGTGAAAATGAGCATGTAGAGACTCATATTAGTTGTATTTTGGTAGATTTTCTTAATAATGACCCTCTTGATTGATTTAGAAGGGTTAGTCTCATAGGTGCCTAAGATGGTAATTTTAGGTTTAGCTAAGGACATAGATGTTTGGATCTGGTTTGGTTTAGGGTGAGATGATGGGTATGTCTATGGAATGAACACCTTTACTTTCCTTTTATCATTTTTTTGATTGTGTGACCACATTAATGGTATGGATAGAAGGGAAGGATAGGGCATGAGGTTGGGTAGGCTCTAGTTCATTTTAAGGTGAGAGTGGAGAATTAGGTATGATTTGAAGAATGGCTATCAGGTGCATTGGTAGAGGGGTCAAGGGGAGTTCATATAATAAAAGATAATATTCATCATAGAGATGATGGATAATAGCCTAGATAACTTTGTCATTATTTATGTCATGTCCAAGTGTTCTATGGTAGGAACATATTTGATGGTCATTATACCAGGCTAGTTTTGAACCAAGAAGATTGAAAGGTCTGGTAGGAGGTAAAGTGAGGCTTGCAATAACATTTGAAAAATGGTTTTATAGGATTTATATATAGGTGGGAAAGGTCTAGAGATTATTTTTTGGTCAGTAAGTTAGGTGTTTTGGTGATGATAGGTTTGGTGAGATGGGTTTTGGGTAAGGTGGTATTTATAGGTAATGGTTTTGGTTTGGGTATGCTAGTGGTTGGGGTGTTTGAGGTTGATATTCTAGATATTGGTAATTCAAGATAGACTAATGCATCAAATATTAATTTGGCTGGTGTAACCAATGATGGTAGATGGAATGTGTTGAATGGAGCCCACCTTTTAGGCAAAGTCAAGGGATGAAGACCCAAGATAGAGGGTAAGGTAGAGGGAGGTAGAATCTTGGACATGTGGAATTTAAATTATTTTATTTATTTGGCTAGTTTTTCTTGAGGATTAGGTCTAGATTTAGATGTGAGTAGCTCTATTTTTAGAGATGGGTGGGTCAAATTCTTTGTAGGGAAGGCACCAAGAGTTTTGAAAGGTTTGGTTGGTGGTCTAGTTATCTGCAGTAGGATTGAATTGATTGGTTTAGAGGATGATGGGCTATTACAAGTTTTGATTGGTTTAAGAGGAGGTGGAAATATGATAGATTAGCTGGTTAAAGGGGTTATAGAAGGTTTGGGTTTATTGATGTAAGGGAGTCTTGAAAATTGCCAGAAGGTGGCTCATTCCATATCTAGTTTTGTGACCAAACCTAACTTTTAAACAAGTATAGAAAAAGGTCTATATATTGGTCTCACCCATTGGGTAGTGGATGTTAAGGATAAACCTATGGGTTGAGGAGGAGGGTTGGTATCCTTGTTTATTTCCTCAAGTAAGGAATGTAAGTTTGGGTTGGGTAGATACTTCATGAGGGGTTCTTTTGAAAAAGTTCCTCCCCTAAGCATGATGTCCATAGTAGTGGTTTATTCTATAGTTAGGGGAAATGGTGAATTATGAATGGTTATTTTCTTATATAGGATATTTTAATGGGTGCTTGATGATTCAAAATTATCCATGAGTGAAGCCAAGTAAAAATGAACATCTTTGGTTTGGGCCTCTAAAGGAAGGGAAGGTGACGTATTATAGGTAGTGATAATATTATTACAGATTGGCTTAGCCAAAATCCTCTAGCTACATTAATGCATCAGCCTGCACCTGGTTTCAATCTTACCAGGATATTAAATCAAGGATTTGACTCTATGAATGTTCTTGTCCAAGAACAAATCCTCAGAGAAGGCCTGCATCCCCGATATATGAGGATCTCTTATGCAGAAGGACACGACCTGCAAATGTCTGTAGCAGTGACGCTTCAAGCTAACCACCGTCAAAACTTAGAAGTCATCACAATAGAAAGGCTCAACAGTGAATTCCTGTATCACCAGTTCACAGAGCTATTAAATCGACCACTATGGACGTGGCACATTCGGATCAGATCTACATCTAACGAACATCTGTATCGCTGGATTGCTCGACATGGCCCGCATAGAATTCATGAAGAACAAAATCATGATCAAGATATGGTAGTGCACACAATCATTCGCCGACAGCTTGAGTGGGAATCTTATTTCCACTGCACACTGAGACATAGGCCATGTGAAGCGGGACCCCCAAATTGTCGACATTGGCATCTCCAAAGCACCTTTCAGATAAGATGCCTTTTTCACCAATATCCGAAGATGACTTAGAAGACGAAGTGGAAGACATGTTGGGCCCACAACCCATGATTCCTTCATCACCATCATCATCATGTGGATCCAATACCTCGAATAGTATCTCACTGTAGCCATCTTTTAAGCTGTAAAGCATGATTGGATTGACACTGACTTGCCAGCGAAGTAGGCAAGACCACCCAAATATTGCTATAAATAAGCCTCTCTGCCTATGTATTATTATCAAAAAAATTTCAGTGTGAAAAACTAGTAGCCTTGTAAAAGAGTATGCTCTTCACTTGCCCTTTTCGAAGGATCCTGTGAATCAGAAATTAAAGCAAGGATATTGTAATAATTTTTGTGAGTAATAGAGTGAAGCCATAGCCATTCGGCCCCTGCCTACTATCGCAGGTTTCTTCTAAATCAAGTTGTTAACGAGTGGAACAAGGAGGCATCTACTGACGTATAAAAGATTGGTATCAGAACCCTAATCAAGATTACTGTAAGTTGTGAATCATTTTTCCTATTTCTCGGATCGATCTTTTGAGTTCTTTGCTTTGAAAATTTCTTTGGGAAAGTTATTGCATCGAGTCACAGGCCGTTATTCCAATTGTCATAGGCCGCTTTTAACTCTGCATCCCTTTATTCCCTTACCATAAATTTCTCGCTTACCAGAACCCAAATCTCCCCGCAATGGAATTTGGAAAAGCACCATCCACATCTACCGTAGAAATCATGAACGAATCTGAGTTTGAAGGCATGTATGAACTCCCTCCATTTATCCCAGATCAATTATCGGACTACCCCGATATTAAGAAACTAACTTGTTTAAACCTCCAGCTATTAAGGCTTCTCATGTGTATAAAAAGTCTGAGTTAGTTAAGTTTAAGTTTTTTTATACTTCTAGTTATTTATCTTTTGTAAAGCCTAGAATCAAGTCTGTCGAGTTAACCCTCTGTTACAAACCCAAGAAAACTTATCAAACAAATTTACTCTCTCTGTTACCTGAGCAAGAAATCAATTATATTAGGTCACATGAAGATGTCAAATTTGTCCATTTTGGTTTGATCAGAATACATATTAGACCCTTGATTCCTAGTAATATTAAACCTATATTGTATCTAGCTTTGTTTGATGCCACCAAGTCAGCTTTAAACATTCTTGTCAGTTATCCAGTCTTGGCTGCTTAAATGATGATACTATTTGTTTTGAGTTTTGTCCCAACCTCTCTGTCACAGTCTGCAATAAAGGTTGTAAAGAAGTTAAACATGGATATTTAGATTGTTGGGGTCTGTTTACCTCACTGTTTGGTCTAGATATGTTCAGAGAATTCAAATATGCATCCATTAACATATCTGTTGTCTATAGTATGACCAACACAAATCACCCCAAAATCCTTGAGAATCTGCCCTATGCCAAAAGACTCAGTGGAACTATACAACTGCAAAAAGGCCACATTGAAGCAGTTGAAATCCCCCATGAATGGAAACTTAACTGGTTAAAAAATGTTTCTCCCAAAATGAAAAGTCAAGCCACAGTCCACCATAGTGATGGCAGATCTGTAAATATCCTACCAAGATCCCTATTTGTAAATTCCCGTCTCTCTCCTACAAGACCATCTACGTCTTCTTCCCGTAGATCTGTCAAAACTGGTCACATTTTGATCGAAGATGAAGAGGTAAATCAGGGCAATGATTTACCAGGTACTCTAATGAACCTTCCAAGAGAAGACAGTATAGAATTCTACACAGAAGATACTACTACTCTGTACAGAGGTGGAAGATGGCCGCCACAAAAAGGTGTCCACAAGCAACCAGCAGGAACTATGCAGTATTTTGCAGCTGCATACGAGAACCCCTCTAATGATTTCAAGCAAAGGAACTACACTGTGAGATTTAATTCTCATCTTATAGAAAATTTTGATGATCTGTGTAGAGATATTTTGTCCATTAAGGATACTGTAAATAATAAAGAAAATAAAGTATCTTCCATAGATACTAAAATTGATTTGTTAGATGATAGTCTTAGCTGGCTGTCAAAAGAAGACCAAAAGGCAGAATCGACTTCCAAGCCTCTCTGTTCAGTCCCTCTGGTCCTAATCTTAAGACTGTAAAAAGATCACCTAGTCATACCCTTATGCAAAGAACCCATATACATTTTCAGCCTTGGTATTTGAATATAGATGACCTACTAAATCCCTTGAATGAAATCATTGCCTGGTGCAATACCATGCGTGTCTTAGTTATTCAGGCCCATCTTGACGAAGTAGGCAACACCTGCTTTGCAAAAAAAAATATATGGGGTGTCACTAGTTTGTGGTGGCAGTCAATGACTAAACCACAATAGTATGAGCGTGTACATAATCAGCCAGATTCTTTAGCAGCATTATTTTTACTATTGATTAATGAGTTTGCACCTCCAATTGGCAATAGAGAATTGGAATCCAAAAAATGGTTATTAAAGATGGAGCTCTGCGATTTGAAGCAGTTTGACGCCTTTGCTAAACAATTCCGGTAATTGGCTTATGAAAGCAGATGTTATGCTTCTACTGAAATTAAGTTAAAATTTTTGCATGCTATGCCTTATAATTTGATTGACAGAGTAATATCTTATATTGACCTCAAACGACTCACGATCGAAGATCTAGCCCTTTTTGATGTCATGGATTTCAATAAGCAGCAAATTATGACTTTAGTCTCTGAGACTAAGTCTATACAAAAGCTTAGTAAGCATAAGGCATCTCAGATAGCTCTAGTGTTCCCTGAAACAACCCCATTTGGCTGTAGACCATTTGTACAACCTTGTCACCAACAAAAGTAGCGCCACAAGCATGTCTCCTTTCACCGCCGCTCTTTTCCCAAGAAACATTCTTATGCTCCTCCTCATCATTTCCTCAAGAAACGATGCCATGCTCATCTTCCTTCCAAGCAGTTGATTTGCTATATCTGTCGCAAACCTGGCCATATTGCTCCCAAATGCTCTTGCAAAAACCCTGTTGTTAAAGCTATTTTTTCCTCCAACGCAGTAGCATGGTGGGATATTGTAGATGCAGATGAAGATCTTTATCTTCAAGAGGATATTTATGAACCTACACTAGAAGATCTTCCAGATGAAGCATCAGATGATGAAGAAGATGCAGCAGCCCTTGAATCACTTGCAGATGAGTTAGAACAACCAATGACTAATATGCAACGTGGTGCAAGACAGTATAAACCAAGAGAACATGACTGGTCTACACTAAATTATGAAGCAAGAGGAACCTGGTCACGACACCACCATGAAGTACCTGAAAGACCAGAAAAGCCAAGATACAGAGGATACTCTAGAGGAGAATCATCTAGAGGGAGACAACCCTCTATGCCAAGACAACCTCCCACAATGCACAGACAAGAACATCCTCCTGTGCAATATCCAAGCTCTTTCAAGCCAAGCGACTCCTGGATAAAGAATAAGGTCACCAGCAAAGAGCCACCTAAAGAAATAAGAGAGCCCATATGGGAACAGATCCTACCAGCAAAAGAACCTGTCTTACCAGCAGATCCACGGTGGGATTGTGACAATGAAGAGGATGAAGTCGGCAGTATGTTTTACTCCGACCAAGATTACTATCTTGCTGAATGTAGTAATCTCCAAGAAGAAGAAGCTGAACTAGAAGAAGAAGAAGAAGTCTACCCTGAACCAACAATTATTCAGGATCCAGGAAAGTAGAAACTAGTATGTACTATTATTCCTTCTTTAGAACTACAACAGCCTGTCTATCTAAACCATTTAATTAATGGTAGATTTGCTCAATTATTTACACTAGAAATAAATGGCAGACTTGTAGATGCACAAGTAGACACTAGTGCTTCTCTCTAATTTGCTAAACCACAACTCATCAATGACTGGAAGACACTTGATGAGAACCAAGCTTACAAGAGCATTGATGTTCAGGGGAATAGTTTTACCTGTAGAAACTATAAACACCAACAGAGCCTTCGCATCCAAAATAAAATCTTCCACTGTGACTTCTTTGCCCTAGAGAAGATGCCTATTGATATCCTCCTTGGAGGATCATTCATTGATAGATATACACCCTATGGTGCTACTGTAAAAAGCATAATGTTCACCATAGATAATGAAAGGCTTCGCATACCACGCCTAATTTATGCCACAAAATAGTTCCCGAACTCCATGACTCAGAGCCCTAAAATAATCCCAATCGAAATCTTAGAACTTGGAGAAAGGATCAAGTCCTCTATCTGTTCAGAGAATCCTCAACAGTTTTGGTCCAAAGCTATGCCTGAAATGGAAATCAAGATACTTAAAAGCAAGCATATGAAGATTGGGAAAAGGATCCCAATACCGGCACAAGATTATGATGATATGGAAGCACAGATCAAAGATCTGGAAACACATGGCTTCATTGAAAAATCTACCTCTCCTTTCTGCTGTTACGCCTTTATGGTAAACAAGCACTCAGAACAGAAAAGAGGAAAGAAAAGAATGGTCATTAATTATAGACCATTAAATGCAATAAAAGAGCCATATCCATATCTGATCCCAGATAAAAGCTACTTGCTTGAGAAAGTTACAGCCTGTAAATATTTCTCACAATTTGATTGCAAGTCAGGCTTTTACCAGATAAGAGTCAAAGAAGAAGACAGAGCCAAGACAGCCTTCAGCTACCCCTTTGGCCACTTTCAATGGATTGTCATGCCTTTCGGCCTTATGAATGCACCATCATATTACCAGGCGCATATGGATAAAATTTTTGGTGGCACTTCTCATTTTCTTTGTGTATATATTGATGATATTCTTATTTTTAGTAATTCTTTAGATGAGCATGCTACTCATCTCTCCCAATTCTTTCAGCTCGCACAAGATGTAGGAATAGTCCCCTCAGAGACTAAGATTCAGTTATGTAAAACTGAATGCAACTTCCTCAGTATGGTGATCCGAGAATCAAAGCTGCAAGTCCAGACACATATTAAAGAAAAAGTCATCAGTTTTCCAGAGCAACTTGATAAACCAAAGTTGCAAGCATTTTTGGGATTATTAAATTATTTAAATAATTTCTATCCTAACTCTAGTGAAGATAGGTACATACTTCAAAACCTTCTCCAAAAAAAGAAGACATTCCGTTGGGAATAACAACACACAGTAGCAGTACAAAAGATCAAAGCCAAGGTTGTTGCCTTGCCCGAACTGCACATCCCAAAATCTCAACAGATGAAAGTTTATACCGATGCCTCTGACCTCTCATGGGGAGGAGTACTTGTTTGTATAGTAGATAATAAAGAATTTGTGTGTGAGTTTGCTAACGGTGTGTTTATCTCCGATGTTTTAAAATGGATATCCTCTGACAAAGAGATCTATGCTGTGAAAAAATGTTTAGAGAAGTTTATGCTGAAACTTTTATATCTGCCACACTTTATAATTATAACCGATTGTACTAGATTTTTGACCTTTAGAGAAAAGGATCATGGTCGGAAAGATGGTCGCGGGAAATATGTACGGTGGCAAGCATTCTTTCATCAGTTCAATTTTTCTGTGGAGCATATTATAGGTAGTGATAATATTACTGCAGATTGGCTCAGCCAGAATCCTCCAGCTACATTAATGCATCAGCCTACACCTGGTTTCAATCTTACCAAGATATTAAATCAAGGATTTGACTCTATGAATGTTCTTGTCCAAGAACAAATCCTTAGAGAAGGCCTGCATCCCCGATATATGAGGATCTCCTATGCAGCAGGACAAGACCTACAAATGTCTGTAGCAGTGACGCTTCAAGCTAACCACCGTCAAAACTAAGGAGTCATCACAATAGAAAGGCTCAATAGTGAATTCCTGTATCACCAGTTCACTGAGCTATTAAAGCGACCACTATGGACGTGGCACATTCGGATCAGATCTACATCCAACGAACATCTGTATCGCTGGATTGCTCGACATGGCTTGCATAGAATTCATGAAGAACAAAATCATGATCAAGATACGGTAGTGCACACAATCATTCACCGATAGCTTGAGTGGGAATCTTATTTCCACTACACTCTGAGACATATGCCATGTGAAGCGGGACCCCCAAATTGTCGACATTGGCATCTCCAAAGCATCTTTCAGATAAGATGCCTTTTCCAACCAATATCCTAAGATGACTTAGAAGACAAAGCGGAAGACATGTTGGGCCCACAACCCATGATTCCTATATCACCATCATCATCATGTGGATCCAATGCCTCGAATAGTATCTCACTATAGCGACCTTTTGAGCTATAAAGCATGATGGGATTGACACCGCCTTGCCAGCGAAGCAGGCAGGACCACCCAAATATTGCTATAAATAACCCTCTCTGCCTATGTATTATCATCAAAAAAAATTTAGTGTGAAAAACTAGTAGCCTTGTAAAAGAGTATGCTCTTCACTTGCCCTTTTCGAAGGATCCTATGAATCAGAAATTAAAGCAAGGATATTGTAATAAGTTTTGTGAGTAATAGATTAAAGCCGTAGCCTTTCGGCCCCTGCCTACTATCGCAGGTTTCTTATAAATCAAGCTGTTAACGAGTGGAACAAGGAGGTGTCTATAGACATATAAAAAGATTGGTATCTTCCATAGATACTAAAATTGATTTGTTAGATGATAGTCTTAGCTGGCTGTCAAAAGAAGACCAAAAGGCAGAATCGACTTCCAAGCCTCTCTCTTCAGTCTCCTTTGGTCCTAATTTTAAGACTATAATAGGATCACCTAGTCATACCCTTATGCAAAGAACCCATATACATTTGCAGCCTTGGTATTTGAATATAGATGACCTGCTAAATCCCTTGAATGAAATCACTGCCTGGTGCAATACCATGCGTGTCTTAGTTATTCAGGCCCATCTTGACCAAGTAGGTAGCAGCTGCTTTGCAACAAAATTTTTATGGGCTGTCACTAGTTTGTGGTGGCAGTCAATGACTGAACCACAACAGTATGAGCATGTACATAATCAGCCAGATTCTTTAGCAGCATTATTTTTACTATTGATTAATGAGTTTGCACCTCTAGTTGGCAATAGAGAACTGGAATCTAAAAAATGGTTATTAAAGATGGAGCTCTGTGATTTGAAGCAGTTTGACACCTTTGCTAAACAATTCCGGCAATTGGCTTATGAAAGCAGATGTTATCCTTCTACTGAAATTAAGTTAAAATTTTTGCATGTTATGCCTTATTATTTGACTGACAGAGTACTATCTTATATTGACCTCAAAGGACTCACGATCAAAGATCTAGCCCTTTTTTATGTCATGGATTTCGCCAAGCAGCAAATTATGACTTTAGTCTCTGAGACTAAGTCTATGCAAAAGCTCAGTAAGCATCAAGCATCTCAGATAGCTCCAGTGTTCCCTGAAACAGCCCCATTTGGCTGTAGACCATTTGTACAACCTCGTCGCCAACAGAAGTAGCGCCGCAAGCATGTCTCCTTTCGCCGCTGCTCTTTTCCTAAGAAACATTATTATGCTCCTCCTCATCATTTCCTCAAGAAACGACGCCACGCTCGTCCTCCTTCCAAGCAGCCGATTTGCTATATCTGTCGCAAACCTGGCCATATTGCTCCCAATTGCTCTTGCAAAAACCCTACTGTTAAAGTTGTTTTTTCCTCCAACGCAGTAGCGTGGTGGGATATTGTAGATGCAGATGAAGATCTTTATCTTCAAGAAGATATTTATGAACCTACACTCGAAGATCTTCCAGATGAAGCATCAGATGATGAAGAAGATGCAGCAGCCCTTGAATCACTTGTAGATGAGTTAGAACAACCAATGACTAATATGCAATGTGGTGCAAGACAGTATAGACCAAGAGAACGTGACTGGTCTACAATAAATTATGCAGCAAGAGGAACTTGGTCACGACACCACCATGAAGTACCTGAAAGACCAGAAAAGCCAAGAAATAGAGGATACTCCAGAGGAGAATCATCTAGAGGGAGACATCCCTCTATGCCAAGACAACCTCCCACAATTCACAGACAAGAACATCCTCCTGTGCAATATCCAAGCTCTTTCAAGCCAAGCGACTCCTAGATAAAGAATAAGTTCACCAGCAGAGAGCCGCCTAAAGAAATAAGAGAGCCCATATGGGAACAGATCCTACCAGTAGAAGAACCTGTCTTAGCAGCAGATCCATAGTGGGATTGTGACAATGAAGAGGATGAAGTCGGCAGTATGTTTTACTCTGACCAAGATTACTATCTTGGTGAATGAAGTAATCTCTAAGAAGAAGAAGCTGAACTAGAAGAAGAAGAAGAAGTCTACCCTGAACCAACAATTGTTCAGGATCTAGGAAAGCAGAAACTGGTATGTACCAATATTCCTTCTTTAGAACTACCACAGCCTGTCTATCTAAAGCATTTAATTAATGGTAGATTTGCTCAATTCTTTACACTAGAAATAAATGGCAGACTGGTAGATGCACAAGTAGACACTGGTGCTTCTCTCTCATTTGCTAAACCATAACTCATTAATGATTGGAAGACACTTGATGAGAACCTAGCTTACAAGAGCATTGATGTTTAGGGGAATAGTTTGACCTATAGAAACTATAAACACCAACAGAGCCTTCGCATCCAAAATAAAATCTTCCACTGTGACTTCTTTGCCCTAGAGAAGATGCCTATTGATATCCTCCTTGGAGGATCATTCATTGATAGATATACACCCTATGGTGCTACTGCAAAAAGCATAATGTTCACCATAGATAATGAAAGGCTTCGCATACCACACCTAATTTATGCCACAGAATAGTTCCCAAGCTCCATGACTCGGAGCGCTGAAATAATCCCAGCCGAAATCTTAGAACTTGGAGAAAGGATCAAGTCCTCTATCTGTTCAGAGAATCCTGAGCAGTTTTGGTCCAAAGCTATGCCTGAAATAGAAATCAAGATACTTGAAGGCAAGCATATGATTATTGGGAAAAGGATCCCAATACCGGCATAGGATTATGATGATATGGAAGCACAGATCAAAGATCTGGAAACACATGGCTTCATTGGAAAATCTACGTCTCCTTTTTGTTGTTACGCCTTTATGGTAAACAAGCACTCAGAATAGAAAAGAGGAAAGAAAAGAATGGTCATTAATTATAGACCATTAAATTCAATAACAGAGCCATATCTATATCCAATCCCAAATAAAAGCTACTTGCTTGAGAAATTTGCAGCCTGTAAATATTTCTCACAATTTGATTGCAAGTCAGGCTTTTACCAGATAAGAGTCAAAGAAGAAGACAGAGCCAAGACAGCCTTCAGCTGCCCCTTTGGCCACTTTCAATGGACTATCATGCCTTTCGGCCTTATGAATGCACGGGCATATTACCAGGCGCATATGGATAAAAATTTTGGTGGCACTTCTCATTTTCTTTGTGTATATATTGATGATATTCTTATTTTTAGTAATTCTTTAGATGAACATGCTACTCATCTCTCCCAATTCTTTCAGCTGGCACAAGATGCAGGAATATTCCTCTCAGAGACTAAGATTCAGTTATGTAAAAATGAATGCAAATTCCTCGGTATGGTGATCCGAGAATCAAAGCTGCAAGTCTAGCCACATATTAAAGAAAAAGTCATCGGTTTTCCAGAGCAACTTGATAAACCAAAGTTGCAGGCATTTTTGGGATTATTAAATTATTTAAATAATTTCTATCCTAACTCTGGTGAAGATAGGTACATATTTCAAAACCTTCTCCAGAAAAAGAAGACATTCCATTGGGAAGAACAACACACAGCAGCAGTACAAAAGATCAAAGCCAAGGTTGCTGCCTTGCCCGAACTGCACATCCCAAAATCTCAACAGATGAAAGTTTATACCGATGCCTCTGACCTCTCATGGGGAGGAGTACTTGTTTGTATAGTAGATAATAAAGAATTTGTGTGTGAGTTTGCTAGCGGTGTGTTTAGCTCCGATGTTTTAAAATGGATCTCCTCTGACAAAGAGATCTATGCTGTGACAAAATGTTTAGAGAAGTTTATGCTGAAACTTCTACATATGCCACACTTTATAATTGTAACTGATTGTACTAGATTTTTGACCTTTAGAGAAAAGGATCATGGTCGGAAAGATGGTCGCGGGAAATATGTACAGTGGCAAGCATTCTTTCATCAATTCAATTTTTCTGTGGAGTATATTATAGGTAGTGATAATATTATTGTAGATTGGCTCAGCCGGAATCCTCCAGCTACATTAATGCATCAGCCTGCACCTGGTTTCAATCTTACCAAGATATTAAATCAAGGATTTGACTCTATGAATGTTCTTGTCCAAGAACAAATCCTCAGAGAAGGCATGCATCCTCGATATACGAGGATCTCCTATGCAGTAGGACAAGACCTGCAAATGTTTACATCAGTGACGTTTCAAGCTAACCGCCGTCAAAACTTAGGAGTCATCACAATAGAAAGGCTCAACAGTGAATTCCTATATCACCAATTCACTGAGCTATTAAAGCGACCACTATGGACGTGGCGCATTCGGATCAGATCTACATCCAACAAACATCTATATCATTAGATTGCTCGACATGGCCCACATAGAATTCATGAAGAACAAAATCATGATCAAGGTACGGTAGTGCACACAATCATTCGCTGATAGCTTGAGTGGGAATCTTATTTCCACTGCACTCCTAGACATACGCCATGTGAAGCGGGACCCCCAAATTGTCGACATTGGCATCTCTAAAGCACCTTTCAGATAAGATGTCTTTTTCAACCAATATCTAAAGATGACTTAGAAGATGAATCGGAAGACATGTTGGGCCCACAACCCATGATTCCTTCATCACCATCATCATCATGTGGATCCAATGCCTCAAATAGTATCTCACTGTAGCCATCTTTTGAGCTGTAAAGCATGATGGGATTGACACCGCCTTGCCAGTGAAGCAGGCAGGACCGCCCAAATATTGCTATAAATAAGCCTCTCCGCCTATGTATTATCATCGAAAATTTTTCAGTGTGAAAAACTAGTAGCATTGTAAAAGAGTATG
Source organism: Torreya grandis (assembly GCA_037957365.1). NCBI lineage: Eukaryota > Viridiplantae > Streptophyta > Pinopsida > Cupressales > Taxaceae > Torreya > Torreya grandis. The sequence goes on along the minus strand of JARHVA010005964.1, from coordinate 274,687 downwards.
CTCTTCACTTGCCCTTTTCGAAGGATCCTGTGAATCAGAAATTAAAGCAAGGATATTGTAATAAGTTTTGTGAGTAATAGAGTGAAGCCGTAGCCATTCGGCCCCTGCTTACTATCGCAGGTTGATCTTTTATACGTCAGTAGACGCCTCAATGTTCCACTCGTTAACAGCTTGATTTAGAAGAAACCTGCGATAGTAGGCAGGGGCTGAATGGCTACGACTTCAATCTATTACTCACAAAACTTATTACAATATCCTTGCTTTAATTTTTGATTCACATGATCCTTCGAAAAGGGCAAGTGAATCAAAAATTAAAGCAAGGATATTGTAATAAGTTTTGTGAGTAATAGAGTGAAGCCATAGCCATTCGGCCCCTACCTACTATTGTAGGTTTCTTCTAAATCAAGCTTTTAATGAGTGGAACAAGGAGGCATCTACTGACGTATAAAAGATTGGTATTAGAGCCATAATCAAGATTACTAAAAGTTGTGAATCATTTTTCCTATTTCGCGGATCAATCTTTTGAGTTCTTTGCTTTGAAAATTTCTTTGGGAATGTTATTGCATCGAGTCACAGGCCGTTATTCTGATTGTCATAGGCCGCTTTTATCTCTGCATCCCTTTATTCCCTTACCAGAAATTTCTTGCTTACCAGAACCCAAATCTCCCCGCAATGGAATTTAGAAAAGCACCATCCACATCTACCATAGAAATCATGAATGAATCTGAGTTCAAAGGCATGTATGAACTCCCTCCATTTGTCCCAGATCAATTATCGGACTGCCCCGATATTGATATTACTGAAGAAAATCTTTAGCAAGAAACTAACTTGTTTAAACCTCCAGCTATTAAGGCTTCTCATGTGTATAAAAAGTCTGAGTTAGTTAATTCTAAGTTTTTGTATACTTCTACTTATTTATCTTTTTTAAAGCCTAGAATCAAGTCTGTCGAGTTAACCCTCTGTTACAAACCCAAGAAAACTTATCAAACAAATTTACTCTCTCTGTTACCTGAGCAAGAAATCAATTATATCATGTTACATGAAGATGTCAAATTTGTCCATTTTGGTTTGATCAGAATACATATTAGACCCTTGATTCCTAGTAATATTAAACCTGTATTGTATCTAGCTTTGTGTGATCGCCGCCAAGTCAACTTTAAACATTCTTGTCAGTTATCCTGTCTTGGCCGCTTAAATGATGATACTATTTGTTTTGAGTTTTGTCCCAACCTCTCTGTCACAGTCTGTGATTAAGGTTGTAAAGAAGTTAAACATGGATCTTTAGATTGTTGGGGTCTGTTTACCTCACTGTTTGGTCTAGATATGTTCGGAGAATTCAAATATGCATCCATTAACATATATGTTGTCTATAGTATGACCAACACAAATCACCCCAAAATACTTGAGAATCTGCCCTATGCTAGAAGACTCAGTGGAACTGTACAACTGCAAAAAGGCCACATTGAAATAGTTGAAATCCCCCATGAATGGAAACTTGACTGGTTAAAAAAATGTTTCTCCCAAAATGAAAAGTCAAGCCACAATCCACCATAGTGATGGCAGATCTGTAAATATCCTACCAAGATCCCTGTCTGTAAATTCCCGTCTCTCTCCTACAAGACCATCTACATCTTCTTCCCGTAGATCTGTCAAAATCGGTCACATTTTGATCGTAGATGAAGAGGTAAATTAGGGCAATGATTTACCAGGTACTCTAATGAACATTCCAAGAGAAGACAGTATAGAATTCTACACAGAAGATACTACTACTCTATACAGAGGTGGAAGATGGCCGCCGCAAAAAGGTGTCCACAAGCAACTAGCAAGAACTATGCAGTATTTTGCAGCTGCATACGAGAACCCCTCTAATGAGTTCAAGCAAAGGAACTACACTGCGAGATTTAATTCTCATCTTATAGAAAATTTTGATGATCTGTGTAGAGATATTTTGTCCATTAAGGATACTGTAAATAATATAGAAAAGAAAGTATCTTCCATAGATACTAAAATTGATTTGTTAGATGATAGTCTTAGCTGGCTGTCAAAAGAAGACCAAAAGGCAGAATCGACTTCCAAGCCTCTCTGTTCAGTCTCCTTTGGTCCTAATTTTAAGACTGTAAAAAGATCACCTAGTCATACCCTTATGCAAAGAACCCATATACATTTTCAGCCTTGGTATTTGAATATAGATGACCTGCTAAATCCCTTAAATGAAATCACTACCTGGTGCAATACCATGCGTGTCTTAGCTATTCAGGCCCATCTTGACCAAGTAGGCATCACCTGCTTTGCAACAAAATTTTTATGGGGTGTCATTCGTTTGTGGTGGCAGTCAATGACTGAACCACAACAGTATGAGCGTGTATATAATCAGCCATATTCTTTAGCAGCATTATTTTTACTATTGATTAATGAGTTTGCACCTCCAGTTGGCAATAGAGAACTGGAATCCAAAAAATGGTTATTAAAGATGGAGCTCTGCGATTTGAAGCAGTTTGATGCCTTTGCTAAACAATTCTGGCAATTGGCTTATGAAAGCAAATGTTATGCTTCTACTGAAATTAATTTAAAATTGTTTCATGCTATGCCTTATAATTTGATTGACAGAGTACTATCTTATATTGACCTCAAAGGACTCACGATCGAAGATCTAGCCCTTTCTGATGTCATGGATTTTGCCAAGCAGCAAATTATGACTTTAGTCTCTGAGACTAAGTCTATGCAAAAGCTCAGTAAGCATCAAGCATCTCAAATAGCTCCAGTGTTCCCTAAAATAGCCCCATTTGGCTATAGACCATTTGTACAACCTCATCGCCAATAGAAGCAGTGCCACAAGCATGTCTCCTTTCCCCACCGCTCTTTTCCCAAGAAACATTCTTATGCTCCTCCTCATCGTTTCCTCAAGAAATGATGCCATGCTCGTCCTCCTTCCAAGCAGCCGATTTGCTATATCTGTCGCAAACCTGGCCATATTGCTCCCAATTGCTCTTGCAAAAACCCTGCTGTTAAAGCTATGTTTTCCTCCAACGTATTAGCGTGGTGGGATATTGTAGATGCAAATGAAGATCTTTATCTTCAAGAAGATATTTATGAACCTACACTTGAAGATATTCTAGATGAAGCATCAAATGATGAAGAAGATGCAGCAGCCCTTGAATCACTTACAGATGAGTTAGAACAACCAATGACTAATATGCAACGTGGTGCAAGACAGTATAGACCAAGAAAACATGACTGGTCTACACTAAATTATGAAGCAAGAGGAACCTGGTCACGACACTACCATGAAGTACCTGAAAGACCAGAAAAGCCAAGAAATAGAGGATACTCCGAAGGAGAATCATCTAGAGGGAGACAGCCCTCTATGCCAAGACAACCTCCCACAATGCACAGACAAGAACATCCTCCTATGCAATATCCAAGCTCTTTCAAGCCAAGCAACTCCTAGATAAAGAATAAGTTCACCAGCAGAGAGCCGCTTAAAGAAATAAGAGAGCCCATATGGGAACAGATCCTACCAGCAGAAGAACCTGTCTTAGCAGCAGATCCACGGTGGGATTGTGACAATGAAGAGGATGAAGTCGGGAGTATATTTTACTCCGACCAAGATTACTGTCCTGGTGAATGCAGTAATCTCCAAGAAGAAGAAGCTGAACCAGAAGAAGAAGAAGTCTACCCTGAACCAGCAATTGTTCAGGATCCAAGAAAGCAAAAATTGGTATGTACCAGTATTCCTTCTTTAGAACTACCACAGCCTCTCTATCTAAACCATTTAATTAATGGTAGATTTGCTCAATTCTTTACACTAGAAATAAATGGCAGACTGGTAGATGCACAAGTAGACACTGGTGCTTCTCTCTCATTTGCTAAACCACAACTCATCAATGACTGGAAGACACTTGATGAGAACCAAGCTTACAAGAGCATTGATGTTCAGGGGAATAGTTTTACCTGTAGCAACTATAAACACCAACAGCCCCTTCGCATCCAAAATAAAATCTTCCACTGTGACTTCTTTGCCCTAGAGAAGATGCCTATTGATATCCTCCTTGGAGGATCATTCATTGATAGATATACACCCTATGGTGCTACCGCAAAAAGCATAATGTTCACCATAGATAATGAAAGGCTTTGCATACCACGCCTAATTTATGCCACAGAACAGTTCTCGAGCTCCATGACTCAGAGCCCTGAAATAATCCAAGCCGAAATCTTAGAACTTGGAGAAAGGATCAAGTTCTCTATCTATTCAGAGAATCCTCAGTAGTTTTGGTCCAAAGCTATGCCTAAAATGGAAATCAAGATACTTGAAGGCAAGCATATGAAGATTGGGAAAAGGATCCCAATACCGGCATAGGATTATGATGATATGGAAGCACAGATCAAAGATCTGGAAACACATGGCTTCATTGAAAAATCTACCTCTCCTTTCTGCTGTTACGCCTTTATGGTAAACAAGCACTCAGAACAGAAAAGAGGAAAGAAAAGAATGGTCATTAATTATAGACCATTAAATGCAATAACAGAGCCATATCCAAATCTGATCACAGATAAAAGCCACTTGCTTGAGAAAGTTGCAGCCTGTAAATATTTCTCACAATTTTATTGCAAGTCAGGCTTTTACCAGATAAGAGTCAAAGAAGAAGATAGAGCCAAGACAGCCTTCAGCTGCCCCTTTGGCCACTTTCAATGGATTGTCATGCCTTTCAGCCTTATGAATGCGCCAGCATATTACCAGGCGCATATGGATAAAATTTTTGGTGGCACTTCTCATTTTCTTTGTGTATATATTGATTATATTCTTATTTTTAGTAATTCTTTAGATGAGCATGCTACTCATCTCTCCCAATTCTTTCAGCTAGCACAAGATGCAGGAATAGTCCCCTCAGAGACTAAGATTCAGTTATATAAAACTGAATGCAACTTCCTCGATATGGTGATCCGAGAATCAAAGCTACAAGTCCAGCCACATATTAAAGAAAAAGTCATCGATTTTCCAGAGCAACTTGATAAACCAAAGTTGCAGGGATTTTTGGGATTATTAAATTATTTAAATAATTTCTATCCTAACTCTGGTGAAGACAGGTACATACTTCAAAACCTTCTCCAAAAAAAGAAGACATTCCGTTGGGAAGAACAACACACAGCAGCAGTACAAAAGATCAAAGCCAAGGTTGCTGCCTTGCCCGAACTGCACATCCCAAAATCTCAATAGATGAAAGTTTATACCAATGCCTCTGACCTCTCATGGGGAGGAGTACTTGTTTGTATAGTAGATAATAAATAATTTGTGTGTGAGTTTGCTAGTGGTGTGTTTAGCTCCAATGTTTTAAAATGGATCTCCTCTGACAAAGAGATCTATGCTGTGAAAAAATGTTTAGAGAAGTTTATGCTGAAACTTCTACATCTGCCACACTTTGTAATTATAATCGATTGTACTAGATTTTTGACCTTTAGAGAAAAGGATCATGGTCGGAAAGATGGTCGCAGGAAATATGTACAGTGGTAGGCATTCTTTCATCAGTTCAATTTTTCTGTGGAGCATATTATAGGTAGTGATAATATTATTGCAGATTGGCTCAGCCAGAATCCTTCAGCTACATTAATGCATCAGCCTGCACCTGGTTTCAATCTTACCAAGATATTAAATCAAGGATTTGACTCTATGAATGTTCTTGTCCAAGAACAAATCCTCAGAGAAGGCCTGCATCCCCGATATACGAGGATCTCCTATGCAGCAGGATAAGACCTACAAATTTCTGTAGCAGTGATGCTTCAAGCTAACCGCCATCAAAACTCAGGAGTCATCACAATAGAAAGGGTCAATAGTGAATTCCTGTATCACCAGTTCACTGAGCTATTAAAGCGACCACTATGGACGTGGTGCATTCGGATCAGATCTACATCCAACGAACATCTGTATCGCTGGATTGCTCGACATGGCTTGCATAGAATTCATGAAGAACAAAATCATGATCAAGATACGGTAGTGCACACAATCATTCACTGACAGCTTGAGTGGGAATCTTATTTCCACTACACTCTGAGACATACGCCATGTGAAGCGGGACCCCCAAATTGTCGACATTGGCATCTCCAAAGCACCTTTCAAATAAGATGCCTTTTTCAACCAATATCCGAAGATGACTTATAAGATGAAGCAGAAGACATGTTGGGCCCACAACCCATGATTCCTTCATCACCATCATCATCAGGTGGATCCAACACCTCGAATAGTATCTCACTGTAGCCATCTTTTAAGCTGTAAAGCATGATGGGATTGACACCGCCTTGCCAGCGAAGCAGGCAGGACCGCCCAAATATTGCTATAAATAAGCCTCTCCACCTATGTATTATCATTGAAAATTTTTCAGTGTGAAAACTAGTAGCATTGTAAAAGAGTATGCTCTTCACTTGCCCTTTTCAAAGGATCATGTGAATCATAAATTAAAGCAAGGATATTGTAATAAGGTTTGTGAGTAATAGAGTGAAGCTGTAGCCTTTTGGCCCCTGCCTACTATCGCAGGTTTCTTCTAAATCAAGCTGTTAACGAGTGGAACAAGGAGGCGTCTACTAACGTATAAAAGATTGGTATCAGATGATGAAGAAGATGCAGCAGCCCTTGAATCACTTGCAGATGAGTTAGAACAACCAATGACTAATATGCAACGTGGTGCAAGACAGTATAGACTAAGAGAGCATGACTGGTCTACACTAAATAATGAAGCAAGAGGAACCTGGTCACGACACCACCATGAAGTACCTGAAAGACTAGAAAAGCCAAGAAATAGAGGATACTCCAGAGGAGAATCATCTAGAGGGAGACAGCCCTCTATGCCAAGACAACCTCCCACAATGCACAGACAAGAACATCCTCCTGTGCAATATCCAAGCTCTTTCAAGCCAAGTGACTCCTGGATAAAGAATAAGTTCACCAGTAGAGAGCTGACTAAAGAAATAAGAGAGCCCATATGGGAACAGATCCTACCAGCAGAAGAACCTGTCTTAGCAGCAGATCCATGGTGGGATTGTGACAATGAAGAGGATGAAGTTGGGAGTATGTTTTACTCTGACCAAGATTACTGTCCTGGTGAATGCAGTAATCTCCAAGAAGAAGAAGCTGAACCAGAAGAAGAAGAAGTCTACCCTCAACCAGCAATTGTTTAGGATCCAAGAAAGCAAAAACTGGTATGTACCAGTATTCCTTCTTTAGAACTACCACAGCCTCTCTATCTAAACCATTTAATTAATGGTAGATTTGCTCAATTCTTTACACTAGAAATAAATGGCAGACTGGTAGATGCACAAGTAGACACTGGTGCTTCTCTCTCATTTGCTAAACCATAACTCATCAATGACTGGAAGACACTTGATGAGAACCAAGCTTACAAGATCATTGATGTTCAGGGAAATAGTTTTACCTATAGAAACTATAAACACCAACAGCCCCTTCGCATCCAAAATAAAATCTTCCACTGTGACTTCTTTGCCCTAGAGAAGATGCCTATTGATATCCTCCTTGGAGGATCATTCATTGACAGATATACACCCTATGGTGCTACTGCAAAAAGCATAATGTTCACCATAGATAATGAAAGGCTTTGCATACCATGCCTAATTTATGCCACAGAACAGTTTCCGAGCTCCATGACTCAGAGCCCTGAAATAATCCCAGCCGAAATCTTAGAACTTGGAGAAAGGATCAAGTCCTCTATCTATTCAGAGAATCCTCAGCAGTTTTGGTCCAAAGCTATGCCTGAAATGGAAATCAAGATACTTGAAGGCAAGCATATGAAGATTGGGAAAAGGATCACAATACCGGCACAGGATTATGATGATATGGAAGCACAGATCAAAGATCTGGAAACACATGGCTTCATTGAAAAATCTACCTCTCCTTTCTGCTGTTACGCCTTTATGTTAAACAAGCACTCAGAAAAAAAAAGAGGAAAGAAAAGAATGGTCATTAATTATAGACCATTAAATGCAATAACAGAGTCATATCCAAATCTGATCCCATATAAAAGCTACTTGCTTGAGAAAGTTGCAGCTTGTAAATATTTCTCACAATTTTATTGCAAGTCAGGCTTTTACCAGATAAGAGTCAAAGAAGAAGACAGAGCCAAGACAGCCTTCAGCTGCCCCTTTGGCCACTTTCAATGGATTGTCATGCCTTTCGGCCTTATGAATGCGCCAGCATATTACCAGGCGCATATGGATAAAATTTTTGGCGGCACTTCTCATTTTCTTTGTGTATATATTGATGATATTCTTATTTTTAGTAATTCTTTAGATGAGCATGCTACTCATCTCTCCCAATTCTTTCAGCTGGCACAAGATGTAGGAATAGTCCCCTCAGAGACTAAGATTCAGTTATGTAAAACTGAATGCAACTTCCTCGGTATGGTGATCCGAGAATCAAAGCTACAAGTCCAGCCACATATTAAAGAAAAAGTCATCAGTTTTCCAGAGCAACTTGATAAACCAAAGTTGCAAGGATTTTTGGGATTATTAAATTATTTAAATAATTTCTAAATTAACTCTGGTGAAGATAGGTACATACTTCAAAACCTTCTCCAAAAAAAGAAGACATTCCGTTGGGAAGAACAACACACAGCAGCAGTACAAAAGATCAAAGCCAAGGTTACTGCCTTGCCCGAACTGCACATCCCAAAATCTCAATAGATGAAAGTTTATACCGATGCCTCTAACCTCTCATGGGGAGGAGTACTTGTTTGTATAGTAGATAATAAAGAATTTGTGTGTGAGTTTGCTAGTGGTGTGTTTAGCTCTGATGTTTTAAAATGGATCTCCTCTGACAAAGAGATCTATGCTGTGAAAAAATGTTTAGAGAAGTTTATGCTGAAACTTCTACATCTGCCACACTTTGTAATTGTAATCTATTGTACTAGATTTTTGACCTTTAGAGAAAAGGATCATGGTCGGAAATATGGTCGCGGGAAATATGTACGGTGTCAGGCATTCTTTCATCAGTTCAATTTTTCTGTGGAGCATATTATAGGTAGTGATAATATTATTGCAGATTGGCTCAGCCGAAATCCTCCAGCTACATTAATGCATCAGCCTGCACCTGGCTTCAATCTTACCAGGATATTAAATCAAGGATTTGACTCTATGAATGTTCTTGTCCAAGAACAAATCCTCAGAGAAGGCCTTCATCCCCGATATATGAGGATCTCCTATGCAGCAGGATAAGACCTATAAATTTCTGCAGCAGTGATGCTTCAAGCTAACCACCGTCAAAACTCAGGAGTCATCACAATAGAAAGGCTCAATAGTGAATTCCTGTATCACCAGTTCACTGAGATATTAAAGCGACCACTATGGACGTGGTGCATTCGGATCAGATCTACATCCAACGAACATCTGTATCGCTGGATTGCTCGATATGGCTTGCATAGAATTCATGAAGAACAAAATCATGATCAAGATACGGTAGTGCACACAATCATTCACTGACAGCTTGAGTGGGAATCTTATTTCCACTACACTCTGAGACATACGCCATGTGAAGCGGGACCCACAAATTGTCGACATTGGCATCTCCAAAGCACCTTTCAAATAAGATGCCTTTTTCAACCAATATCCGAAGATGACTTATAAGATGAAGCGGAAGACATGTTGGGCCCACAACCCATGATTCCTTCATCACCATCATCATCAGGTGGATCCAACGCCTCGAATAGTATCTCACTGTAGCCATCTTTTAAGCTGTAAAGCATGATGGGATTGACACGCCTTGCCAGCGAAGCAGGCAGGACCGCCCAAATATTGCTATAAATAAGCCTCTCCACCTATGTATTATCATTGAAAATTTTTCAGTGTGAAAACTAGTAGCCTTGTAAAAGAGTATGCTCTTCACTTGCCCTTTTCGAAGGATCCTGTGAATCAGAAATTAAAGCAAGGATATTGTAATAAGGTTTGTGAGTAATAGAGTGAAGCCGTAGCCATTCGGCCCCTGCCTACTATCGCAGGTTTCTTCTAAATCAAGATGTTAACGAGTGGAACAAGGAGGCATTTACTGACGTATAAAAGATTGGTATCAGATGATGAAGAAGATGCAGCAGCCCTTGAATCACTTGCAGATGAGTTAGAACAACCAATGACTTATATGCAATGTGGTGCAAGACAGTATAGACCAAGAGAACATGACTGGTCTACACTAAATTATGAAGCAAGAGGAACCTGGTCACGACACCACCATGAAGTACCTGAAAGACTAGAAAAGCCAAGAAACAGAGGATACTCCAGAGGAGAATCATCTAGAGGGAGACAGCCCTCTATGCCAAGACAACCTCCCATAATGCATAGACAAGAACATCCTCCTGTGCAATATCCAAGCTCTTTCAAGCCAAGCGACTCCTGGATAAAGAATAAGTTCACCAGCAGAGAGCTGCCTAAAGAAATAAGAGAGCCCATATGGGAACAGATCCTACCAGTAGAAGAACCTGTCTTAGCAGCAGATCCATGGTGGGATTGTGACAATGAAGAGGATGAAGTTGGGAGTATGTTTTACTCCGACCAAGATTACTGTCCTGGTGAATGCAGTAATCTCCAAGAAGAAGAAGCTAAACTAGAAGAACAAGAAGTCTACCCTGAACCAACAATTGTTTAGGATCTAAGAAAGCAGAAACTGGTATGTACCAGTATTCCTTCTTTAGAACTACCATAGCCTGTCTATCTAAACCATTTAATTAATGATAGATTTGCTCAATTCTTTACACTAGAAATAAATGGCAGACTGGTAGATGTACAAGTAGACACTGGTGCTTCTCTCTCATTTGCTAAACCACAACTCATCAATGACTGGAAGACACTTGATGAGAACCAAGCTTACAAGTGCATTGATGTTCAGGGGAATAGTTTTACCTGTAGAAACTATAAACACCAACAGCCCCTTCGCATCCAAAATAAAATCTTCCACTGTGACTTCTTTGCCCTAGAGAAGATGCCTATTGATATCCTCCTTGGAGGATCATTCATTTATAGATATACACCCTATGGTGCTACTGCAAAAAGCATAATGTTCACCATAGATAATGAAAGGCTTCCCATACCACGCCTAATTTTTGCCACAGAACAGTTCCCGAGCTCCATGACTCAGAGCCCTAAAATAATCCTAGCCGAAATCTTAGAACTTGGAGAAAGGATCAAGTCCTCTATCTGTTCAGAGAATCCTCAGTAGTTTTGGTCCAAAGCTATGCCTGAAATGGAAATCAAGATACTTGAAGGCAAGCATATGAAGATTGGGAAAAGGATCCCAATACCGGCACAGGATTATGATGATATGGAAGCACAGATCAAAGATCTGTAAACACATGGCTTCATTGAAAAATCTACCTCTCCTTTCTGTTGTTACGCCTTTATAGTAAACAAGCACTCAGAACAGAAAAGAGAAAAGAAAAGAATGGTCATTAATTATAGACCATTAAATGCAATAACAGAGCCATATCCATAACCGATCCCAGATAAAAGATACTTGCTTGAGAAAGTTGTAGCCTGTAAATATTTCTCACAATTTGATTACAAGTCAGGCTTTTACTAGATAAGAGTCAAAGAAGAAGATAGAGCCAGGACAGCCTTTAGCTGCCCCTTTGGCCACTTTCAATGGATTGTCATGCCTTTCGGCCTTATGAATGCACCAGCATATTACCAGGCGCATATGGATAAAATTTTTGGTGGCACTTCTCATTTTCTTTGTGTATATATTGATGATATTCTTATTTTGAGTAATTCTTTAGATGAGCATGCTACTCATCTCTCCCAATTCTTTCAGCTGGCACAAGATGCAGGAATAGTCCTCTCAAAGACTAAGATTCAGTTATGTAAAACTGAATGCAACTTCCTCCGTATGGTGATCCGAGAATCAAAGCTGCAAGTCCAGCCACATATTAAAGAAAAAATCATCGGTTTTCTAGAGCAACTTGATAAACCAAAGTTGCAGGCATTTTTGGGATTATTAAATTATTTAAATCATTTCTATCCTAACTCTAGTGAAGACAAGTACATACTTCAAAACCTTCTCCAGAAAAAGAAGACATTCCGTTGGGAAGAACAACACACAGCAGCAGTACAAAAGATCAAAGCCAAGGTTACTGCCTTGCCTGAACTGCACATCCCAAAATTTCAATAGATGAAAGTTTATACCGATGCTTTTGACCTCTCATGGGGAGGAGTACTTGTTTGTATAGTAGATAATAAAGAATTTGTGTGTGAGTTTCCTAGTGGTGTGTTTAGCTCTGATGTTTTAAAATAGATCTCCTCTGATAAAGAGATCAATGCTGTGAAAAAATGTTTAGAGAAGTTTATGCTGAAACTTTTACATCTGCCACACTTTGTAATTGTAATCGATTGTACTAGATTTCTGACCTTTAGAGAAAAGGATCATAGTTGGAAAGATGGTCGTGGGAAATATGTACGGTGGCAAGCATTCTTTCATCAGTTCAATTTTTCTGTGGAGCATATTATAGGTAGTGATAATATTATTGCAGATTGGCTCAGCCAGAATCCTCCAGCTACATTAATGCATCAGCCTGCACCTGGTTTCAATCTTACCAAGATATTAAATCAAGGATTTGACTCTATGAATGTTCTTGTCCAAGAACAAATCCTCAGAGAAGGCCTGCATCGCCAATATATGAGGATCTCCTATGCAGCAGGACAAGACCAACAAATGTCTTCAGCAGTGATGCTTCAAGCTAACCGCCATCAAAACTTAGGAGTCATCACAATAGAAAGGCTCAACAGTGAATTCTTGTATCACCAGTTCACTAAGCTATTAAAGCGACCACTATGGACGTGGCGCATTCGGATCAGATCTACATCCAACGAACATCTTTATCACTGGATTGCTCGACATGACCCGTATAGAATTCATGAAGAACAAAATCATGATCAAGATACGGTAGTGCACACAATCATTCACCGACAGCTTGAGTGGGAATCTTATTTCCACTACACTCCGAGACATACGCCATGTGAAGTGGGACCCCCAAATTGTCGACATTGGCATCTCCAAAGCACCTTTCAGATAAGATGCCTTTTTCAACCAATATTCGAAGATGACTTAGAAGATGAAGCGGAAGACATTTTTGTTTGATCAGAATACATATTAGACCCTTGATTCCTAGTAATATTAAACCTGTATTGTATCTAGCTTTGTGTGATCACCGCCAAGTCAGCTTTAAACATTCTTGTCAGTTATCCAGTCTTGGCTGCTTAAATGATGATACTATTTGTTTTGAGTTTTGTCCCAACCTCTGTGTCGCAGTCCGCAATAAAGGTTGTAAAGAAGTTAAACATGGATCTTTAGATTTTTGTTGTCTGTTTACCTCACTGTTTGGTCTAGATATGTTTGGAGAATTGAAATATGCATCCATTAACATATCTGTTGTCTATAGTATGACCAACACAAATCACCCCAAAATCCTTGAGAATCTGCCCTATGCCAGAAGACTCAATGGAACTGTACAACTGCAAAAAGGCCACATTGAAGCAGTTGAAATCCCCCATGAATGGGAACTTGACTGGTTAAAAAAATGTTTCTCCCAAAATGAAAAGTCAAGCCACATTCCACCATAGTGATGGCAGATCTATAAATATCCTACCAAGATCCCTGTCTGTAAATTCCCGTCTCTCTCCTACAAGACCATCTACATCTTCTTCTCGTAGATCTGTCAAAACTGGTCACATTTTTATCAAAGATGAAGAGGTAAATCAGGGCAATGATTTACCAGGTACTCTAATGAACCTTCCAAGAGAAGATAGTATAGAATTTTACACAGAAGATACTACTACTCTGTACAGAGGTGGAAGATGGCCACCGTAAAAAGGTGTCCACAAGAAACTAGCAGGAACTATGCAGTATTTTACAGCTGCATATGAGAACCCCTCTAATGAGTTCAAGCAAAGGAACTACACTGTGAGATTTAATTCTCATCTTATAGAAAATTTTGATGATCTGTGTAGAGATATTTTGTCCATTAAGGATACTGTAAATAATATAGAAAAGAAAGTATCTTCCATAGATACTAAAATTGATTTGTTAGATGATAGTCTTAGCTGGCTGTCAAAAGAAGACCAAAAGGTAGAATCAACTTCCAAGCCTCTCTGTTCAGTCTCCTTTGGTCCTAATTTTAAGACTATAAAAAGATCACCTAGTCATACCCTTATGCAAAGAATCCATATACATTTGCAGCCTTGGTATTTGAATATAGATGACCTACTAAATCCCTTGAATGAAATCACTGCCTGGTGTAATACCATGCGTGTCTTAGCTATTCAGGCCCATCTTGACCAAGTAGGCAGCACCTGCTTTGCAACAAAATTTTTATGGGGTGTCACTAGTTTGTGGTGGCAGTCAATGACTAAACCACAACAATATGAGCATGTACATAATCAACTAGATTCTTTAGCAGCATTATTTTTACTATTGATTAATGAGTTTGCACCTCTAGTTGGCAATAGAGAACTGGAATCCAAAAAATGGTTATTAAAGATGGAGCTTTGCGATTTGAAGCAGTTTGACGCCTTTGCTAAACAATTCTGGCAATTGGCTTATGAAAGTAGATGTTATGCTTCTACTGAAATTAAGTTAAAATTTTTGCATGTTATGCCTTATAATTTGATTGATAGAGTACTATCTTATATTGACCTCAAAGGACTCACGATCGAAGATCTAGCCCTTTCTGATGTCATGGATTTTGCCAAGCAGCAAATTATGACTTTAGTCTCTGAGACTAAGTCTATGCAAAAGCTCAGTAAGCATCAAGCATCTCAAATAGCTCTAGTGTTCCCTGAAACATCCCCATTTGGATGTATACCATTTGTATAACCTCGTTGCCAACAGAAGCAGCGCCGCAAGCATGTCTCCTTTCCCTGTCGCTCTTTTCCCAAGAAACATTTTTATGCTCCTCCTCATCGTTTCCTCAAGAAACGATGCCATGCTCATCCTCCTTCCAAGAAGCCGATTTGCTATATCTGTCACAAACCTGGCCATATTTCTCCCAATTGCTCTTGCAAAAACCCTGCTGTTAAAGCTATTTTTTCCTCCAACGCAGCAGCGTGGTGGGATATTGTACCTCAACAAGTGAATTTAGGGAGAAATAGGTAGGTTGGACAATAGGTTATCCATAAATAAGTGTATCCAACATGAGTTTCCCTTGTTTATAAGGCTCTAAACAACATTCTTGAAGGTATTACATTGAATGACATCATGTCTAATTACTCGATGAAAATCACAAAGGTCATTCTTGTTATACCAAGTGGGTGCTGGATGAGAGGAATCAAACTATTGAGGAGGTTTGATGGAGGTATATATATGAGATTAACTTTCAATATCTTCTCCAAAACTAAGGCATAACATTCTTTAAGTGGAATGAACTATTTTTGGTTGCTTCGGTTTGGGTTCCTTATGTTTTGTTTGGAGGTAATGAGAGAATTTTGTTGATTGGCATTGGGTGGAGGGGCAGTTTTAAGGACAAATATCTTCACATTTCCCTTGTTCTTGGTTTTAGTATTGGCTTGGTTTCCTGGTTTAGAAGAAGAGGTTTCATTGGTCTTGAAGGTAGAGTTATTATTTCATAACTTCAATTTAACTTAATATATGGCTTAGTTCTCTAGTTTACATTCTATGGTAAAATCTTCATCAAAATTTCTAAAGCTTTGGACATTAACTATAGAAGATTTATTCTTGGTGCAAGCTCAAGTAATAAACTTTACAATTCTAGGTTGAAGCAAGTAAAATGAAAGCTGATTAGTCAAGTTTCTCCAATAGGTGACATAATTGGTAATATACTCATCATTGAATTACCTGATAGAATAAAGGTTGGTGATAGAGACTTTATTTGAAATGTTAATGGAAACTTGATCAAAAAAGACTTACACTAGTTGGGTGAAGGAAAAGATTAAATACCTAGTGATGGCACTATACTAGTCAAGTGTTAAAATGGATAAAGATATGGGGAAGGTTTGGAGGAGAAGGGAATCATTAGTGGAAATAATATAACATTAATGCCTAAATTCCCTTAGTGTTGCTAGGGGTCTTCCTTGTTTTAAAATTGAGTAAATTTTAGAAGTTCCCATTAAGGAGGGTAAGGTCTAATAGGGATAGAAGGATGAATAGGTTCATTAAAAAATTGATCATAGGATAGGATGTTGTGAGCCCTCAAAATAAATGACTCAAGTTTCATCATCTTGTCCATAAGCATATTCATTAGGTCAATTTGAGGTGGTGCACCTAAATGATTATAAGGTGCATACTGTAACTATGGTTGGGTGGTATACTAGTGATTGGTTGGTGGTTGAGGGGAAATCACATATTGGAATGTGGATGCTAGAGGTTGGGTAGGTGGTATGTAAGGGTAGGTTGATGATGGTAGTTGAGCAGTGGGTAAATACCCTTATGGGTTAGGGATATATCTAAGGTTAGTGTGAAAGGTGCCTATTGAAGGATTCTTACAGGTTGGGTATAGATGATAATTAAGTTGGTGAAAAGTGGTGAGGTAGTGACCTTTTTACTAATGGGGGGTGAATTATAGGGTATAGAAACCACCAAGTTTGGTAGGGGGTATTGATCAGTGGGTTAGGATTGATAAGGGAGAGGTTGGTAGTGTTAGTGATAGGGGGTCCAACAATGAGTGACATAAAATGGGTTAATGGTTGGGTTATTCCTAAGGTAGAGGAGTCATTGGTAGGGGCATAAGGTGTAAGGGTAACATCTAGTTAGATAGGTTATTTTTTAGTTGTGGCATCAAAGGGGTTAGTAGATGAAGATGCCTATGTATTCAAAGGTTGGGTGGTGACTATGATAATAGAAACACCCCTCATAAAGTGGGATGGCATGTCATAAGGAGAACCCTGAGATGGAGCTGAAACCATGGCATGGTGAGGAGAGGTGTTGAGGTAGTGATAGAAAGTAACTAGATTATTGTCCAAAAAAGTGTTAAAATCCATGTCTCCCTAAGAAAATACCTAAGGAAAATTAGGGCTTCGCAATGGATGAGGTGAGTTTTCTGCTTTAGAGACATACTCCATAGATGAGGAGGTAAAAGAGGTTGATTTGAGTGACGGGTTCTACTCTACTAGGTCTCTTCATTGTTGGTGATTGATAACCATGAAATAAAGGGGGAGAAAACAAGAATATACTCACCACTTAAACACAAATAAGATAACAAAAGTATCAAGGAAATAAAGACACACACTATAAAGTATGTTAAGCCCAGAGGTTAGTTTTAATCTCGCATTTGGATTATGCCTTAGTTTATGAGAATGTGTTATAGAAGTTGGCTTATAGATCAGGTACTATAGAAGTAGTTTATGGTTGGTTTTGGGTTGTTTAGGTGATAAAAATAATCTATATTAGAATCAATATGTGGATTGGTATTGGGGCCTACCCCCTCACTTCACACACTGCAGTGATAAGGGTACTCAGCTAATATATATTGATATCCATAGTCTATACTCAACCACATAGTTGATTTGGTTTTCCCCTTGGTAATGACCTCCAAGTAGGATTTCCAAGAAAGGGTAAGGTGATTGATAGGTGATGAAATCACAATTGGGCCTTGTATCAAATTATTTTTATCTTTGATGGATGAAAGTGATTTGGCTAGTGTGTGTAACCAAAAGTGGTTCTAGGATAAGATTACTATGCTTTAATTTAAAGTGAACTAATGTTAAAATCAAGAAATGGATGTAGTTGATTTTAATCCCAAAAAAAAAAATATAGTTTCAATTATGAGCATAAATAGAGAGAAGAGCATACAAGTGCAAATGAAAACATGAGTATAGACTCTGTGGTCCCAATGGGCATGCCAAAATGTTTCATGTAAATTTTTTCTTTAATTTATACAAGAGAAAATAAACTTGATCTAGGTGTGGTTGAAAAGCCTATTCATTTGTGTGTGCATTGAATCAGAAGATTATGAAGATCTCCTCTTTGTATTTGAAGGAATACTTGTAGATAGGAAAGCACTAAAGCAAACTTGTTTATTACACAGAAAGTTGGGTAGATTTCCTAGCGATAACTAGATCCTAAATTCAAGAGATTCCTTAAGGGATATCAATCCACATATTTTAAATAATTCAGTTCACAAAACTTAAAAAAAAGTAACTTGCATCAATAATCAAAAGACACTAAAATTGAAAACAAGATTGCTTTATTGGAAAATAGACTAGAAATGATCAAATTAGTGATAAAATAATTAATACTAGTGATAAGGGGTTGGGATATGATTCAAAAATTATGAAAGAGGTCTGTGGACAAACAGGAACACATAAAACTAGGTTTCGTTGAGGATAGATGGGTGAAAACAACTTGCTAGTTTTCTCTACCACATTGACCATCAGTGGTTAAGGTGAATGTCATTGTTCAAGTGGACCATTGGTAGTTGGGCAGACCGTCAGTGGTTGAGTCAACCATTGATGATTACTATGCAAGTTTTGAGTTGTTAATTGCTAAATAATGGGATCTACAATATGGATTCTGGGAGATGGGCAAGGGCTAGGCTAATTGTGAAATGGAAACAAAGTAAATGAATATTAAAAAATAAGTACTTGTCTTACTAGAAGTTGATGGGATGAATGGTTAAAGTAGTTAACCTATTTGTAGAATCTAGATTGAATTTGGTAGAGTAATGGTACTCAAGAACTTGGTTGAGAGGAGGTGGTGAGTCAACTCTCAATATGATGGTTGAATTAATGATGATGATGATGATAATGTTGATTGATCTACAAAATAAAACTCCTGAATCTTTGAGATATTGATCATTATTGTAGATGGATTTATCTTCTAGGCTCCTCCCTTCTTATAGGCACAAGCAAGAGGTGGAAGTTAAGGTGAAACTAGGCCATCTATATATAACTTGTCCATGCAAAGTCTCATAAAAAGATTTAGATGAGTTATATTTAGAACAACTTAATGGAGGGTTACATGCTCTTGGTAAGGAGGTGCACCCTGACCATCGATGGTTAGGGTTTCTGAATGGTGACCATATATGGTTACCCTAATCATGGATGGTTAGTTCCCAAAGGAAAAGAGAGCTAAAGGCTAGGTGGAGCTAGTTTTTGAAACTGACTTTGGGTAAGGCTAGATTGGTCCTAATAGGGTCATAGGTAGCCCAAGGGGTTTTTTTATATTCTTAATTGTAGTGTTCATATTTTTGGTGTCTATAATTTGTTACCATATATAATATATAGATTATGCCTACACTATTTGGAGCATCCTATAGTCTCTTTTTAGATATCCTATTATGACGTACATCACACCTCCTCCTCTTTTTATTGTGTATTTTAAGACGATTGCACTCTCTCCTCTTGATTTTATTTTGTTTTGATACATCTGTGGTGGATAGTATTCTTCCTTATGTTGAGCCTCCACTATAGGATGTGATTTTACCAAACCTTAGTTATCTCATTATAGATTCTACATTTGTTCATGTGTAAATTATTGTTCTTCTAGAGCCTTCATAGACTTTAATTTTATAGGACTTTATAGATTTAATTTAGAATATACATATTAAGAATATTGACAACTCATATGTTCCTATGGATGTTCATCTAAAAAATTTGAGTGCTTTATTTACAAACTAGTCCTTAGTTTTTATGATTGTTAAGCTTTGATCTCCTCTTCCAATGGACATTATTTTAGTGAATATTCCATGTCTATCTTCTTATCTGGCTATTCTCTCCCCTTCATTATGTGATTCTTCATTTCCATCTTCTAAAGCTAGTACAGTGATATTTGATCAGACATTAGCACATTCAAGCATTAATAGGGAGACATTAGATAATTTTATAAAAATATAGATCATGATTCATATCTACATTCCACTTGAGTGGAAATTCAACAATTTGATAGCTCATGGTTTATTTCTTATAAAAGGAAGAGAATTTTTTTTTTGTAGATGGACCTACTATAGCTTTCATCATGTGACATTTTATGTATACCTTCTCTTTCTTCTTTGTGGAGGCACACATCCTTCATATATTATAGGATATAGGTATCCTCACTATGTACTTGGGTACCTCATCAAACATTATTTCCATGACCCAATTTTCCATCCCATCTAAGTTATGCTTAAGGGAGGGTGTTGGAGTGGGATTTTTATTCCTAGCTTCTTTTCTTTGTCTCTCTTTTAGGGGGAGTTTTTTTTCTTTTAGGTTTTCTCATTTTACTCCACTTTTAACAGTTGTATTGTACATGGGTACCTCATTAATCCTTGTTATCAGGAACCATCTTTTATTTCTTCCCCACCTAAGCTATGCTTAAGGTGGGGTGTTTTGTAGGATGTTAATTATTAAATGGATAATTCCTACACATGTAGCTTCAACTTACTTAGGTGTGATAAAAGGTTGAGTGGGTGAGAGGGTGAGTTCCACATAAACTTTCTCTGAATACCACTATGAATTCTAAAGTGAGTTACACTTGATTCTAAAGTGAGGTACACTGAGTCCTACATTGATTTCTCCTATGAGTTAACTCCCCCTACTCATTCTTTATATTTATCTTCACCAAGCTATTATAATAGAGTAGATAATTGATAAGCAAGGTAGTTTAGTACAATAGACACTTATTGCACATCCTCTTGCATATTTTTGAATACAAGTAGGGTCATCATAATTGTAGAATTCTTGTGTGCTCACTCTACCAGAAAATCACCTATTGGCCTATTCTGATAGGTAACATATTAGAATAAGTAATCTTATTGTTGTAAATAGTTTGTTTTTATATCAATAAACTATAGTTCTTTTATTATTTTTATTGTATGGGTCGATCCTATTTATATCTTTTCATCCACTTTTTGTTATACCAACCTTCCTTATTTATATGAGTTTTTTTAGGATTTATATGTGAGCATCTCTAATAATTAATATAATGAATTCTTGATTCTTATTTGTATGTGCATTCTCTTAATATTTTTTTTAGATAAGAGACTTATAAGTTACATACCTCATCTCAAAATTGGGAATCACAATGGGTTTTCCTTGAGAATTCAAGTCTCACGAGAAAAATAAATCATTTTTATGATTGTCTAAAACTTTTATATTCTAATATGATTCAATATTTTTATATTATGAGGGCATGTTACATGCTTGTGCACTCATTACCATAGTTACTTCTATACAAATTTAGATATACTCAATACATATGAATGGACATGTGAAAAACCATTACAAGTTATAAGTTTAAAAAGTTACAAGTATAATTAGAATTAATTAGAAATTTAATATAATATATATGGAATGATATTCATCCAAGTTTAAGTTACTACACAACAATTTTAAAGTTTAAAAGTTTCAATGTTTCAAATATAATCTAAATCTAATTTCAGCAGTGTGATTAATATTCATGTTACAAGTACAACACATTAGATTACATTGACACTATATGTTTATGGTTTCACTTTAGTGATCCATATTTGGTGGTTCCACCCCTTATTTACTTATAAAATATTGACCATAGTTTGTTGTTCTACCCTTCAATTAATTTATACAGTACTCTTCATATTCAAATGAGAGTTGGAGCATAAAATATTTCAAACTCAAGGGATTTCATTGGTTATAAAATGGATACTTGATCACTCCAGATTTACCATAGGTTTCATTATTTCTCCAAATACCTCAATCAGGGGGAACACACACTTATCTAATTTCAAGTTATAGAATAATTAGATTACATATTCTCTCATGTGTATACTTTTCTTTTTCTCATTTCAAATTTCAAAATACAAGTTTAATATTTTTTATTTTCAAATATTAACAATAACTAACATCAATGACATTGTTGTAGGCTTTTCATTAATACATATTACACAACCAACCTTCACATAAAAATACAAAGTGTGTATGCATACACATTTTTGTATTTTATTTAATCTAGTAATTTCACTTCATTACATCACTAGATTAAAGTGGGGGAGAATGTAAACACTAAAATTTAATCATTGAGTGTTTGAGAATGTTTAATCTTGACATCCTCACCCTTAGTCTATTCACCATTCTTTTAATTTATTATTTTTACATGATCATTCAATTTTATTTTACTTGTTTTAAAACTACTCATACATCATCTAGGCATCCCTATTTTGTAAATGGATTGTTAGTCCTCTTCCAATAGTTCTATCCTTTTTGGACATGACTTCACTAGGTCGAACAACTATGGATTTTTCCCCTGCACTCTAATGGTAAATTTTTTAATTTGAATATTACCCTTCCAAAAAAATTATCAAGGTTGATTAGTGGAACTATTCAAAATATTCCTATATATAATCTCACCAAGGATTCTCCAAACACACGTACCAATCACTTGGAGATTATATTTCACAATAAGGAAAAGATTACCATTCTTTCCAATTTAAATTCTTATACATTATAATAGTCATAAGACAAGTGTAAAGTCATTTTATTACATGTTAAGGGAACTCATTATAAATCTTTCAAATAAATAGATCTAATTTCATCCATATAACAAAGTTTAGATTCACACACTCACTCTACAGTAGAGATCCATCATCTTGAGGCCATTTTGGCTATGTAGGTAACACTCAAATTATGTGTGTCTTTTTGAGGATAGGTCTACTATTATCTAATTTTGAAATTGAGGGACTGTTTCAAATAATTTGGACTTATATATAGTCCAACTGAAAAATAAATATCAATAATACACCTACATTATTCAAAATTTTATAATTTCAAATTATCTCTAATTTAATAAATAGGGAATAGATCCAGATTATTACTATACTCTTCCTATGTAACTTTTGAAGAACCCTAAAACTATTCATTTTTAAATATTATCTCCTATCCAGTTTAGGGACATAAGTCCATATTATCTAAAATAGTCCTTACTCTATTTTTATTTGGTTTTTTGTGTAGATATAGGGTTTATATTTTGTATATATTTTACATGGAAAATTAGGTCACATAATAAAATATCAAAGCCTCAAAAAAAGTCTCACATAGCCACATCATAAAATCATTCACACAGTTAACCATGATGCAACATAGTTAATATACAAGGTTGTAGTGTGGCCATATCCTATTTATGTGTTGTTATCCTAGCACATTTTGAATTATATCTTTTAGTTGTGACACAGATAAAGGGTCATTATAGTTATTTTTTAGCAACAATCATCTTTCACAATCAATATAAACTCATTTTGGGCTAGTTTTGCATTTTTTTATGAATTTACTATTAATACCTCATTTTCAATTCTATAAATTATTATATTTCACATTCATATCTATATATTATGTAGATATAAATCATGTTTTTTGAATATTTTATTCCTTCTTATAGTTTTATTACTAAATTAAAATGAACATTAACCAAAGGGGAACCCATAACCACACATTTTTTATTCGTAAATGATCCTTAAGAAAGAAAATAATGTAGAATTAAAATAAAGTGATACTAGAGAAGCATTATCCTCACTAGTATAAATAAATACCACTTTGATTGTATCATCAATAGATACCTTTTTGAAAAGAGACACAATATCAAAGCTAACTAAAATCTTATCACTCGAGATTTTCTTATATTTGTAAAAATTAAACAAAATTTATGGATTCTTTGATAAAAGAATAAGTTTTACCTACTAATTATTTGTGTTTTTTGGCCAAGAAGGATGCTAAGGCATGCATGGGTGAGTTACTAGCATTTACTATATGTCTATTTTGGATGCCTTCCTTGTGTATTTTATGGGTGCCATAAATTATAAAACTAATATATTTCTTAGGAAGGGGTTATTTATTAGTGTTTTCATCAAAAGAAGAATTATTTATAGCTTTTTAAATAATTTTAGAGATTTTGGAAACTAGGCTAGAATTTAACAATCTATAGATCCCATTTTTGTTTAAGTGGTTAAACATATTCACATTATAATCACTCTTGTTGAAGACTACCATTGCATTATTTTTATCTACTTAGTGATAATAATATTATCTCTAAAATTAATATTATTCAAGGCAAACCATTATTCCCTAGATATATTAGATTTTAAGGGTTTGGATTTCCTCAAATCCACTATATTGTCTTGTCTAACCTTTTCCCTTGAATCAACAAGGAAGACCTTTGACATGT
Source organism: Torreya grandis (assembly GCA_037957365.1). NCBI lineage: Eukaryota > Viridiplantae > Streptophyta > Pinopsida > Cupressales > Taxaceae > Torreya > Torreya grandis. Next base: position 250,584 of record JARHVA010005964.1, on the reverse strand, counting down.
TTTCTCTCTCTACTAGGATATTTTCATTGGGAATATATATGGTGATGATTGTGACTCCTAGTCCATTTTTAAAAACATTGAAAGAGGGGTGATAAAAATAGAAACTAGATAGATTAACTAAGAGCTTGATTTATCAATTATCTATAGCATTATGAGATATATTTCCCACCCTATTCTTATCACTAAGAAGAAATCAAGTTACCATCATTATTAAAGGGAGTAGTCAAAGTCATAAAAAAAATCAATTGAAGAGATTCTACACTTCTTAGTAAACTTATTTGACCCTAAGTTTAAAGGAAAGAGGTAAACATTTATCTCAATATTAGAGGCTATTTTTAGAGATATATCTAGATCAAAAATATTATACAAAATAAATCAGTTATAGTTCATGAATATCCATAATAAGAGGTTTGAGACAAGATCATATAGTGAGGACCATAATTGAAATTAGAATTAAGATCTAGATAGTTTCTCATAACCAAAGAATTTAAAAATATATTTTATTTTTTATTTTTGTAATATCATTTTGTCAATTATCTTAGATGCTCTTATCTAATTTATCTAAAAACTACCAGAATATTAAATCTTTAAACTCCCATTTGATTGATAATTTTTTTTTAATCATTCATTAACGCATTAACTTTTCCTTTTTAAATAATTAATACTATAATAGATTAATAATTGGATTTTTTTCTTATCAATAAACATCTAATTAAGCCATTTCTTTCAATATTTTAATATTTATTATTTTATTATATTATTCTCCAATTTTCAAAATCCATGTCACTTCACTAATATCATCTATAAATAGAAATCTATTCCACAATATTATCATAATATCCTCTTACCTGATGATTGTTCATGGAGTGTTATGTAAAATGTTGATTTAAAAAATTATATAGTTTAACTATAAAGAAATTATTTACTTCATGGACTATGAAAACACTATTTATTTGGTTGAAAGTAGTTTGGTTTTTGAAAGAAATGTTTCACTATGTTTTGAAGGGTTTTAATTTATTACATCATCATGTTTTATTCTATGTTGAGAGATGTTCTATAATGGCATATAGGGGGCATGGAGTGTATTTTAGTGAATGTGTTCACTTTTAATTATAGCCTTAAATTTGATGTCCATTTGACCTTGATTTTTTTTTCCTTTTTAATATGAGAATTCAGTAAAAAAATAACAATATATTTTCCATACAATGGATTATTTAGCCCATTTTATTTTTTTACGAATAGTTTTTCTAGCTTGGCACATTAGTGTAGTTAGATAGACATGATTCATGGAAAATTTATGGAAAAAGTAATCAATTTAATAATAATTGTAGTATATAAGTACCCAAAATAATGGCCTTTAAATTGATATCTCTTAAGGTTCTTTAATTGATGTATTTAAGAAATCAGTACTAGTTTATTTTTTTGTTTTCATACTACTTATTTATTATAAATTGTTATTTTTTTTGTATTTCCTATTTTTTTTCTTATAAATAGTTATATGTTTAAGTATATCTTTACCTATATATAATTAAAATTTTCATTACTAGTCCAATTATTATTACTGTAATTAGATACTAACCTTGTTGGAGATGGCACCTTCAACAAAAAAGCCTCAGAAGTCTATACCAGAGTTCAATCATGAAGTAATGAACATTACCCTCATATTATTTTTCATACTCTATATTTTGATAATGTTTGCAAATAGATTAAAAAAACTTTATTTAATATTCATTTTTTTGGAAGAATTACATCTATAAGTATACAAATTCTAGGTACAATGTGCATGGATACTCTATTCTATTTAATTGGAATCTTCATAATATGACCAAGGGGGTTCTTTTTTTTATTTTTTAATCAACCCTCAATATGTCAATGCAATTTTGTAAAAGACATTTTCCTAGTATGTTTGTATAGCTTTTATTTGCTTGTCTCTAAGGACATGGAATTTTTTAGCCTCTAAAATATTTTAACTTAAGGTTACATTCTAGGTAGAATTCCCATGTCTCCCTTTACCCTATTACCACTTCATAGACCAATTGAAACTATCATAAATTATGTCATTTTCCATGATCACTTTAAGTTTTATTCGACTAGACCTCAAAAATGAATTTATGTTGAATTTGATCACACCAAAGAACTTAAAGAGACTTTAACCATTTAGATAGGAAAATCTTAGTATTTATAGAGGGTTATATCAATTAATTTTCTACTTTCTTTTTCATTGTCAACCCATTAAATACAAGATCACATATTATCCTTTGTTTTCTTCATGGATAATAATGGTTTTAAATTATTTGATCCATAGTTCTCAGTTTAATGATGAAGATGGTTGGACCACTTTTTACAAGAAAAAAAATGGCCACAATAAGGTCATGACAATCATACCTATTGTGAGGGTATCTAATTAAAAAAAATTATTGTACATTTTGTATTTTAAGTGTTTTAGCAATTGAAATAAGAAGAACATATTTAAGAAGGAAATATATTTTTCACAATGTAAAATAACAAATCTAGTTATATCATAGTGGTAAAATATAGTAAACATATATTTAATTTGTTCAATTGAAAATTTAACTTTAAAATAGGAAAAAGATGTTGGACCAATAAAACATTGTTAAATTCTAGAATATTAAATATAGATTAGAGTTATACAGGCTTATTGATGACTATGTTCAAAATTTTGAGCATCGACTATATATAAATAGGAATGATTCCTATATCATTCATGCCCATGGTGTGATTATTATTGACATAATTTTACCATCATTCATGTCTTTATGTGCTTATTACATATTTCCTCACTTTAATATCTATTTTTTTTCCTATTTCACTTCATAGTTGAATGTTGTGCCTATCTATACTCTTCACACTTTTAGATTTTATATTATTTCTATTTTGGTGTAGATTTAACACAACTCACTTATCAGATAATGCTTATTGTATTGTGCAAAATTAACCTACTTGAGATTGTATTCTAAAATGAGAAGACAATATAGGCTATATAATTTATTGTTTTAACATAACTAATGCCAACTTTACATTCATTGTTGTCCTATCTTCTTTTAATTTAAATCTATTTATTTATTATAATATTTTACTAGGGTCAAGTTAAAATCATACAAACTATTTCTAGATTATTATTTGAATGTAAACTCATTTTTATATCTAATGTATATATTGATATGTGACAACATGGTTATATGAATTTAAATAATGAATTTATGCACCATAAAATTGGTGGAAAATTGATGGATGAGGACCAGATGAGTGAATGCATTATGTAATATATTTTGACAAATGGATAGGTCATCAAGATCCTTAGACATTTTATTTAATTTATTTTTTCATATCTTAAAAATAGTTTTAAATAAATGCATTCTTAGGTTAGTAACATTTGTATGAATCAATTTATGATTAGCAATGGTAATAATGGAGGCTTTACTATTCTTATTAAGACCAAGACAACTAAAAAAAATTAGGCACATGTCAATAAGGTATAGTAAGAGGAGGAGGAGGAACAAAATATATGTTAACTTATGTAGGAATAATAATGTTAAATATAAGGGGAGTAACACTAGGTGGAGCCACAAAATGTTTAATTGCAAGAACTAACCTCACCACTTGATGCAGAAGGATATTCTCTAGTAGTTGGATTAGAAACACTCTGAAAATAATCATTTATAACATTATTAGTTATAGATTCCTTATCCAAAGATATTTTTGTACTTATTTTATCTTAAACAACATTAGTTTTAGAAATTTATGATTTTTTCAATTAAGATTCTAAATTAAGAAAGTCTATTAACTCTTTTAGGATTTACATCATCAAAATTATCTATGTCATCAAAAGAATTGGGATTTTTTAGATAATAATGTTTATCATATGTAGTTTAATCATTCGAAATAGTGTGATTTTAATTTATTTCATTTGAATTATCAAAAATATAAAAAAGATTAGGAATATCCATAATGTTTGTGTTTTTATTTCTAAAATAAGTTGGGTACCAAACAAAGGAAGATGAATTAAATTGATAGTTGTACCACTAAATACAAAAAAATTCTTTATAGTGATTGTAGATATAGCTCTCTTAATTTACATAGGATGTAAACATGGACACATAAGATAAACTAGGGATAATAATAAGTCAATGAGGAACACACCAAAATTTAAAATTAGATCCAAAAGATGGGAAATGAGACCCTAGAAGGAAAATGGAAGTGACAATCTAACCCTATGTTTTTGAAAGAATATGAGGTTCACCAAAATATAATAATTAGATTTAATATATAAATGGAAATGAAAATAAAGGGTCAAATATAAATTAATGATCATAACTAATATCTAAAAAAACACACCATAGAAGGAAAACATAATGTTGAGATTCTTAAAGAATGAGAGGGATTCACCAAAATGTTTTTATATAATTTTGGTTCAAGGGTAAATTCACTATGCACAACTTGATATAACTAGGAATTAGTTATGAGACCTATTAAATTATTTTAAAGGATAGATTTTAAGATTCCCTAATGCCAAAAATATTTAATGAAAATATTATTTGATTGATTGATATGAAATAGTAATGACAATAGAAAGACAAGTGGCTTAAAGTGACACACCTAGGAACTATAACTAGATTTTAAGTTTGTAAATTTTATTTTAGAGCTAACTAGACTACAACTCAAATATATAATTATGATCTTTATAGGTGAAATAATAAACTAACTATTATCACAATTTGTTGTTAATTATGACCCGTAATTATGATTATTATCTATACTAATTTTTAAGATGATTTTAAAATAAATATGATAAAGATCTAAACATAAATTCATGGAATTGATGGGAATAACTAGATGAAATTTATCTCCTTTGTCAAAGAAGTGATTCTTCACAATGTTGAAGCTTATAAAATTTTAATGTGTTAATGACCTGACCTCCCTCCTGAAATTGTAGCTACATATCCTGCAATAGTATAATTAGGGAATAAATATAGTTCTAGAGCTTGTGAGTGTTCTCAACCTAAACGAGAAAAAAAAATTAGATCCTCTTATTAGATAATAAAATGTAGATATATCTCTATGATATTCTCTTAGAAAAAGATGTAATGATACAATATTTGAAATCATGATGAGGTAGTGTAAGATCAATGTAGAGACTCCTTGTCTACAAATGTATAAACCATAATAATTTTGCATGAAATATTGATATATTTTATTTGTATGAGATATAGATAGTTCCAAGGTTGATACATGAAATAAAATGACCAAGGATAAATTTTTATGTGCAAGGTTCTCTAAGAAACATGTACACATCTGTTGACCCTAGGAGATAGTGACAAGTAGTATTTAAGTAATGAGAAATCATGCCAAAAAATTAAATTGTTTCTAATTGATATATTGTACATTGTAACTCAATTAGAGTCACTGAGTTATTGATTATGACTTGATAAGAAGAAAGAGTCAAAACATATATCAATTTGAACATTGGATAACTAATTAGGATATTGGTGTTGAAAAATAACACATATTAGGTGTTAATGAGTAAATTTATATGTCATAAGGATAATGAGAGGTACAATCTAGGAAAAAAATTCCTTAAAATATCCAAATGTACATGAATAGACTAAGGGTGGTAAAGTTGGAGAAAAAGCATTGAAAAGGGGTCTTGTATGATAATTAGATGTTAAAAAAATGAAATTATTATAAGACACTTTTTTTAAGACTGAAAATAATCTCCTTAGTAACTGATAATTTCATATTAAAAAATGGCATCCCATACTCATGAGGGAACAATGAAAGATAGTCAATACCTATGAAATTTATATCATTTTCATATGGTCTAATATTATTGAAATTAAATTATCTTAATTTTCCATTTACATCATACCCATCACTATAATAAGAATAGATATCATCAATTTCATCATATATATAAAAATTAATAGAAGAAAGGTTTTTATTTCATAAAATCATTTAAAACATCCAAAGAGTGATCCAGGACATGCACACTAGGGTTTTAGAAATATAAATAGAATATGATTGATGTGTGGGATCCTTAACAATTAACCAAAACATTTAATTACTTTTTAATTCATTATTAAGATATAATGAGTGGATTAGGGTAGATTTGTATATATAGCTTCAATAAAAACACATCCATAAATAGGTCGATTATAAAAAATAGTGAAAATAAAAAATGAAGGCCAAGAAATAAACACAGATCATTAAGGACCCAAAAAAAATGAAAAATATTTTAGGTGATTGATTATGGTTAGAATATAGTCATACTTGGATAATTAAAATAAGCAAAAATATTACAATAATGTTTTGACATTTTGGCGACATTTGTGGTTGTAATGAGATAAATAAATAGATGATCCATTAGTTTTCAAACAGTATAGATATAATGGGGGTATTATAATTGAGTTAGAGTGAACATAAAATGAAGTTGGATGTAAAAATTAAGTCAAGAGAAGATAATGTCAGGTCAAACATAAGGGGGAAATTTATCAAAAAGAGTCATATGTATGCACATGAACCAAGTTAAAAAAATGGAAAATACATAGTGTTGGGTGTCTACACTCCATAACATAAAAATTGTAGTAATTTATAAGATTTGAAAATCATGAAAATTTCAATATTTTTTATTTGAATGGTAATATTAAGGGTGGATCCCAAAAAATGTAATCCATGAATTTTATTAAGTATCAACACTAATTTTTTTACTAAATTATTGGTAAAGGTACTATTATATTTAGTCACCATAAAAAATTCATTAAAATGTTACATAACAAAATGATCAAGGATAATTTGGGACTATGATCAACTCATTGTATAATAATGGTACTTTTGAAATGGTTTTTATTAAAAATTGAATTAAAGACCATCCCAAGTGTTGATCAAACCTTTAGGCATGAAATATTATCATTTGATGTTGAAAAAATTAAAAAAATCATCCTTTTTCTATGTAGAGGTCCAACCACATTTTAAGAAACTGGCTAAATAAGGGATTTGAACAATCATAGACTGAGTAGTTTTAATTCCTGTAACAAAAAAACTAGCCCTTTATCTTCCAAAATTGTGTAATGATGAATCCTTTCATTATTTAAATAGTATGATATTGAATACTAAATATTTTAATGGTTAAAAATAATGTATCCATCCCACCTCTAAAATCATTTGACAAAACCATCTCATAATAACATCTTTCAACTTAAAATTATAGCTTAGTACGTATTTTTCTTTTATTGTCTATTAACACATTGATTACACATATGTGCATTTATAATTTAATGTACACTTATACCATACCATAATTAATATCTTAAGTTTTTTATGTACTAGGATATATATTGGGCCTCATATCATTAGCATATGTTTTACTTATTTTACCCCTAAAAGATATAAAATAAAGGAAACTATATATACTATGAAAAATATAGAAGTGAACACATTAATATGAATTGAAATGGATTGATTGATGTTAAAATTATTTTAATGAAAAAGGGAAAATAAAGAGAGTGATGGTTTACTTAGGTAATTCTACCTTCATATTTCTACAATAAGTTGTCAATGGATCTCAAAATTCTTTGCATATGATGTGTAAACATTTTATATCAAAAAAATGGGCTAAAAGTTTACCTAGACACTAATGATAAACCTTGATTTTTAAATTTCCAAGGGTTCTTGACTTTTTGGATATCGACCAAGTATAAGAATATAAAGGATTCAAACAATAAATAACATATGTCAACACATAGTGTGCATCAAGTTTATATAAAATTAATTTCAAGAAGGTAGACGATATGCCTCCACCATATGGTGAATTAATATCTCAAATGAATATGTAATAAAATACATAATAGGTGCATGATGCTAATGGGAAATAACTAATGTGTGAATTTCGTAAGGTGTGTAGGTATAGAATATATGTGATCATCAAATATCAATGTTTGCCATCACCAAAGAGAGCATAGATATTCAATATGGAGAGGTGGGAAATAAGTATGCACCATCAAAGTGTAACATGACTCAAATAATGGAAACTCAAATTATACTGTTGAAAGGATGTATATTCACACTCTATCATAAGATATATATTAGGAATGTCAAAATTAGGAGAATAAATTAAGAGGTGAGGGTTAAAAAAACATGATAATCAAGTTCAATACAAATTATAAAAGTATGATAAATAATATATGGGATTGAGTTTATAAGATAAATGTGTATATTTTATATTTTGTAAATGTTCATGTAAGCAGAAAAGACAAATGTAAGGTTGAATAGTATCTAAGGACCAAGCAAGAATAAAAATGAGGAGATGTGAATCTAAAGAGTCAAGTAGACTCTATAGGTATTTAAAACTCATAAAAAGATAATTTATTTATCTTTTTGTAAGTGTTTGTTTTTTGTTTAGATATACAAATGTATCCTTTGACATAGTAAATTTTTGTAAAAAATAGTACCAATAATAAATCATAAGTTTTTCAGTTTTACATGGTTTTTATATGGATATTTTATTGTATTTATAAATTTAATATTTAAATCACTTACCTTTTAGATAGATAAATGCATTAAATATAGGTTATAAAACCTTTAAAAATATTTTTTTTGTGTATGGATCATTCCATATCTTGTGAGTCCCATGAAACACTAGCATGTCTTGACAAGGATCTCTAGGGACCAATACTAATAATAGATATATTTTGGGGTCCTTTAAGATGTTAAATTTTTATCAATTCAAAGGAAATATTTTTGGATGATGGGATAAACAAGTTTTTTTTTTGAAGATGTTATAAAAGGTGTTCATGCACAAGGAATTATTACCACCCATATATATGCAGATATTTATGAAACTTTCTAGTGAAATTTTGCATAATATTTAGCAACATGTTTGTAAATTCATAAAAATTAATGTATTTGGCCTCGCATAATGAAAAACTTTAAATGAAACAAACTAAAAATGTAAAGGTTGTACAATCTAGATACATAATGGATATGTGACATTGTTACTACATAATAACCACTATCAATGGGTACATGTTTAGGTTTTTTATAAAAGGATAATTTGTGTTTGAAAATGCATTTGACTTGTTTTTTAGGGAATGATATGAATTTTATTGAATATAATTCAATATTTTTAAATATTTTGGTTATGTAAAGGTTATGGTGTTGATTCTAGATAATGTGAATGATTAGGAGATGAATGAAGGTAGGATAACCTAAGATACTCCACAAAAATGAATCATGCAAGGAAAATAGGGCATATAAAAATAGTAATATATATAAAATAAATAATATTATAGGGTTTTAGCAAGAACTAAAATAATATAAAATATAGAGGAATTAATAGTAATTTTAAGAAGTAGATTTAGGTTCAACATAATTTTATGGAATAAGAAGGGTACTCTTTATTAAATGAATTATATGGATAGAGGTAAATTTAAGGGTTATAGGTTGGTATTATTTACAACCCATGTTTATTTTATTCACTCTAAAATGGTACCCCTTATGGAATCACTATTTTTAGAACCCAATAATCTAAAAGCATATATGGAGATCATGGTAACTATAAATTGATTGGGACAGTTCAAAAAATAATACCAAGACATAATCAAGGAATTAAAAATCAAGTTATCCCAATGCCTATTTAAATGTCACAAATGATACTTATAATCATTTCATGGGTTCACATATATCAATACAATCACCTAGTAAATTAGGGGAAGGTAATTATCTTCTAGGGATAATAGCACTCCATGTTGGTGCCTTTGTGACCTTATAGCCTTATGATGTATCTACACACCTAGAATAATATTTATTAACATGTGAGATGAAATGAGAATCAAAGGGTTTCCTAACTGATAAAGCTAAAATTTAAGAGCTAATAATAATGTTAACAAAATAGGCCTTAGAATTAATTTCCATAAATGGTGGCACCAATATAATTTTTAATGAGGTAAAAATATATTTAGTATTTTTTTATTAATGCACTTATAATAAGATAACACTTTTTAAATCCATATTGCACAATGCATATCAATAGTCACACAAAATATAATGTTATATATGATTTATTATACATGAAACATATATAAATGATCAATCACCTAAGGGATAAAAAGCATTTATTTAGATTTAATATTTTTCTATATATTTTATTATGATATAGTCATAAAATGAAATTTTTGATGGTTCCTTACTAACTCATTTTAAAAAAATAATACAAAAATAATGCAGTAATCCTCAAGAAATGCAAAAATGCCTATGAATTTTGAATCTATCAACTATTTAATAGACTTGTTTAGATGACAAGGTTAATATTTTTATATTAAAATTATGTGCTTGCATCTATAAATGTCTTTTTTATGTTTAATCTCCTTTAGCCCTGCTAGATAAACATATTTTATCTATCTTTGATCCAAGCCCCTGATTTGCACTCTTTTGGTCAAGAAAACCTATAAAAATGGTTTTATAGGTTATGTTTTACTAACCCAAACCAATCCATAGTAACTAAATAAACATTTCCAATACTCTGAAGAGGTTTAAAAGTGCATGTAGTTCTCTAATTAATGTGAGTGTGTAGCAGATCTTGTGGATGCAATTATAAGTATTATTTTACCATGGACCTAATATAAATAGGTTTGTGGAATATATATTAACATTTATGAACTTCAAAATTGAAATGAAAAATAAATAAGAGAACTGTGCACTTTTTATGTACTTTTATCACAATGAATGTTTACCTAAATTGCCTCTAATGGCTTTATATATATGTGGTTCTCTATTTTGAATTATAAAATTAACTTGAAAAAATGACCAATAAATATTTTAACATGTAAAATAAATCACCCAAAAGAGAAATGTGACCTAAAGCAAAGCCAAAAAATACACTTGTACATTTTGAGAGTTTCTAGACAATTTTATCAACCAAATCCATACATATATTTTGGATATGTTCTAAAGATATTAATAACTCACAAATAAGAATAAAAGAATCATGGATACCTATGGTAGATTATATAGATCTAAAAAGAGTATAACAAAAGTTTTTGTGGTAATGAAAAGTAATCAAGAGATAAGTTACTAAGACTAATTTGACAATAAGTTCCCTATCCATTATTTTAGGATATATATGTAAGTTCCAATCATTGAGTATCCTCATGTTGAAAGCGTTGGTGATGACATGGGTATCAAATGACCCAAACCATATATAAAAGGTTTTATTAGTCTTGTTATCTTATTGGGTAGGGAATTAAACAAGCTTCCAAACACTGATTAGAGAATAGGAACCCCATACATGATTATTGTCAAAAAGTGTATCCTCCATAATAAGGAAAATGTGTAAGGGTTGAGACTCCACACTAAGGTTCACATGTAAATATAGTTAAATTGAATAAAATACACACAAAAAATTAGATTTATATAATTAACTTGGTTTCTTTCATATCCAAATCAAAAATAAAAATTGTAATAGTCTGCACACTAACAATATTCATGAACCTAAGCTCATCAAAATTGGTACCAACATGTAATATAAAACTAGATAATGTATCTTTCAATATGATAAATGTTATAACTTGTAAATTCCAAAGTTATATATTTGTGTGATATATGCATTACATATTCCCATACTTTTAATAAATCGTACGTATTTGTGTTGTAATTTTTTCAAAGGTATATGATGTATATCATGACATGTCTCGATATGTATATATTTTCCTTATAATAAAAATTACTCTAAATATCTAAATTGTGTGATATGATATTTTTACTGCCAACCTAAATAACTTAACCACTTTAAATATTAGTCACATTTTGAATATCTACAAATATAAATATCCATGACAATTTAAATATATGTATAAATCTGAATAAATATGGTCAAATGGAAAAAATTGAATGTATGCCTCCCTATTGATGTGAGGGATTGAGGATAGAGAATTAATCATATCAAAAAAAATTAATAACTAAACATATAACACATGAAAGTGGATGTCATAATAGATAATATAACTATTGGAAAATTATATCCAATAATGCTTGATCCATCTTGAGTAATTAACTAATGTAACCATAAATTATGATAAATTCATTTTTTACATTATGTAGTTGAAATTTGTTTGAAATTTTTAATTTTGATCGGTTCCGTAAACATTCATAACATGAATTATGTTTCTACATTTAATTATTTCAAATTAATTTCCCTTAGTAGGTAAGGAAATGATCTCATAATTTTAAATTTATCAATTTGTGTGAATATTTATTGTAGGAAATGTTTAGTATTACATATATAGATATAAAATTTTCCCTAGTTCCTAGGATTATGAAAAAAGTGAATATAAAAATGATGTCCTAAATATAATTTCATCAATGATTTATCATAGAAATTACCATAAATACGCATGAGATATATTATAATGTGGAATAAATTATTTTATGTGTTCCAACATAAATTATAGGGATTGAATTAAAATGGTGTTAAGATATTGATCATATTATTTTAGAAAATATTAATTAGCAAATTTAATTTTTATACCCTATAACATAAAATCATGATATAGAAATAGTGAATTTATTGATGTTGAAAATTTATTTGAATATTGATTAATTTTGATTTTGAGATTTGAGTGTCAAAATGCATTTATCATGAGACTTGCTCCCAAATCAATTTCAAAATTTAGAGAGTATGTTACAGGCTGAGCAACCCTAGGGACTGGTATGTTTTAAAAATATCACTTTTATAAACTATTTATATTATTTTCAAAATATTTAATTTTTTAAAATCAAAAATTTTTAGTTTATAGGTAGGTTTATATGTTTTATGGATGTGTTTTTCCTCTAACAAAGATAATCAAGTATGTCATAACTTAGGTGGGTAGATGAATTGGGTTCCATCATAAAGGCTTGATGAGGTACCCATGTACATAGAAATGATCCCCTAGAGTATGCACAAGATAGATCTACCTAAACCCCAAGAAGAGCTCATAAATTAATATACATGCTCTCAGTGATAGGTATGGTGAATATATCAAAAATTTGCTCTATTATCTAGATGTAGGAGAGATCAATGAATTAATCATGAAAGGTCTCCCAAATTAAATGCATATGAACTATCAATGTGCTCAGTCTATTAATGGAGGACCAAATTCCTAAATATTTGTATTATGATTTGGTATTTATAGAAGATAATTATTTGTCATCAAAACTAGATGCCAAACTCAGTGAAAACCCCCTTTAGCCAAATAGCCTGAATGGCAACATTAACAGCTCCTCCATATTCTACCTTAATATAAGATAAGGTAATACCATTCTACTTCTTTGACCAACTAATTGGACTTAAACCAAGGGATAAACTATGTATAGAATTAGATTTATGATTATAAATATTTATATCCTACCCTAAATCTATATAACCAATCAAGTATATGTCAATGCCCTCTCCATGGTGAATCCATTAAATATGAGTACCTTGAATTTAGTGGATAATCCACTTAGATGCTTTATAGTGCAGCTCATGTGGTTCCTATATAAATCTAGAGACCATGCCCAATACATATGAAATGTTAGATCTAGTGTGTTTAATATAGATAAGACTTCTAAAAAATTGTTAATAAGAATTAGAATCAACCAAAGGAGATGGATAATTAGCTTCAAAATTTTCACCAAATAAAAAAGAGTGTCAAATGGCTTACAATTATTCATGTTAAATAGTGTAACCAAATCAACAACATACATAGATTTTACAATAGTGATATCAAAGTTAGACTGAGAAATTTTAATCCCAAGGAATTAATACAAAAAGCCAAAGTAAGTCACTAGGAAACCATAAAAAAAAGTAGTTTTCATTGTTATGATGGTGGATGAATAACTCCTTGTTATCAATAAGTCATCCACGTAGAGAAATAGAATAAAAAATGAATCCCCTTACCATAAAATTTAGACATTCATTTCATAATGGCATTTGGTAAACCCAAATCAAAGAATAATGGAGTCCATATTGGCATTCCAAACTCAAAGAGCTTGTTTAAGGCCATAGATAGATTTGTAAAGTTTTCAAACTAAGTAGGAATCTTACACAAATAATTATTCTTGATCCATGTGTATTTCCTCATTGAGGTCACCATGAAGATAGGCACTCTTCACATCCATCTAATGAACATCCTAATGATAGACTATGATAATAGTGAGAGTGAGTTGGATTGAGTTCATTTTTCCAACTAGGGTGAATGTTTCAATATAGTCAATGCTAGGTACTTGAGAAAAACATTTTACTACCAAATGTGCTTTGAACTTGTCTATAGACCCATATACTATAAATTTTATTTATTAGATCCATCTAAATTAAAAAAAATCTTACCTTATTAAGAGGTACTATATACCAAGTGTTGTTCCTCACTAATGAACCATATTCCTCTTCCATAGTAATTTCCTAATCAGGAGTGTTTGATGCCTCAAAAAATGATGATGGATCAAAAGTATATGCAATAAAATCATGTGTGGCATTCTAGAATTGTGAATGGGTTCACATAATGTCTAATGGATCTCCAAACCATTGTATATAACTTCGTAGTGTCTACTTATCCCAAATAGCACCAGTGATCAATGAGTCAATAGGAGATTACTCATCATCTAAATATATTATAGGAGAAGGGGGAGGTGAATCCTCATCACTAATATCATCATCATAACTAGAAGAAGAATATACATCATCAACAATTTACTCAAGAAAATATAAATAATTAGAAATGTCATAAAATCCTAGAGAATACAAGGAAGGGGGAGAAGTGTCATGTGTAGATACTTGAGGACCCTCTTTAAATTGAACACTTCTCTTAATGAACAACTCATGAGTGGTGGGATGGATAATCATATGTCCCTTAACACCCTCAAGATATTTTAAAAATATTCAAGGCTAATTATGAGGACCCATTTCCTTACATTTCTTCTTTAGGCCATAGTAGGAGATATAAACATTTGTAAGTGCTTTACTATAGGTTTTCAACCTATCCAAGCTTCAAAAGGAGTGACTCCATTCAATGCTTTATGAAGAAAATGGTTCTCAATATAACATGTATAGTTCATGGCCTCAACCCAATACTAAGGTGAAAGAGAATTTGAGTGTACCATATAATTGGCCATTTCCTTTAAGGACTTGTTATTTAACTCTACAACACCATTCTATTGAGGACTATATGAAACTATATGTTATAGTTAAATCTCCTCTAGTGTACATAATTTTTCAAAATGGTTACTAACATACTCGCCACCATTTTTAGTGCATAAAATATTAATTATTTAATTTAATATTTTTATACATGTGCCTTGAAATCCTAAAAATGATCAAAAACCTCTAATTTTTGCTTAATAAAATACACCTAAGTATGCCTCAAAAAGTCATCAATTAAAGTAAGCACATATTTGGTCCTGCAAAATGAAGTTTTTGGAAATGAACCAATAATGTCACTATGGAAAATATATACTATCTTTTTATCTCTTTGTAATTCTCCCTTGTCATAATTTTCTTCAAGATGCTTACCATTTATGCAACCTTAACAAATTCTATCAAAAAAATTGACTCATGAAAACCTTGAAACCATGTCTCAATGATTGAATTTATCTAAGTAGCAATATTTGATATGGCCAAATCACTGATGCCATTATTTACACACCCCATATTAATGAGTGAGTAGTTTAATATAGGGTTGATCAAGAGTAGAATGTGAGAATGTATACAATAATAATTGGTGATCTACTTTCCCAAATACAAAAATTGATTCACTATCTACTTTGATAATAACCACTAAATTAGGTGTAAACTCAAATTTATTTCCTAAACTTATGTGATTGATCTAATAAATAGATAAAATATTTAGGGATAAATATGAAACACATAGAACATCATGAAATGTCCTATCATTCACTTAAATAGATCCTCTCCCACTATCTTATGTATAAGTATCATCATCCAATAATATGGAAGGCATATAATACTGATCCAAGGATGAGAACATGTCTTGTGATGAATCTATGTGGTGTGAGTAACCAAAAGAAATAACCCATGTCGAGGGTTAAGACATAACTAAAACATGTGATTTTCTCTTGTGTTTGCCCTTCTTACTTTTTTTAGCCTTGTAAGACTCATGTGTTGATGAAATGTAATTGAAATAATTAGGGACACTGATATTTTGAATCTCAAGAATATTATTCATTTGGTTAATATACTTCTTTATGAATTTGGATTCATCATTCTTAAATTTCTTACAGTAGTGATGAGCATCACAAACACTTTCACTATTTCTAAGGTCAATCTGATGTAAATAGATCTCAACAAGACCTTGTTACTAGGTATGTAATGTTATTTAATTTTTGTTATGATTTTATAGCACATATTTTCATCCAAAAGGGTCATTATATATTTCTTTTCTTAATCTAATTCTAGGAACAATTTTCTACCTCCTCTTTAGTGTGTTCTTGTAAAAGATCACAAATGGACTTTGTAGATTCTTATTACATCTATTACTTTCTATTTGAAACTTCTAATCAAAACTTATAGTCTTTAAGACTTGATAGGATTTTTAAAACATTATTATACTAATTTAGACTCTATCTAATCAAACAATCACACCACCCTTCAACCAATAATTATAATTTAACAAGATTGACTAGAATAAAGTTTTAAATTTTTTTACAAGTCTGTCCACCTTTCTTAGGCACATATATTCATTTACCTAGATTATTTTTAATTAAAAATGGCATGAACATGATCTAAAGTTTCCAAACTATTATGTATTTTGTCTTAACTCAATACATAGGTTTTTTTTTTTTTTTAAAATTTATTTATTTATTTATGTTTTGAATTCCTTAGTATGACTATTAATATGGTTTACATTGTAACCTATACGTATGCAAATTGTAAAACTTATTATCTTCTTCCTTAGGACTCATTAAGCCTTGAAACCAACTCAAAATATTCAAATACCAAATTTTTTATCATATTAAAAAGTTTCAAATAGTTTTCAAGGGTTTCATAAATGTTATAAAAATTTTAAGGTCTCAAAACCCTAGTTTGGGGTTTATAGTCTCTAATACAAATCTGAATGTAGACAAAAATGGATAAATCAAATTATTAGAAATTTTAATGATTATTTTTATTAAAAAATCATATCCACACTTGATATTTCCCTCTAAACCTTATTCTATTCTTGAAACACTTCAAAATGAGCACAAATGACAAACTTCTTTGACTGTCATAGGTTTTACAATATTATGCATAGGCAATGAGTAGAATTGTAAAGGAAATATAAAGTTTAGTAATTTTTATTAACTCTTATTGATTTAATAATACCCATCAAAAATTTATTTCAATCTATATATCACTATCAACATAAAATTAATAACAATATCATACAAAAACATATCATTTATTAACTGATAAACATGGTATTGTACTATGTTTTGAGACTAAACTGAATATGGTAAACAATTTAGATCTCATGAACTATTTTTTATTTTTGATGGTATGCATACAAAATACATAGGTTTTAATTGATTATTATACCATTTTAAATGCTTGAAAAATATCAAAATGGACAAAATATTTTTCTTTCAGACTAACTCAACCATTACTTTGTGTTTTGCAGGTTTATATACAAATTAAGACTATTATTTTGAAAATAGAGTTCTTATAAAATGTAAACACTTACCTATTAAAGAGGAAAATATGAAATTATATGTAAGAGGCACCTAAAATATTCTTTCATTTCTTATATTTCAAATAATTTACATCAATCCTTTCAAACCCCTACAGAGCTCCTCTCTTCTCTCCTGCTTCAGCTCCTTTCTTCATTATGTTGAGGTCAACATACCCTAATTCTATAAATTAGGTACCCTTGTGTCAACTTGTGAAAATTTATACATTAAAATAAGAAAATTCACTTTATATAATTATCATTAAAAAAATTTCTTGGTATTCTATATGAGGATCATCCACACCTAGTTTGGTTATCTTATTTGACATAACAATGGTTTTTTGACCCTCTCTAAGATTTGCTAACTTTGGATCTATATGTTTTCCAATTGTAGGTATAATGAAAAATGCTTGGGTTTTATGATATTAATGTTAAGTTGACTCTTTACTAGCCTTTGGTCTATTGGAAATCAAGTCAAATTGATAAACTCTTAGTTTAAGTTTAATATAAGCACTTGATTTGAATCTGGTAGAAAGTTTTTATATGGGAACATCTTAAATAATGTTATGGGATTGGTTTGTTCTTGTCCTAATACTTAGTCATGTTTTTCAAAATGACCAAAATTTATTATAACAACCATGCTTGGTCCCTTTTATGTCCAAATACCCCTTTGTGCCTTTATTATTCCTACAGTCTAACCTAAATGTAAGGTCCTTTTGTTATGTTTCTAACTTTTGGGACTTATGTTTTTGACATCTATTTTTTGGAATTATCATTCCACAACACTTTCCCTACATTAATTTTTCTGAAACATACCCTTCAAGTTTTTTTTAAAAACATTCTTCAATATTTTGTTAATATCCTTTAGGTTTTCTAAAAATAACCCTTCAAAATTTTATCATTCGACATTTTGTCCAATGTAAAATCCCAAAACAATTCCCCATGGAAATTTTACTAAAAAAATCCTCTTTTGATTTTTTTAAATTACCCTTAAAAATATTTAAAATGACCCTTCTATGTTTTTTGAATTATCCTTTAGAACTTTTATTTTGCAAGAAATTACCCTTCAGACATTTTTTCTGACAAAATTTGGTCTTTGAGGGAAATTTGTCAAATAATTTGTCCAGGATAATTTCTCCAAAAGAGTGCCCTTTTCCCTTTGAGATTACCCTTCAAAACTTTTGAAAGTTCCCTTTGGATATTTTTAAAGTACCCTTCAGATTCTTTGAAATGACCCTTCAAGCCCCAATTTTCCCTAACTAATTCTTTCAAACTTTTTCTCCTAAGCATTTTTCCTAATAAAACAAACCCCACTAGATAATTGCTTTAGACTGATGAAATTGGTCATTGGAAAAATTTCCCTAAACAAAAAGGTCTAAAATAATCTCCATGTGTAAAGGACCCAAACACCCTACAATAGAGTCAACAAGTCAAAATGTAAAAATCCCAAAGCAATTCACCTAAGACAATTTCCCAGAAACATTGATTTCATCAAAATATTGTATTCCATGGTCATTTTAATATGTTTTTAAACTTAGCCTAAAACTTTGGATAGAATCCTTTATTAATGCAAATGAGAACATTATTCTAGGACTTTAGCTTAAGTTCTTATTATTCTCATGCCCTAACATTAATATTTCCTATTGTATGTATGGAACCAATCACATTTGAATACAAAGATCATAATATATGACATGTGTTTACTCAGATGGATGATCAAATGGTGTGAGATCAATACAAGAAATATAAGCTCAGATTAAAGCCTGAGCATCTTTCAAATATTTGATGATGCACACTCACCTAGATGAAGTGTATCCAATGGTGCAGGATATATATATATATATATATATATATATATATATATATATATATATATATATATTGACTATTTAAGAGGAACTTAGACCAAATAAGATGCAACTGGATGGCTAGATCATGTTAACTATCAAAATTGACAAAATACAGAGTTCAAATAGCCCATAAGATTGCCAAGTGGCACAACCTTAGAGCATAGTATAGATTAAATCACCAAGCATCTTCTATGATCAAAAACATATATTTACCCAGATAGAATTGATTTAACATTACAAGATGAGGGTAGACTTTTCAAAAAATATCAAGCAAATGTGAGACCACCAAGTGTCTCATGTAGGAATAAGAATGAACCCACAACCATTAAATTTAAGATAGCAAATAGTCCCAGGGACATGCTAAAAATTGATTGTCATGTACCCATAAAATATGCTCATGTGGGTGTTAAATGATGGTCACATAAACATTAAATTTAAAATATTAAATAATCCCAAGGATTGGTTTAAAATTAACTGTCATGTACCTATCAAATACATTCATGCAGACATTAAATGATGGGCACATAGATGCTAATTTTAAGATAGTTACTTGGATCCAAATTGTATAAAGATATATAGACCATGTTGATTCATGTAAATGGATTGTATGGTATGATATTAAAGATCATTTTTCAAATGCAATGTCATATTTTGTATGTGGATGAGTAGAATACCATAGAGACATCATGAAAATACCACATCAGAGCCAAGTGGGTATAATGTGCCAATTTGGATACCTTGTAGACCTAGTAATACAAATGGTAGAGATCTAAGATCAAAGTGTTTGAAATATCTGCCACTATTAAAACCTACAATAATTCCATAGCAAGACATGAGGACCTTAATCAAACCTTGTGATCATTATGATTGACTCAAGGGGAGCTGAATTATTTATAGTTCAACCTAGAATCCATCGGTGAGCAACTTAATTGGATTTATAGAAATGGTAGTTCAAAAAAGTTTTCCAAATACATGAGTAAATGGTCTTGTAAAATAGAGGACCTCTCCATTGACCTCAATTAACTTGAAAGTGAGATAATGTATATATTAGGTAGCTTGGTTGAGGACCCTACTTCACTCAACTCCATAAGCCTCGTCACTAATGGTGAGTTTAAACATGGATCTACCTTGGTTGCATAAAAAATCAAGATTAAGAACCAAGGAAACTTAGGATTCACATAGTAGGTTCATTATTATGACTCCTAATGTAAAGGAGAATTATAATGAAGTCAAAAACAACAAAAGATAACATGAAGAATTGGGAATATCTTACAACAAAATAGGGGTCCCAAAGGTCAAGAGACTTAGGAATTTCTTCCTATAGATAAATATTGTCCATTTTTTAATTAGGATATTTTATTTGTAAAGCCATGTGTTTATTTTAAAACACACTACCTATAGATCAGTCCATTTAGAAAGTCTAGTGTATTTCTAGAACATTTGTGAAAAAAATAACTATCCCTACACCTATACTTTTTTTATTGGTTAAGACTGACTGACATGCTTCCTTGCATCTTATAAAAGGAGAATTATTAATTGTAAAAGGGGGAGGGAGTTTTTTAGCCAAAAACTTGTGTAAACTTTTGATTAATTAATTCAATTATGGAATTCTACAAAGATTGTCCATATTTGTTTGTGGCATTTGTTATTATGGTTTCTCTCTCACTTGGTTGTTCCTATTTATATATTTGAATAGTTGTTATGAATTATTAGTTTGCATATTTTAATTGTAGAATTGTCAAATTGTGCCAATGTTAGGTTGATTTAAATTTCTTAGGTTTTTTTTGTTTCCTTTACTCTCATCGCATTTGGGTTAATGTTGTTTTCTTACAAGGTAAATCTTTAAAGTGAAATTAGTTCTTATTTACAATTTTATTATTCCTTATATATTTTTTTGATGTGTGATAAGATTTTAGATCATGTTACAGATAGGTTAATTACATACTTTAATAATATTTAAACTCTATCATGATGTTTAGGATGAAGATCAACAACTCTTTTATGCCCTACCCTTCCTTTTACTCCTTTTTAATTAGGTCAATCTAGTTTAATATCCATTATAAATATTCATTTTAGATTAGTCCTTATATTATAATTTGATCATAATTCATGAATATTAGCTCATATTGCTTACTGTTTGTAAAGATAACTAATTGGCCATGGTACCTCCCAACCACCAAACTTTATAAATATTATGAAATAGTCCACTTGTTTTTGCCTTTATTCCATTAACAGATGACAAGATTATTATAACCTACAACTCATGTGCATAATTATTTGAATTCTAAAATGAGAAGTGTCCTTTAAACACTCTAACAACCTATGATACACATTAAGGCATCAATAGGTAGAGCTTCATTGGTGCTAGAAGGAGGGCCTTAGATCTTTGTATATTTAAAGTATTTTTGTTCATTTTTATGAATTATGTTCAAATTTTGGTATAATATTTGTACAATTATGGCATTTTTTGATCAATTATATAAATATAATTGATATTTTTAGTATTTGACCCATTTTTGTGTTTATTTTAGATAAATATCAATGTTTTTTGGATGTATATGCATAATTATGGTAAAGATGGCTTAAACATTATTAATTCAGTAGGTTTGAGGTTAGTAATAGTTATTTTGATCAAAGATTCATAGATCATTTGATAATTTGAGTTTATTTGAACTTAAGTGTATAAATATAGGTCCTACTTACGTATTTATATACATATTTGAGCTAATTTAGTTAAAGATTTTTGTCCTTTATCATCCTTTATACAAATCTTTGCAAAATTTGCTTAATACGTAAGTCCGATCATTGTTTCTAATAAAGATAACATTGAAACATTGTATTTAAAATAGGATCTAAAGATCATAAGTTTAAATTACCTAGAGTCCAAACAAGGTTACATTCAGAGACCATATAACCTCTTCTTTCATTAGAAGTTCATAGGAGGACTAAGTGGGATAAATGTAAGCATAGACTTTCAAAGTCTTTGCCAAATTTACCAATTCAGAGTGCTCCTATATTATATCCCTATCAATGTATGGCATATTTAGTTTGTTATTGAATAAATGTGTTAGGTGTGGCAAATGACCTTCCTTATAATCCTAAAAAGTATTTGCCAACATTTAGTCCTAGTGGCATTATAATAGATAAGGAACATATTAAGTCATTCAAGGTTGCATTAAGATTCCTAAATGTATCCCATGAAAATGTAGCATGTAGATCATTTCCTTTCACTTTTATATATCCTACATATGAATGGTTTCTAAATCTCCATAAAAATTACATTACTAGTTGGGTTTAATTTAATAATGTCTCCATTGACTAGTTTGGTAAAATAATTAGACCTTGTGTCTTGTACCAACAATTCACCATAGTGAAAAGGGATGCAAATGAACTTATAAGAGCTTTCAATTCTAGGTTTAAAAAAATGTTCAGTGTGACCATAGCTCCCTACATACTTGATGAGGCTTTAGCCTTGGAAATCTATAAAGATGCCTTGAATCCTATGACATTTTTGTTTATAAAGAGAGTTGTTGGGCCCATGAACACAATAGCTATATCTTATGTTGACGCTATGATTATTAATGACCAGATGAAATTCTAAGGATAATTGGCATACTCCATTCCTAATCCAAATCCACATTTTCCCATTCTATATGTTATTCCCAATGCCAACCAAAAATATGCCTACCTTGAACCAACTTCTAATCATGAACCAACTACTTTTGAGACATGTTCATCCTACTAAAAACCTAAGATTCCTAAATAATGCTACCCATGGATATCATCCACAAGATTAGAAATATTTAATGCCTAAAACTAATGCTAATACCCAATTTCATAAATTTGATGCCCTAAAAGAATGAGAGTGACTATCATCAAGATGGTTCAAAAACATAGCACTCACTTCCTTCAGTTGCAAAATCAAGTAATACTAGAGAGAGCTCTGGTATGAATTACTCTTTTCAAAGGTTCAATAGGCCCACTAACAAATTTTAGAATGATAGGTACCACAACAACAAGAATAATGAGCCATCTTCTATAAAAAATGTGCCTCATATAAATATTATTGATGTTGTTTTACCCTACTATTATAGAGTCCATTTCACTTATAAGCATGGGGAAATAGATTTTGTTGAATCTTTAATGCTTTTGAAGCTTTCTAATAAAAATTATATACTTTTGAAGTTGTCTCTAATAAGGATTGTGATGTAGGTACATCTAGTTCCTCAAGGTCATCTAGATCATCTGATCCAACTCTCACGATGGAGACATTTGAGTTCCCTTTCCAATAAGATAATGAGGTTGAGGATATTCATGAAGAGATTCATGCTTTTTAAAAATTCCTAAAGAACACTTATCCTCTAAGAAACTATGAGTATAAGTAACCATTGACCACTTCAACTCCTTGAAACAACTTTGAGACTCCCCCTAGTACTACCTCAAACAACAATATGGAACCGCCTAAGAGAAGTAATTATAAAACCAATGTTGATGCAGCTAATTCTTCCAATAGGACTAGGATAACATAGTAGAGGACATGAAAACTATCAAAGCAAACATTAACTTACATGCTTTGATTCATATTAAAAAATAGATATATCTGTTGTTAGAATCTTTATCTAAAAAGTCTGGTAAGTCTCAAAAGTATGCACATGCTAATGTTGCAATACACAAAAGTAAGGTATATGTTCCTCCTTTCCTACTTACGATCATGATATTTGGTAATAATTTGTATAATTATTAATTATATTCTGGTGCATCTACAAATATAATGCCTAAGGGTATTTGTGAACAATTAGCTTTGACTCCTATTAAGTCTAATAGAGTTTTAACTCATTTAGATAAATAACGATTCAAAGTGATTGGTGAATTATTGAATGTTCACATGCAAATTAAATAGAATCCAAGGATCTAATAATTCATTAATATCCAAGTAGTGGACATCTTTGATTCTTATGGGAAGTTATTGAGCAGAGACTGGAATAAAAGCTTGAATGGTTACATGTCAATGCGTTATTCACATAAGTGGCTTCCTTAGAAGGGGGTACCCAACCAAATTAGGATAGAATGTGAGACTAAAATAAAGCATATTATTATGAAGTATAATTAAATTAGTGACAAGGTTAATATGGTTAACTTAGGTTTTGGTGTTTACACTCTTGACACCACAAATGTATATAACTCTAAAACTTCTCAAGCTTTCACTCGATTATGGAAACTTTATTTTGATGGTGATAGATGAAAATTAGGTTTTAGAGTATGAGTGGTGTTAATCAATCCCACTAGGAAGGAATATAATTCCTCTTACAAACTTCAATTCCCATGCACCAATAATTTGGCTGAGTATAAAGCACTTATTCTTGGGTTACAATTTACAATCATGTATGAGGCCAAAGAACTATTAGTTTTTGGTGATTCTGAACTAGTGGTCAATCAAGTCAAAATTAAATATTAATGAAAAATTTCCTATCTCAATAAGTATAAATTTATAGTATGGGACTTAATAGAATTTTTTGATGCTTTTAACATTATGTCAATCCCTAAGGAAAAGAACAAGGCCGTTGATGAACTTGCTTCAGCTATAGCTAATCTTATGTCCAATCATAGTTCCATGTTGTAAAACCTTATAATTTATTTAATCCCATGTCCCTCAATGCCCAATAATTTCAACCACCTACAAGTATTCAATGAGGATAAGTAGATCATATACTTCTTGACTAGTTCAAAAGTGTTTGATGGTCACATTAATGATGAAGCCAATATCTTTGATGATAGTGTCATTGAAAATAAACTTGATGACAAGATTATTCAATTGAATGACAATAAGATCCCCAAAGGCATGATATCCTTAAAGAGACTCTTTTATTATAATAAACTAGTTGAGGCTACAAAGACTCCTAAAGTAAGTGGGAAGGATTAAAATGTAATTGATCTTAGATCCAAGATCAACCTCAGATGGTTAATATTGGTACAACATGTATAAATCTAGAAAACAAAAGAGTCAAAGAAATGCTAACCAAATATAAAGATATCATATCATGGTCTTATGATGACCTAAAGATCTTTGATCGAAAGGTCATAACTCATACCATACCTTTAAGAGAAAATTGCAAACCTTTTAGAGAAAAATAGAGGCCTATCAACCCTTTTCTAGAACAAATACTATAGAAGGATGTCAGGAAGCTCTTAAATATCAAAATTGTATTTCCCACTAGGCATTCCACTTGGATAGCTAATTTAGTACCTATCCTGAAGAAAAATGGTGAAATCAATCTATGCAATGATTTTTAAACTTAAATATGGCATGTAGAAAGGATAATTCTTCTTTACTTTCTCTTGACCAAGTGATACAAAACATTTTTCGTTCTATTCTTATTTCCTTTCTTGATGGTCTTCTAGGTTATAACTAGGTGTTGGTGAATCAAGAGGATAGGATGAAAATTGATTTTACTACCAAGTGGGGCATGTTTACTTACAAAATAATGTCATTTGGATTGATTAAAATAGGTGCAACCTTCCAAAGGGCTATGGATCATGATTTCTAAGGTTTGGTAGGTAAGTGCATTAGTATATACATAGATGATCTAACTATCTTTTCTAAGAATAGGGAGGATCATATTATGCACCTACAACAGGTATTTGAAAGATGCAGAAGGTATGGGATTTCTCTCAACCTAAAGAAAAGTATTTTGTATTTTATTGTGGGAAAATTATTGGAACATGTTATCACTAAGAAGAGTATCTCTATAGACCCTAATTGAGTAGAATCTATATCTAAGATAGAGCCTCCTAATAGTATGGAAAAATTGAATACATTCTTTGGTAAAATAAACTTTGTAAGAAATTTCATTTCTACCTTTGCAGAGATCATGAGACCATTGAGCAATATGTTAAAGAAAGATGCCAAAGTCATATAATGATGAAATGATAAAATCCTTCAAGGACATCAAAGATGTAATTGGACAAGACCTATTCCTAATAATGCCAACCGTTACCAAATATTTTTATCTTTACTCATTTGTTTTAGATCATACTATAGCTACAATTCTTATTCATAAAATGGATGGTCATGACTATCACATAGATTTTATGATTTCTAATTTTAGCAATATTGAGTCAAACTATTCTTTGGTTTAAAATCAATCATGTGATTTGATCAAGGTAGTAAAATATTTTAGTCATTATATCCTTAGGAATAAGTTACATGCCATTATACCAGACCTTACCAAAAAACTTATTCTAAGTTAGAATGAACTTAGAGAAAGGAGAGGTAAGTGGTTGTTTATACTCCAAGAGTATGAAATCAAAATGAAAATTGCTTAACTAGTAAGGTTCCAAGGTTTAATTCAATAGATTTCTATTACTAACTTGAAGCTAAGTGTCATGTAAGTAGATTAGAAAAAAAAATAGTCTAATAATTGGTATGATAATATTGTCCACTTACTAATTAATGGTGTTTGTCCTTTAGGGTTAAGTAGAGAGCAAAAGAGAGCTTTAAGGATCAAGGTATCCCATTACTTGATCAAGGATGGAGTGCCATATAAAAATAACTTCAAAGGCATATATCTAAGGTGTGTATCCAAGGAAGAGGTAGCTGAGATCATGAGCATTTTTCATTAGAAGCTAGGAAGTGGACATACATTAGGAAGAATCATAACCCACAAACTATTGAGGGATAGATACTACTAGCCGACAATCTTCAAGGATGATCACCATCATGTAAGAGGGTGGCATTCATGTAAAGTATTTAGCACTATAGAGCCCAAGGTAGTCATGTTGTTAAAATAGGTTATGGTGGATAAACCTTTTTCCTAGTGGAAGATAGACTTTGTGTGGGTAATCGACCCCAACTCATTAAATGGTCACAATTACATTCTAATTGCCACTAAATATTACACAATATGGACTAAAAGTAGTGGCAACCAAGTAGTGTCGAACTAAAAAAGTGACCAAATTCTTAGAACAAAACATATACATCAAATTTTAAATGTCAATATCTCTAGTTTGTGACAATGGATCTACTTTTATATCCATTGAAATGAAAATAATGGGCATAAGATAATAACATCATTCTCAAGTTCTCCTCAAACCATTACTGACAAGGAAATTAAGTATCTAATTCAATGAATAAGAACTTGATGAAGGAAATAAAGAGGTATGTAGTAGATAAACCTAGGACATGGCTCAAGGTTCTCAAATATTCCCTTTGGGTAGATATAACTATATTCAAGAAGACTCTCAAATCATCACCATTAGTGTTGGTATATGGTCAAGAGCCTATATTCCCCATCACACTAAAGCTGCCAATGTACAGGTTCATGCAAAAGTACATGGAGGAGGACCAATAATTTTTAAATTTAAGGCTATTGGACATTATTCTAATGGAGTATATAAGAGAGGAAGATTTTTCCAATTTTAGTAGGAACCAAACCATAGTGAAAATGTGGTTTGATAAGTGATCAAATATAAAGGTGTTTGGGAAAGGAGACTTAGTTCATCTTTAGGATAAGGCATCTAAGCCTAAAGTTAAATATGGTAAATACATACCTTTATAAATACATCACTATCAGATTACTGAGATACTTGTAAATAACACCTTCAAATTGAAATACCTATAAGGAGCATAGTTTACGTTACCCATCAATGGTTGGTACCTTAAGCACTATTTCTCTAGTACCCCACCTGGAGTATTTATGGAGTGAATTGTAAGAATGGTTAGAGTTAAAGTAGGTAGGCTGGATTAGATTATTTCTATTCTTTCATTCATGTCCCTTATTTTTACATAAGCTTGTATATATTTGTTTTATTTTCATTTTATTTCTATTTCATTTATTTCTATTTGCATGTGTGCTTTATCTATTTTTTCCTTGCTTGTAATAAGTCATTTTAGATAGACCTTAGCTTAAAGTTCACATAATTACTTAAGAAATCCAAAGTTAAAAAATAGAGGTATGAATCTTAAGTAAATGTTGAACATGGATTCAAAATACAAGTTGTGTGTTATAGTTTAGAGAAACTATTAAGGACTAGTGGGTAGGTTAACTGTTCCATAAGATCTTAAAAATTGTTTTGATCTAAACTTGGTTTTAAGAAGAATTGCACATATGGGATGAAAGTTTAAAATATTAGGACACAGTCATGTTTTGTACTTAAATAAACATTATTTCCTAGGATAAAGGTTGAAACCATAGGTGATTTTCTGAAGATCAAACATTTGACCAAATACCTAAACCTAGCTAACCCAGTTCTCAACCTCTGCTAGAAATCTAAAAATGACCTAAAAATACAAAATAAATATCTTATTAAAAAATCTAAAGTTTTCCAAGTAGAGGAAATTTAGGTAAGCTTTATCAGGGATATGAATGCTTGGATGGTAGTAGAGTAAGACATTGAGTAGAGCCAATGGAATCTCTATTAGGGCTATGGATGTCTTCTTGGTAGTGGAACAAGGCCTTGAGTGGAGCTAAAGGCATCTTTGTCAGCGCTATGGATGTTTGGATAGCAATAAAGTAATGCCCAAGCCTTCCTTGAGCTAAATCATGGTTCTTAATAGATATCTAAATATGTTCTAAATCAATGTTAATTATTAAAGGCATGAAATCTAGAAGTTATTCCCTAAATCCCATAGTAAAAAGTAAATGGAATCAAGCACATACACAACATGACTTGGTTTTGATGTTTGATCTTAATTTTATAGGTGCAAGACTCATTTTAAATCATGAAATCATCTTGATAATGACTTTGATCAAATGGAATAAGTAATTTGGTTATTTTTCTAAACCAAAGCCTCTAAATTCTAACATATTATTATGTTTCACCCAAAATTCACTATTTGTTGAGGCTAACATACCCTCATTTTTGAAAAATGGGGACCCTTGTGTCAAATATTGAAAATTTGTGCCTTTAAATAAGAAAATTCACTTGATAAAAGTATAATTAGCATGTTTACATGGTATTTTATCTAAAGATCATCCACGCCTAGTTTGGTTATCTTATTTTCACATAATTATGGTCTGACCTTGTCTAAGATTTGCTAACTTTGGAAATTTATGTTTTCTAGTTGCAAGTCCAATGAGGTCTACATGTAATGAACAATGCTTAGGTTTTATTATTTTAATGTTAACCTAATTCTTTACTATCCTTTGTTCTACTAGAAATCAATTCAAATTACTAAACTCTTAATCTAAGTTTAATCTAGGTACTTGATTTGAATTTCAAAGGAACTTTTTACACAAAAACATTTTAAATAATGTTATGAGCTTGGTTTTTTATTATCCTAAGGCTTATTCATATTTTTCAACATGACCAAACCTTATTATAACAACCATGCTTGGTCCCTTTAATGTCTTGAGACCCCTTCATCCTTTCATTATTCCTGTAGTCTAAGTTAAATGCAAGGTCCTTTTATTATTTTTCTAACTTTTGAGACCTATATTTTTGGCATCTCTTTTTTGGAATTATCTTTACACAACATTTTACCCATATTATTTTTATAAAACATACCCTTCAAGATTTTATAAAAAAATCCTTCAATCTTTTGAACATATCCTTCGGGTTTTCTCTAAATGACCCTTCAAAATTTTGTTGTCAGACATTTTATCTTATTCAAAAAGCTTGTAACAATTTCCCACGGTAATTTTTCCAAAAAGTCCCCTTTGGATTTTTTTAAAGTACCCTTCAGACTCTTTGAAATGAGTCTTACATTTTTTTTGAATTGTCCTTCAAAACTTTTGTTCCACAAGAGATTATCCATCATACATTTTGTCTAACAAAATTTGGTCTTTGGGGGAAATGTATCAAACATTTTGTCTAAGATAATTTGCTTAAAAGAGTGAACTTTAACCTTCAAGACTAACCTTCAAATTTTTTGAAAGTGCCCTTTGTATCTTTTGAAATTACCCTTCAAATTCCTTGAAGTGACCCTTTGGGCCCCTTTTTGCCCTGACTAATTCCTTTAAAAAATTTATCCTGGGCATTTTGCTTGATGAAATAGACCTTGAAGGATAATTTCTTTGTAAATTTTGTTTGAAAAAATTGGTTTTTAGAACAGTTTCCCTATACAAAAAGGTCTAAAATAATTTCCCTATGTAAATAACCTGAACACCCTACAACAGAGTCAACAAGTCAAAATGGAAAAATCATGAAACAATACACCTAAGATAATTTCCCGAAGACATTTATTTCATCGAACTCTTTTGTGCCACAATCATTTTAATATGTTTTAAACATAGCATAAAACTTAGGATTTAAGCCTTTTATTAATGTGAATGAGAACATTAATCTAGGATTTTATCTTAAGTTCTTATTATTTACATGCCCTAACTTTAATATTTCCTATTTTTCATAGGGAACCAATCATGTTTGACTACCTAGATCACAATATATGGCATGAATTTACTTATATTGATGATCTAATGGTGTTAGATCAATATAGGAGATACAAGTTCAACTCAAAGATGTGTATCCAATAGTATGAGATGGATATTGACTTTTCAAGAGGAACTCAAACCAAATAAGATGTCACTAAATGGATAGAGCATGATAAATGGAAAAAAATGATAAAATATAGAAATCAAAAGGCCCATGGGACTACCAAGTGTCAAACCTCAAAGCCTAGTATAGATTAAATCCCAATCATCTTCCACGATCAACAACATGCATTTGCCTAGATAGAATTGATTGAACAGTGCAAGATGATGGTATAATTTTCAACAAAGTTTGAGAAAATATGAAACCACCAATTGAATCATGTAGGAAGAAGAAAAAAACTCATTACCATCAAATTTAAGATAGCAAAAAATCACAAGTATGTGCTTAAAATTGATGGTCATGCATCCATCAAAGATGCTCATGTTGGTGTCAAATTATGGTTGTATGGATGTAAAATTTAATATGACAAATAGTCTTTAGTATTGGTTTAAAATTGATGGTCACACACCTATAAAATTTGTTCACAAGGATGTCAAATGATGGGCACGTAGATGTCAAATTTTAGATAGTTGCTTAGATATAAATTGTCAAAAGATATATGGATCATGTTGATTCATGAAAATAGATCAATGGTACGAGATTAAAGTTGGGTTTTCAAAGGTGATGGTCAAATTTTATACAAGGATGAGCAGACTACGATAGAAATGTCATGAAAAAGCCACATTAGAGCCAAGTGGGTATAATATACCAATTTGGAGACCTTGTAGACCTAGAAATATAAAGGGTAGAGATCTAAGTTCATAGTGTTTGAACTATATTCCACTATTAAAACATAAAAAAATGCCCTAGAAAGGCATGAGGACCTTAACTAGCTCTTGTGAGCATTATAATTCACTTGAGGGGAGCTGAATTATCAATAGTTCAACCCAAAATCCATTGGTGAGAAATTTAATTAGATTTTAAGTAATGATGGTTCAAAAAAGTGTTCCAAATACATTAGCAAATGGTCTTGGAAAATAGGGTACCTCTCCATTGACTTTGAGTAGATTGAAAGTGAGACAATGTATGTATTTGGCAGCTTGATCAAGGACCTTACTTTAATAAACTCCATATGCCTCATCACTAATGAAGAGTTTAAAAATAGCTCTACCCTAGTGACATAGGAAATGAGGAGCAAGAACCAAGGAGTCCTAGGATGCACCCAATAGGTTCATGAGTATGACTCCTACTACAAAGGATAAGTCTAATGAAGTCAAAACCATCAAAAGACAACATCAAAAACCATGAAGACCTTATAGTAGCACATGGGTCCCAAAGGTCAAAGGAATTTATAATATTCTTCTTATAGATAAATATTATCCATTTTGAAAGTGGGATATTCTATTTGTAAATGCCTGTGTTATTTGTAAAACACACTACCTATAGATTAGTACATTTAGAAAGTTTAGTGTATTTATAAAAAATTTATGGAAAGGACAATTGTCCCTACACATATACTTTTTTAATTAGTTAGGAATGACCAACATGCTTCCTTGCATCTTATAAAAGGAGCATTGACAATTATATAATGAGGGAGTTTTTGAGCCAAAACATTATGTAAACTTTTGAGCAATTAATGCAAGTGAGGAATTCTGCAAACATTATCCATATTCATTTGTGTCATTTGTTATTATGGTTTCTCTCTCACTTGCTTGTTCCTAATACCAAATTTGAATAGTTCTTATGAATTTTTAGCGTGCATATTTTTATTTTAGAATTGTCGACTTGTGCCAATGTTATGTTGATTAGAATTTCTTAGTTCATTTCATTTCCTTTACTCTCCTTGCATTTGGGTTAATGTTGTTTTCTTGTAGGGTAAATATATAAAGTTAACTTAGTTCTTATTTTTAATTTTCTTATTCCTTAAATTTTTACCTAATGTGTGATAAGATCTGAGCTCATGCTATTTGATGTTACACATTAGTTAAGTGCATACTTGGATGATATTTTAACTATGTCATGATGTTTAGGATGAAGATCAACAACAACTCTTGTATGCCATACCCTTCCTTTTAATCCTTTTTAACTAGATCACTCTAGCTTAATTTCCATTCTAAATATTCATTTTAGATTAGTCCTTAGATTCAAATTTGATCATATTCACTAATATTAACTTAGATTGCTTACACTTTGTAAATATAACTAATTGGCCACATTGGATGCCAACCATAAAAATTTATAAATATTAAGAGATAATCCACTTTTTTTATCTCTATTCCATTAACAAATAAAAATATTATCACAATCTACAACTCATGCACAAAATTCTTTGGATTCTAAAATGAGAAGTGTTCTTTAAACACTTTGAGAACCTGTGATACACATTAAGGCATCAACTTATTCCCTCTTGTCTATTCAAATGTTTAAGGTATTTTTGACCTCTTGAACCTTTTTTGTTCCTTATCTCTACATGATTATTATACGTACTAAACCTCTTTTTTGTTTATCTTGTTATATTATTATCCTATACAAGTTGTCCCCAAGGTTATCTCAATGTATATTTATTATTGACTTGTTTGATTCAAGAATTAACCTAGATAAAGTTTTAACATAGAAAATTGAACTAAGTTTAAATGACATTGAAACATCCCCTAATGTATAAATAAACTCTTACAAGAAATAATATATACATACATTCCCATACAAGGTGAGAAAACACCCTCAATTTTCACTTTGGAATTCAGATATTCAAAACACAATTTTGGAGGAAAAATATAATGGAAGTTCTTGAAACCATTTTAATAGTTTTCAAACATACCTAGAGCCCTTTTCAACATCTAATCATCATGATTTAAATACAAAATGAAGCATGAATATGCTTCTTATTGATCACATATGACTCATTAGGCCTATTTTAGATATTTTAATGATAATACATACAATAACAAATTGCCTTATGATCATGTACCTGCATCAGGTTCCCTGACTTACAAAAAATCATGAGATCCTTCTCATGAGTCTTTTATGTTACTCTAACTAATTAAAAATTATTATTTCTTTATGTCCTCTTGAACTAGATATTCATAGATGTGGACATGTTCAATTGATCCAAATTTGATCATCCTATTTTCTACCTTCTCTTTTTTTATTCCTACACATGAAAAAAATTCATTAAATAAATGAATTATTTATTTATAATTTTGAGGCATCTTAAATCCGTCATCATCTTTAACATGTTGTTCATGCTTGTTAACTAGTGCAACATTAGGTTCCTTGTTGTTAGCTTGTGTTTCAATACATTTTGGATTTTCAAAGCCTCTATTATTATCATTCAATTATTGTCAATCCTTCACTTGCATATATGTTCCATTAAATATACTTGTCTTCACCTCTACCTGCAACATATCTTTCTTACTTTCCTGCCATTCTTCTTTTTGAATTCTCTCTAGATGACTTTCCTCTTGACTGATTTCTCAAATTTAATATTGTTGTATTTTTAACTCTTCATAACTATTCTTTTCCTTTAATTTTTCCTTCCTACAAGACACCATTTTTCATACCAAACATTTATTTCTTATTTCATGGACATTTATAGATGTTATCAGCATCTTTTTTATTCTAAAAATCTATTTTATGGTCTTAAAATAAGAACCTTTTCATATTTTTTCTTCAAAGAAAAATTATTTCTTCTCACTTAGCTAATTCACTACATTATTCTTACTATCTTTCAAAACTTATTTGGGTTTCTCACACAACATATTTTCTTCTAAAATCAACTTCTTGTTGTTTATTAACAACTTATCTTCATTGTCCTTCTCAAAATTTGAGGCCTCAAATTGGAACCTCTCTTTAAAAATATTCATACCTACACTCAAAAATTCAAACAAACTATTAGAATAAAAATATTGAGGTCTAATTGCCACTTCAATTTCCTCCTTGGGTTACTTTTCTAGCTCTTTCGTCATTACTTTTTCAATTTTTGACTTCTTGCTATCTCTTTCTCCTTTTTGTAATCTATTTGAGTGGCCACTTGACTAAATTTATGAATATGAATTCATGTCTTTATTAATGTTGGATTTATTATTCAAAATATTATATTAAACCTTATAAGGTTTGATTCATCTCATCTATTTATTTTTGAATGTTCTCTTTTTTCTCACCTCACTCATTTTCTTCATTTGATTCCTCTCTCTTTTTGGTCCTTCCACTTTTTTCTAATTATTCTTCTTATCCTCATCCAAAGTCTCTACTTGGTGTTTTACCACCCCCAAGTATGTTTCACATTTTATTACTTCCTCTTGATCCTCAATGTGCTCTTCTTCTTACTTCATTAATCCTCAATGGGTTATAGGACATTGACCTTTTTCAACTTTCCCATAAGTATCTATTTTACCACTTGCCTTTCTCAAGTTTATGTTTCAAAAATTGAGTCTTTTCACTCTTAAATTTATTTCTTTCACATTTCTCAAGATATTTTTCTAAGCTTTGATACCAAAAATCATGAGCATCATAAACTCTTTCACTATGTCTAAGGTCAATTTGATGTAAATAGGTCTTAGCAATACCTTCTTGTTACTAGGGATATAATGTTCTTAGATTGGGTTTTTTATGCTTTAATAGCACATTATTTCATCCAAAAGGGTCACTATATCCTTATTTTATTAATATCACTCTAGGATCAAGTTTCCACCTTCTTCTTTAGTGAATTCTTGAATAAGACTACAAATGGACTTTGTAAACTCTTAATAAGTATGTAACTTTCCTCTTTGAATATTCTAAAAAAGAATTATATTTGTTAAGACTTGATAGTATTTAAATAATAATATTATACTCATTTTTACTGTATCTAACCTAGAAAACACACTACACCCTTCAAACAATACTTATACTTAAATTAAATTGACTAGAATAGGGTTTTAGATCCTTTCGTAGGTTTATCCACTTTTCCTAGGCACATAAATTCATTCACATAAGTTATTTTGCATTAAAAAATACATTTAAATACTCTCAAGGTTTCCCAAATATCATATATGTTATCTTAACTCAATACATAGTTTTAAACCTTCTTTGTGTTTTGAATTCCTCAATATGAATGTTAATAGGGTTTACACTGCAACCTTTAGGTCTGTAGATTATACATCTTAGATATATTCCTCCCTAGTACTCCTAAATTATTTAAACCAACTAAAAATATTAAAATATAATATGTTTTTATCATATTAAAAATTATCAAACACTTTTCATAAGTCACTCAAAAGTTATAAATATTTTAAGGTCTCAAAACCCTTGTTTGGGGTTTATAGTCTCTAACACAGACCTGAGAGCTGATGTAAATGGATAATTAAAATTATTATAAATTTTTAAGATTATTTTTTATTGAAACATAATATCCACACCTTGATATTTAACTATCAAGCTTATTATATTCTTGAAACACTTCAAAATGAGCACAAAGGACAAATTTCTTTAACCATCATAGGTTTTACAATACTATGAATAGGCAGTGAGTAGAAATGTATATAAAATACAAATTTTAGCACATGTTAGTGACTCTTCTTGATTTAATAATACCCCTAAAACATTTATTTCATTTTATCTATCACTTTCAACATCAACTTAATCATAAAATCATACAAAAATATATCATTTTTTTTACTGATAAATCATGTACTATACTAGGTTTTGAGACTGAACTGAATATGATAAACAATTTATATCTCGTTAACTATTTTAGATTTTTTATGGTATATACATACCCTCCATATGTTTTATTTATTTATACCATTTTAATTCTTGAACAAACTCAAAATGGCTAAAATATTCTTCATTAATACTAACAAAACCCTAACTCTATTTTTTAGGTTTATATGTAGATCAAAACCAATATATTGTAAAATAAAAAAATCACTTACCTATGAAGGATACAACATTGAAATTATATTTAATAGGCACTAAAATATTTCATTCATTACTTATCTTTTAAACAATTTACATCAATCCTTTTAAACCCCTATAGACCTTCTCTATTCTCTCCTCTTTGATCTCCTTTCTTCATTCCCTCTTATCTATTAGAATTTTTTGAGTTATTCTTGAACTATTAAAACTTCTTAATTCCTCATCTCTATGTGATTTTACCTAGTAAACTTCCCTGTTTATCTATTTTATTCTTATCCAATGCAAGCTATCCAAAAATTTATCTCAACATATACATCTTATTGACTTGCTTGATTCAAGAATTGACCTAGTTTATGTCTTAACATAAACAATTTAAATAAGGTAAAATGACAAACAAACATCCAATAATGTCTAAGTGACCTTTTAAAATAAATAATTGATACATACACTCCCTTCCAAGGTGAGAAAACACCCTCAAAATGTACCTTGGAATTCAAATATTCAAATCACAATTTTGTTAAGAAAATAGAATGGGAGTTATAGAGACCATTATACTAATTTTCAAACCTCCATAGAACCATTTTCAATATATAATCATCTCTATTTTAATACAAAATAAATCAAAAATAGGATTCTTATTGATCACATATGACTCACTGGACCTCTTTAGGATCTTCTAATATTGATATGTAGAAAAATGAACTACTTTGCGATCATGCACTTGCATCAAATAACCACATGTGAGTCATTTTTTTTGGGTTTCCAACCTGATGAGGAGGACTCTTTTGATAGTTTTTACTTAACATTAAATTTATGACCTTTAATTTTGTATGGGTCCTTATTGTTCTATTTTTTCTCCTTGATGGTAGAAGTATTTTATCTGTCATGTGACTCATAATTAAGGCATGTGATTTAGATGACTTGAGGGTGCCTATTTGAATGATCTTGTCTTACCTCAGAGTCAATTTTATATAAAATTCAACAAAGGATGAAATTTTCCATGTAACTCCAAGGGCATGCTTGGTAGCATGGAAGGTAGAAATGAAGACATAATAGTCAAATCCTAACATGACAAGGAAAGAATCAATTGATCATCTTTTTGTCAATGCCACATAATTTAAACTACAACCTAAGTGATTTTAACTTTGTGAATAAGTCTTGTATCATATCAAAATCACCTAGGCTCAAAATGATGAGATTATTCTCTAACTCATGACCTCTCATTATGTCATGCTTCATTAAGTGTTTTTTTAATATGTTCTAAACTTTATTAGGAGTAGTAGAATTTCAATACAAAAGAGCAAGAAAAAATACATAGATAGGAATATAAGAATCTAGGATTCATCACTTCTTTTTAACCACTTCACATTATCTACCTCAAGGATCAGTTATCTTTCTATACCCATCATCATTTGGTGTAATATTTTGTTTCTCAAGAGGATTTTCAATTTGAATTTCCACTCATGATAGTTGAATGATGTAAGAATCGTAACTAAACTCTGATCCATGGTGTATAAATGAAGTATGTTCTGAAATGTGTATGATGAAACAATAGGAATATGTAACCCCCTAAATCTATAGAGGTTAAAATTTACAAGGCATGAGAATATTACGAATGTGTAGATCTTGAAAAAACTACACTTTCAAAAAAATATCGCCTCAAAAGGAGAAGTAGGATAAAAGTTATATACTTTTGAAGTTATGGATGGCAAGGGAAATATCCGCTTTGAAAATTTTGAAAAAATTTGGATGTGAAAAAGTTTGGGTAGGGTGTTAAGGTTAAGCCCCCACTAGTAGCAATCAAAATTTAAGCACCCCTTATATAACTATACAATATGACCAAGGGATTGAAACCTTTTGTGAGTGTTCCCCCTCCCCTTTTTGATTGGTGTGATTGATGTGGGAGTGGTATCACCCAAAAAATGCCTCCATTTTCCAAATGAATTGTGTCATAGTTCACTTGATCAAATTTAATGGTCTCTTAAATGTCATTGTTAAATTGGGTGGGTAGAAACTGTAGTGTGTTTTTTTAGGGGTCTGAGTCTACTAGCTATGTATGGAAGAGGGATAGAGTCTTGAGTTTATTGTTGTAAAGGGGGTGAAGTTCATTACATGTTTTTAAAGATAGATATTAGAGTTGGTTGTAATTATGCCCATAAAATAAAAATGAGATTACCACCAAATTAAGAAAAAGTGTACCATCAACGAAAGGAAAAAATCCTAGGGTAAGCATAATCATGAAATTTTAAAGGATGCAAAAAATACAAACATTCTACAAAACATACCAAAAAAGCTATCCAGATTAATTGTGTTCCACCCTTGCCCACTCTACGAAGAGATCATAGCATCATAGAGGAATATTTGGGTATAAAACACCCTTTTTTATTACTCTTTACTAATTTCCAATCTTCTTGATTATCTTAATTCCTTGAAATATCTTCATAAAGATAATAATTATTGATTGTAATATCACTAGAAGTAGCATTCCCATAATATACGACCACAATCAAAGAACTAGCTATCCCAACTTTCACACTAAAATACAGAGTATGGATATGGACTCCCAAGTTGAGGCATACAATCAATAGCATCTTCCCCTTAAGACTTCCCTTTAACTTTTCTTGATGTTTTAAAAGGAGTAATATTTATAAAAATTGTAAGAATATCCTTACTAACTTCATTCCATCAAGAAGAATCCACTTTACAATTAGTATTATGGAAAGAAGTAGAATAATTACGCTTTTAAAGAATTTATAATATTTGAATGGTAATCCCTCATAATCAAGGTTTTGATTCTAGCATTGAATTTTGACTTTCAATACAAAGGCTACTAGGAGAGCCTGAGAGATAACCATGCAAACCATAATCCTAGGAAAAGTGGTGTGTGAAAAGTTGTAAGTGGAAGCATTTTTTGGGTGTAGGATATTACTTTATATATCTTTAGCTTACTTAGGTGTTATTTCATTGGATATGTTTATACCACATTCATGAGGATGATGGGTTTATACCTTACTTCCAACTATATTGGGGAAGTTAGTACTACATTCTTGGGATGGTTATGATTCTCATATCTTCTACCTATTTGTACATATCAATTGTAAAATATTTGATAGAGTGGATAATAGATAGTTTATTCTTGGTGTGCAATGTTGAATATTTCATGGTTGTGATAATGGATTCATGGAGAGATCTTGGTTGAAGAGTCTTCTTAACTCTATCATGGTATTATAGTTGTAGTTTTTGCAGTGATCTATTTGTGAGTTTGTTACTGGAAGGGTTTGTTAAAATACCAAAATTTATTCTTGGCCTAGTGGAGGTGTTTCTTATGGACCTTTGATATTTTATTTTGTCATTGACATATTTTTGGGAGAAATTACAAAGTGTTTTTACAAAACATTGTGACTCTGTTGTATATCTAGTTTCTCCTCACATAAGTGTCTGATTCAAAAAATTATTTAATTAATGAAAAGAGGAATTTGATAGGTTTCCATAAAGTGGTCATAATAAGTATTCCAAATAGTATCTAAGGAGATATGGGGCTTTGAATTGACCATGTGAATCTGATTTTCTACATTTTTTTATGCATGACCAAGAAAAAAATTAGATCTTGTATTTAAAGTGGAAAATTATTGTGGATGATTGTTATTTTCCTTTGCTACAAATTTAATTCAATTCCTTTTTTCCATATCTGGAAATTTTTTTTCATTTTCTCTATGCATTTAATTTTTATGCAATATTTACTTATTTTATGCATTTTAATGTCAAAAATCTTATAAAAATTATAACTTTTGAAATGTGACTCGAAATTGAGTTCTATTTTTTTTAAGTGCTTGTTTTTTATTCTCTATCCATTAGGGTCATTTATTTTGTAAAATACACTCAATTATAAAATGCCAATATTTTTAGGGCTTATTTTTCCCTTGTTAAAGGAGTTGGTGTTTTGGGAGGTGGTCATTCTTTCTTATTCTCAACTTATTCCTTGTATTTCAACAATGGATCCCCTCAACACCTCCAAATACATTATTTGGAAGATAAAAATGAAGATTTACTTATAGATAAAAGGTATGTAGATAATGGTGTGTGGTGACATTCCCCACTTTATAGTTGAGGAAGATCTTTCCTAGATTGCATCCATATAAGATGAGGCTCTTATTTTAAATGGCCTCCATGTTCATATAGTTTGCAATGCTATGGAACTTATGCCACATCACCGAAGGAAGCTTGTTATTCTATTGTAGTATTATATGAGAATGATACTAAGTCTTATAGGTCTTTTGCACCCTTTCTAACTCCAAATCCATATATTTCACTTCCTTATACTCTTGTAAGTGAGAATTTATTTTTTGATGATTCAACATCGATGTTGTTCAGGATTTGAGTCTTGACAATGACATGGGTGAGGCACTATAGACACTTATTTCTTCTCCTTATACTAAGGATTCACTCTTTTCTACTGACATGAATCATTATTCCTCCACTATTTGTGAGGACATACTTCTTGACTGTGATTTAGATGAGGCATTATTGCCTCCTGCACTTCTCACTAGTCCTCCCTCTTTAGTTGTTAGTGAGAACTTATCTTTTTATGATGGTTTTCTTGAGGCATATATTACTCTTCATATAGTTTGTACTCCTCCTATTCATTTAATTTATCCATAGGACATGATTCTTAAGGATATAACACCTTCACCATCATTTTTTGAGATCATCAACGAGACACCATCATGATTTCTTGATGATGACTTTTATTGTTCCACAGTTATTGTTCCTTCATCACCTAATCCTCTTGTTTGTGAGGATATTTATTTAGATAGTGATTTCTATGAGGAACCTATTATTATTTTACATTATATTTTATATCTTTTTGCTACTCCTATTACATTTTTTGATTGTCCCACTTTGGATCCACTTATGTGATTTTTTCCTTTCAAAAACATACTCTTAGATTTAGATCTTGCATACTTCACTCTATGGGATACATTAATAAAGGTCTTAGAATACTCTTATAGGGTATTATGTTTCCTATTTGTATCAATATTTACATAGGTGATGCGTTTTTTGGACATCTTTTTCACATCATTCAATAAGATGATACATTAATGGGAAGAACATTTTATTTTTTGTACTGTCTCACCACCATTGTAGATGGTTCTGTACATCCTTTCCATCCATGTAAGATATATAGTACTAATATTTGTGTGGGGTGAAAAAAGATGTCCTTAGGGGGGATTCGACATGAAATCCTTCATTCCTTACTTTCCTTCTTTTCTCTCTTTTACATCATCTTTGGGGGGAGTTTTGTCCCTATAGATTTTCTTTCTTTCTCCATTTTATGGATATATTGTACATGAGTACCTGATCAAGCCTTTTTTTTAAGCTTCATATTATGGATATTCCACTTTGTTTTTAGCTATATTTAACCCCTAGATTCACTTGGGATAGGGGGTGTTATATTTGGTTCTCATGTTTGATAGGTTATATAGATAGTTTTCGTCTATTTCCTAGTTTGTCATTTTGTGAATTTGTCCCACATTGGTTAGTTTGACTTCTTGTTTGTCCTTGCCTATATATGCAAGTCTTCTCATTTGTAACACAAAAAAAATTATTTTATGGATAATATATGATATTTATTTTATCTTTGCATATCATTTTTGTATCTCTTACAACATTTATTGTGATGATTTTGTTGTTAATTCTTCAAATCTTGGGTTTGGAATGATCTTGTTGGTCTTCCTTTCATGGTATTGTTTATGCCACTCTTGCCCTTTACACTATATTAGATGCCTTTTTTGCTAATTATGACATATTTTTCACATGATTTATAGGTTGTATTTTTTGGTAGTTGATAATTTTAGGTGTGATTTTACATACATGATGGATTTTTTTGTCATTTGTCACACTCTTTCATCAGCCCATGACATGTTTTATTCTAGTTTTTGCATTGGTACTTTGACACACTTGTAGTTTATGTCATGTCTCCATCAAAATCCATTTTTTTTAGCCTTGTCTTCTTCCATGGAGACACTTTTTTATCCCTTATTTTTATAACATCTCTCTTGATTTATGATGACTTTTTTGATAGGTTAACAGTCTTGTTGTTTGGAGCTATTCTATGGAAATCTAATGTCTTCCTTATTCTCATTTGGAGTTTATTTAGATATTATACTTGTAATGAATTATAAAGTTCCATGTGGGGTTTAATGATTCAACCTTGTATACCTTCATGCATTTGTGTGATTTATTTTGGGTACCTTTTCACTTCTTTAGTTGTTTTTCTTTCCCATCACCGCTTGGGTCTGCTTTCTTTGAGCAATTAAATTTGTATTTTCAACACCACATTTTTGAAATTTGATAATATCCCATAAATTTAAGTGTAGATATTATGGTGAATCTTAGTTTCAAATTTTCTTCTTCGATAGTTCAATAGTATCTTTTAATGTGATATGGATCTATTTTGGTCCATATAGTTTCAACTTATTTAATGTTTGAGTAGTGGATTTGGACCACTCATGTAGACCTTTTGTTCTTCCAATCCATACATTTAACATTATGGGGGTGTACATGTAGTTTTTTTATCGTCACTAAACCTAGTTATTATTATGAGGTGGGGTTGGGGGGGGGGGGTGTTATATATTATACCTCTTAGGTGTTCAACATTCCTTTCACATGCAGTACTCTTTTGCATGTTCATCACCACTAGAAATATTCTTGATCTATTCCATTATGGTGAATCTCAATGTCAATTGTTTTGTGATTAAGTAGTGGATTCAAACCACTCATGCATATTGAGTTCATTTTTTACTTTCAAGTATTGGGAGTATGGACTACTTTAGCATCATCCTTGTGAGGGGGGGGGGGCGGGGTTCTATCTCTCTCTTCCTTTCTCTCTTTTGGGTGGGAGTTTTTCATATAGGTTCATTCCATTTTCTCCACTTTATGAGATATATATGCATATGTTGCACTTTTTTGAGTATGTTTTAGATTAATTCATTGTACATATGTATATTATTTAAGCACTTTTTTCAAAACCCATATGAATATTTTTTACTTGACTCCATGGCCTTCTTGGTGATTCTTATAGTCATCCCAATGTATTGTCCCCACCAGTGATACTAA
This sequence comes from Torreya grandis, assembly GCA_037957365.1. NCBI lineage: Eukaryota > Viridiplantae > Streptophyta > Pinopsida > Cupressales > Taxaceae > Torreya > Torreya grandis. The sequence continues at coordinate 206,624 of JARHVA010005964.1, read as the reverse complement.
TGTCGAATCCCCACTAGTGTTTTTGATCACTTATCACTATCTTGTTGGAGTGTGTTCAAATAATGATTCCTCAGTTTCATCTTCATTCTACTAAATATTATAGAATGCAGTGTTCATATTCAATGATCCTCACATTCAACACCATTCCCACTTTCACTTGGCAGTTATAATGACCCAACATCCATGTACTCCGATAAGATGGATTGGCATTTATATGGACATGTGGCCTCACACTAGATCCTTTAATATATCTACCTAATCTATGCTTAAGGGAGGGTGTTGGTGTACAATATTAATTTCCTCCTCTTTAGCTTATTTATATGTTATTTCATTTGAGATGTTTATCCCACATTCATTAGGATGATAGGTTTATGCCTTACTTCCACCTATATTGGGTAAATTATTCCCACATGTTTGGGATGGATATGATTCTCCTATATTATCCCTATTTATACATCTCTATTGTAAACTATTTGATAGAGTGGATAATAGATAGTTTATTCTTTGTGTGCAATGTTGAAGATTTCATGGAGAGATCTTAGTTAAAGAGTCTTCATAACTCTATCAGCATCAATGTTTAGTAGGTCTACCAAATTACCTCCAATGGTTGACAAATAGGAATCAACCCAAAACTGAAGGGGAAGATATGGAAATTGCACCAAAATGGGCCTAAAGGTAAGATTTTTGAGAAGAGGATTGAAGGAAGGAAACCATGGTTTTATAAAGAGTAGATGTAAATCATAACTCCATGATTTCACTTGAATAACCTTATTATAGTCTACAAGGCTATCAAAAATAGAAATACATAATCCTTTAGCACAAGGATAATGTTCCATGTTATCCTCCATTAAAGGTCACCATAAATCATAAACCCACTAATAGAGAGTAGGGAGGCTAGGCCAAAATATATCAAATCTACACACAAGTCCCCTTTCTATGAAGCAATCCTCATTTTGGATCACCTCCTTAAGAGCCTCATCCAAAAGGACACTACCATAGTGACCTTTAAATCACCCATATTCTTGGTTATTGTTTTCCTTATATTCTCTACCCCAGAGACCAAATTCACAGAAGATTTTACCCTTGTAAAAACATAGACAATTGAGTCCTAACCTACCATGCTTCTATCTTCCCTCAAAGAGATGGTAAGAGGGTTTGTAATTCCAATTATTATACTAAGAATATTTGAAGGAAAAGTATTTAATTTAATATTATAATTCCCTAATATTTGTTTAGGGCATCCACCTACTATAACCTCTAAAATCTACCTTACATTGATAGCATCCTTAGTCTTGGATGTCAGACTAACATCAACATGATGCAATGCCAAGCTAAATATCTCCAACTCCCCAAACATTCCTTGCAACTATGAAATAAATAATGAGGCTAATGGGAGAGACATTATCATCATGTAAGGGTAGAAGTGGCTACACTCTTGACTCAAAATCCCCCAAACTAGGCCTATTACAATAATACATTGTCATCATTTTCTCATCATCATGTCCATGTTTATCATTTTGTTTCCTTGAAATAATAATCCATGGCATGTATTAATAGGTTGTGAAACCACTAGTTTTATGAGCATTAAATAGAGTCTAGCTAATTTTTTTATAGGTCTAAGAACCCATAGTTTTTTAAGTAGGGGCTAAAACCTGATAGCTACTCATGTAGGAATAAATGTTCTTTGATCTCAATAAGTATAGAAACGGGTCAAACTCTATTGAAGGATGTTGGAAGTGTTGATACATGTGTTAGATTCCACTGAGTGTGTATACAATCTCTTATATATGTCTACCTAAACTTTTTATTTTGTCAAGAAAAGTCTGCCAACTATCAACCCTACTTGTGATGGTTGAAAATTTTGTCAAGTTGAAAATCCTCCAAAAATGTGGATTTTGTATAGCTTTTTTAAAATATAAAAAATACTTAATTGGTTACTTAACAAACCCAAAAAAAACCTATAAATATTTTTTCCTCAAAGTCATTGAATGTATATATTTTTGTAAAATTCAAACAAATGGCCTTAAAACCCTCCAAAAATGGTTGAAAATAGACTGTCGTAGAAGTAGGTCATGTTTACAATCATTCCTAAGGTTTTTCCACCCTATAAATCAATTGGTTCTATTTTTTTCATGTATATACTTAGGGAATGCATATTTGCATCGATTTATGAGAAATCCCACCAAAATCTAAGAAAACTAAAATCAATGAAGAATATTGAACAAACTAGAGTGCAAGATATCACAATATAATTGATGGATTCATTTATCAGATCAAATCTGATGCCATGTCAAAATGGGTCATAATAGAGGATCAGACTAGATAAGATTGACATCACAAATTTGAATATCTATGGAGTAATGGAATATATAGAGAAACTCAAAAAGGAATAATCTTGTCTTCACAACAAAAATTTGTACTAACATTCATTCATTAGCCAAAAATTACATAGGAAAGTACATTATATAGTGAGGAATTAGCTCACCCAAAAGGTAATTAACTCAAATCACAATTATAAAATGAATTAAAGTACATTTTCCCTAGTGACCTATTACTAACCTAAGCAAGCTAATTATAATGTGTAAGTAAAACCACATAGTGGGAAAAAGTATACACTAATAATAGGTTTATATGTTTTCTATATGAGATATCTAAATCTTTCTAAATTTATCCAAGATTTTATAAGAGGTGTTTATTATAGGGTTATAGTCTAGTATGCTATAATTTTTTTCATGACGATATCTAATTTATGAACTTGATTGTTTTATATTTGATATAATATTTTATGTTTTTCATAATGATACACACACACACACACACACACACACACACACACACACACACACACACACACACACACACACACACATGGTGGTTTTGGAGAGGCTTCTATTTGGAGATAGTGTAAGGATTAGCTCTTCTTGTTATAGTGTAATATATATGTTATATGAAAATATTGGGCCATGATATTCAATTTGGTTTTATGTCATATGACATGTGTCTCATGACTAAGTTGGTCAAGATGTGGAACATAAATACTTATACCTTATATATTCTCACATGAGAGTTAAAAGTGACCCTAGGGTATGTTTACATTATTTTTATATTTCCAATAGTGGGTACTTACTTTATTTGATTCATGTTGAGGGATAGGGCCTAAAATGGCATGGTCATTGGTATATGATAATACATTCCTAAAGATCCCCTTATAAGTTAGGAAATAAAACCATAATTTTTCTAAAGATTATACAATCATATATGTTGTGATTGAAGTAATATTTTTGTGTTCTATTATCCTTTTTAATAGCTATATATAGGTGGTGTGGAGATATCACACCATATAATTTAAATTATATAGTATATTTAGGATCACATTACTAGGTATTCTTTAGGGTGCACTATGTTGGCCCAATTATATAAGTACTTTTAGAAGTTTACCATTGAACATTATAGTGGAAGTATAGTATTTTCCACTATGTTATATGTATGGGCATACTATAATATGGTAGTAAAATGACTAGTGGGGGTTCCTCATGTATATTTTGTTCATTAATAGATATATGCTTATAAATGGATTGCTAGTGTACATATTGATCAGTGTACCATGGACTATCAGATGTTATTTTATTATTTGGAACCTAAGATGATTATATAGAGGTCATACATAGGGTTTTAATTATATCCTGAGGATGTTATATATTTTTGTTGCATAAGATCTCCATTTTGTTTCATGACCATTTTTAAAGCATTTATGAGAGGTTTTAGTAAAACCATGGTGCATGTTAGTTTGAGATTAGATAGGGTTTTCCAATAATAACATATTATGTATCTCATATCTACAGGGTTTATCTTGATCTATGGGATAAAGATCTAAATCTTATCATGGATATACTATTGATTCTTGAAGGGGAGGTATATCCCCTAGTAGTTATATATGTTATGATTTAGGTTATACAAATTAATACACACAGTTGTGGAGATGGAGATGGTAACCTTTATTATTTCTTAATGTATTATATAGAGTCATATTTTTTCCTTAAGAAAAAGATAATGTCAAAAAAGATTAAGGAAATCAACTAGAAAACCTAATAAAACCACTATTTCTATACATAATTATACATATGTAATTGGTTTTAATATGTTGTTTACTAGTTTTTAATACATTTTGTAAATGTCATGTGACCTTGCGGGGGATGTCTACTAGATTGTGATTATTTATTCTTTGATATATATGATTACAAATATTATCCTTAATTATTTAGTATATGTGTATTTCTCAACCAGGTAGATGATATTGTAGACATACATGCACTTTGTTTGATTGATTTTCCATTGTGCCTGATGTGTGTGTCACCACTAGAAGTGAGAGATATGACCTTAGATAAACATTAGGGAGAAAAAAATGTCTCACACTTATTTTTGGTAGTGACATAGTTCAAAACATTTATGTAAAGTATGCACTTTTTTAAAATGCATACGTCAATCTTCAAGTGAGATTAACATTTTACGAGGACCAAGAGATACATAGTATGCCTCAGTCTTGATGTCATGCTAATAGTGATGCATTATATTCTAAAGTATATAGGTATAGGGATGATGAGGATGACCTCATGATATAAGGGTACCATGACCCCATTATTTAATTTTAAATTAGTTATTGGAATATGTATTGGACTTTGATAAATACAATGTTCTCCTTTATGTTCCATGTTATCCTTAATTTATGAGATGGTGTCAATTGTTGTGTAATTTGTTTATGTGTTTTGATTTTAATACTTAGTATTTTTAATCATATGTATGGAATTCAAATGATATGGAATTTAGTAATGATGCATATGTATATTAATAAACTATAATATCCTCTTGAATGTTCATACTAGCTGGGAGAATATCGTCCAACCAACCACTTAAAAATAATAATGCATTATACACATTTGAATAAACATTTAAAATTGTCTAATGTATTTATCCCATGAATCTTTAAAATTTACTTTCTATTTTTGTTTACTATTCCTTATTCTATTAATTGATCCATAGTTATTTGATTTACATTTTTAACCCACATTTGTGTATTATGGGATGTAACTACATTATTTCATGTACATTTAATTTATCTTTAATATGTATGTAATCTAACTTAGTAAGTGAATGAGATATTCACTAATGATATCAAAGTTTTCTCCCATTTTATATAAACATGATTATCTCAATATCACATTTCATTTTAAAATATCTCTCTTCACATATTAAATGTATTTATTATATTATGCCCAAGAGAAATTGGTATGATAACATCCCCCCTCGCATCCTCATAAATACGTATATGTTGTTAATATTAATCATCAAATCCCAAGTCCTAAATAAATCCCATTTTACATGTATTGTTTTTGAAGTTTGGCATTGATGTTGTCATTGATATCAAAGGTTCTTAAGAAAGGTGTTCATGAGGTCATTGAAAAATGTTCTTATTTTATAGAATCATTGAGAGGTATGACATTATTTAAGGATCATGTAAGGCATGTGACTAAGGTAAAAGAACATCAATCAGTGTTTTGAGGTCAGTTTTCAAGTTATAAGTGATTGAGAATCCTATTCATGACATTAGTCATAACATGAAGAGACCTTGTGAGAAGGTATGAACTTGGTGGCTTGGTGAAATGAGTACACACATACATGAGTGGATGTATAATGTTGATTAATAATGTATATGATAGATTAGAGCACTCATGTGAGTATCATTGTGAGACTAAAAGGGTAAGACCTAAAAACCTAGCAAGTAACTAGACCACTTCTAGACCTTACACATGGAAAGAGACATGAAGGTCAATTTCAAGGGTTAATGTGATTAATAGGTCAAGTTCTAGAGATCAAAGAGAGATATGGTGTCCAAATGAGGTATTAGATTAAAATTTAAATATAATGATGAGAATGTGATAATTTTCAATGGTGTGATATATTGTCTCAGGTGTGTTGACCAATTTTGAAGTCATGGTTTGTAATAAAAAGCAATAAAAGTGGTTTTGAGGTCTCTCACATGCACATAATGAAGGGTTCTCAACTTGAGAAGGAATTTAAAGTGTTCAGTATCATGTGTAACATTTTAATTAGAATATAATATATTCATATTATATGGTTAAGGGTTTTATCTCAAAATTTCATGCATTATTTTTTGGATTAAGGGGTTGTGCTTAATGAATGATCATTAAGAGAAGAAGATGGTTTAAACTATTGAACAATCCTAATAGTGACCTGATATGAAATAATTTATTATAAATTACCCATAGTGTATTGGTATGTATATTTAAATTATTTTAGGTTGTATTTAACTCTCCCAAACACCTTGAGGTGTGATTGATTTTTTAGGTGTGTGAGTAGACCTACATAAAAGTGTTAGTTTCTCAAAGATTTGATGTAACAATTAGAGTTGAACAAGTCAAATTTGAAAAATTGATGAATAAAAAATTTTGAGACTTTTATTTTGTGTAAATTATGTAATTTTTATAGGTTTTATCCCTCAAGGGTGTTAAATCAATCATCCAAGTTGACCAATCGCTAACAGGCCTAATGGTGAAAATAGTGAGAAACCTAGGCAACAATGAGAAGATGTTTAGGGATGTGTTATCATATAATAGTGATGAATAAAATTGAATAAAAACATTTTAAAAAACTTTTAATAAATTTTATTTTTTTATATAAGTTTTGGAGGTCAGTGGATATGATGAAAATGTTACTCATAATTTGACCTATCTGGTTAAGATGATACAATGAGGTACATGATTATGAGATTGGTCTACAAGACCAATATTTCCATTTGAAAATTTTATATTTATATCTTATAATTATATAATTATCACATAATATCGTAAAAATTCATTATTAATATTTGAAAGTGGTCATATAGGTGTTGAAATTCAAAATCCCCATGACTGGTCAAGAAAACTTGTAGTTTTGAGTGAGCATGTTGCAGGAGTGTTTTTAGTCCTTTTTCTCTATGTAATGAAGTATAATTCACTTATTGATGTTTTTAAGGTCTTAAATGTTATATTTATATTATTTATTATCATATTTTTATGGCCAATCATAGTATTATCTTCAGTTGTTTAAGATAGACTTTCTTGGTATACACAAGCCTAATTATGAATAGTTCTAATGGCATGCTTGAAATGATGCTTGGTGATAAAAGGTGTCATGGACATAAGATGGAATTATTATGTGTATCTTTTAATGGAATATTAATTTTTACTTCCATGTATGAATTTTTAAAGTGCTCAAACAAGATCAAAGGGTAATGTGTGCTAATGAAGGCCTAATTGAATTAGGCCTCCTTAAGGCCTAAAAAATGTTTTTGGTTATATATGCTATGACATATCTATTGTGATGTTTGAGTAATGTTTTTGGAATTTAATTAGTCTTATTATATTAAAAATATGAGTGGGAAAGTGTGTATGACTAATGAAGAGGTGTATGAGCAAGATCCTAATATAAGAACAAGGCCTAATAGGCCTAATTATCTAGAATGAGTAACGAATGAGTTGAAGCAAAAGATATAAAATTATAAAGAGATACATGAGTTATTATATATCATTATAATATTTTATAAAAACTATCATGAATATATATTAGGGGTACTATAGATGACTATCAAGGTCAAATGACCTAATCTGTCTTAAAGAGACCTACTTGAGTGAAGGAGACTAGAAGGAAGTTTGAGAGGGCTAAGAGTGTGAAGAGTTGAAGTGGTGGTCATAATCAGTTGGTTGAGAAACAATATGTCCTAAAGGTTATGAATTAAATAATGTATCTTATTTGGTTTTTATTCATTTAGGGGGTTGGTTCCTCCTTACAAGTAGGTGCTTACTAAAGCCTATTCAAGTGGGTGCTTGACTAGTTGGGGTTGGTTCTCTATGTGAAGTTGGTGATTCACTAAATATTGATATTTATCTTATATATATATATATATATATATATATATATATAAACATATGTGTATATATATATATATATATACATACATACATATATATATACATATATGTGTATATACATATATGTATATATATATATATATATATATATATATATTTATATATGTATATATATATATATGTATGTATATTTATATTTATATATATATATATATATGTATGTCTGTGTGTGTGTGTGTGTGTGTGTGTGTGTGTGTGTATCATTCATTTTTCTTCCCCTTGAGGTTTTGCCACTCAAATAATAGTTCTATGTGTTATGCTCTTGTCTCATTCTCTTGTAAATGATTCTTGATATGTTTCTAGTTCGTTATATTATTTTGATAGTTCAAGAATGATAAACTAAAGTTGTACAAGTTTTTTTAGACTGATTCACCCAACCTCTCAGTAATTTTTCTCCCACTAGTTGGTTTCCAATCCTACTTCTTTGAAACAAGTATAACATCTTGAAGGTGATCCTAAGAATCTCAAGATGTCTTGTGATCAATAAAAATAAGATAACATGTATGATGAGGAAGTCTAATATGATAGTGAATAAGGATAAGTTGAGCTCATAAGTAACATTAATGATTTGAATCATCAAAATAAGACTATTAAGGATCTCAAGAGTCAGTTAGAAGGTGTCAACATAAGGTTCAAGTCAAAGGAAGTTGAGTATGACTAGTTGAAGACAAAGCTAGATTCCTGAAAGGTTGAGCATGATTATCTCATAGAAAAAATTAGCAAATTTGAGAGAAATCATGAGAATTCAAAACAAGTCTAGAGTACCAACATATAAGACTAATTAGGTATCCCAATGCAATAAATTAAAAGGCATCATGGGACCATGGGAAAAGGTGTAATCAGTTAGAGATAAGTATAGGAATGTTGTTTACTACATCTATAAAAATATATAATTCATTTCAAGATTATACTCCTGTAGAATTAGAAGTACCTCAAGATTAAAAAATACATGTAAAGATCCTAGAATGCATGAGAAGGATATAAAATTGGTATCGAATCCAAACAAAGTTAGGACGGATCATATTATGCTTAGAAGTCAAGATGAACTATTTGCTAAGGAGGAACAAAAGACCAAAGAGGATTATATGCTAGCTCAAACTGGATTACAAATTTAAGATGAAGGTATGAAATGGTATATATATATATTAGTTTCTCAAGCCACTTAATAGTAGACATATATAAGTTTATCTCATTAAATAAGAATGATGTAGGAATAGTGAGGTTTGAATATAACACAACTACCAATATAATTGATAAGGGTGTCTTGAGTTTGGACAATGGGAAGACAAGACATAAAATGTGTTGTATGTGGAATGTTTGAAATAAAAACTACTTAGTGTAAGTTAAATGTGAAATCAAGGACACACACTAACCTTTCATGATAGACAATGTGAAATAAAGAGAGCCAAATCAAGACGTTCAATTGTTAATGCTAAGAGGACTGAGAACAATCTATATGTCTTAAATGAGATCAATAAGGATAGATTATTCATGATCCATATAGATGAAATTTGGATATATCAATAATGTTATGTCACCTAAAATTTGATAATCTGGTCAAAATTAGCACTAATAATTCTATGAATAACATGCCTAAGATCACATAACCTACAAACATACTTTGCAAAGCATGTCAACATGGTAAGCTGACTAAAAGAAGGTTAAAGTCCAAGGATTAATCTACTATAATACCCATGGAGTTAATACAAACTAATATATATGATCCTAGATTAATTAAAATCATTCAAAGAGATATCTACTTCATGTTACTCATAGATTATTACACAAGAATGACCTGGGTTGCATTCTTAAAAGAAAAGTTAGAAGCTCTTGAGAAGTTCAAGGCATTCAATTTTCTTGTTGAGAATGAGAATAATGGGAAGATTACGTGCCTAAAATATAATGGAGGATGAGAGTTTTGTTCTAATTATTTTGATTATTTTGTGAGGTTCATGAAATAAGGAGACAGTTCTCAGCAACTAGGACACTTCAGCAGAATGGGGTAGTGGAAAAGAAGAATAGGAAAGTTTAAGAGATGGCTATAACTATGATTATCTAATGGATATTGGATAGAGGTAGTAATTACTAAAGTCTAAATTTTTAATATAGGACAAATAAGGACTAATGGAAACAAGACTCCTTATGAACTATAGAAAGATAGACCTACCAATGTGGAACACTTTAGAGTGTTTGGGAGTAAATGTTTCATCAAAAGAGATGATGGAAACTTGGGAAAGTTTGATTCATGATTTTATGAAGGTTTATTATTAGTATACTCATCAATGATGTCAACATACATATTTTATAACAAGAGGCTACAAAAGATAGTGGAAAACACTAATGTGAAGATTGATGAGACAAAGAAATCACACTCACAGTCAAAGGACACTTTAGAGAATCTATACTTTAAGAATTAAGATGAGACTATAGAGGTTGATAAAGAAGAAGAATAATTTGAATATAGAAAAGATTCAAAAGGACATTCAACATAGATTTGAAGAGATCACCTTGAATCTCAAATCATTAGCAATAAGAATGTAGGTATGCATACATACAAGGAAAAGACTAGTAAAAATCTAAATCAAGAAAATGTTTCTCTATTATATGAGTAAGCAAAGAATTTTTTTAGATAGTTTCTATGAATTATGATTTAGAAAAGACAATAATGGGACTTGGTAACTAGTTCTTAGGACTACATATAATAATGTCATTGGCATAAAATGGGTGTTTATAAACAAGTTGAATGAAGATGGATAAGTCATTAGAAATATAGCTAGATTGGTATGCAAGGGATATGCATAATTTGAAGGGGTAGACTTTGAGGATAACTTTTCACTATTATAAATATTGGAAGCGATTATATTGTTTCTAACATATGTAGGACTCAATGGGTTTAAGGTATACCAGATGGATGTTAAATCTACCTTTTTAAAAGGGAATTTGGAAGAGGAAGTGTACATTGAGAAACCTAAGGGTTTTTCACTATCAGATGATAAAGACTATGTTTTCATATTGGAGAAGGATTTCTATGTTTTAAATAAAGCTCCTAGATCTTGGTATGCTAGGTTAGATAGGTATTTGTTGGATGAGAAATTCAAAATAAGAGTTACAGATAGTAATCTATACATCAAGACAAAATATGACCATCAGTTGATAGTATTTATCTATGTGGATGACATCATTTTTGGTGGAAATAATGAAACATGACTAAGGCCTTTGCATAGGTGATGAATAAAGAGTTTTATATGTAAATTCTAGAAGAACTATCCTTATTTCTTGGGTTGCAAATCACTCAATCTAAAAAAGGTATATTCATTTCACAAGCCAAGTACATAAGAGAGATGTTGAAGAAGTTTGAGATGCAATATCTCAAGGAATTGAGTACACCCATAATTAAAAGGTGTAAGTTGAGAAAATAATATTAATCTTAAAAGGTATATAAAATGCTATATAGGTCAATGATTAGAATTTTTTTGTACACCATTACCTTTAGACCTGACATCATGTAAGTAGTAGGTTTTATGAGAAAGTTTCATTTAGATCTAAAGGATAATCATCTTCAAGAAATGAAAAGGATACATATGTATCTCAAGGTGACTATGGAGAATGGATTTTGGTGTCTAATAATCAAGGATTTTAATTTGATATCCTACACATATATAGATTGAGTAGGAAGTATAGATGATAGGAAGAGTATTAGTAGAGGAGCTTTCTTCCTAGGTGGGTGCCTAGTTTCATAGATAAGCAAGAATCAACCATCAGTAACATTGTACACTTGTGAGTTAGAGTAAAATTTAGTAGCTTGATGTTATACTTAGGTCCTATGAATGAGACAGACTCTACTAGACTACAAGGTGGAGTATGCTGGTCATATCCCTATTTATTATGACAATACAAGTGATATAAGCATCTCAAAGAACTCTATCATGCACTCAAGGACTAAGCACATTCCTATTACATATCATTTTCTAAGAGATCAAGTAAGAGAACCAAATTATTGACTTAAATATGTTTCTACATAAGAATAGATTGCATACATGTTGACCAAACAACTTCCAAAGGTAACTTTTGAACACGTAAGATAGGAATTGAGTGTAATTCCTACCCCTAGAAATAATTAAAGAAGCCAGGTACTTTTGGGGAGGTAATTATGATAATTATATATAATAATAGGTGAGTTATTCCAAGAAGATTTCCTTTGTGATATAGGGAACATGTATGTATTATGTCTCATAAACTCATAGTTCTGTGTGTTTGGTGTTTTGGTTGATGGGAGTGTGATCTAAGGAGTTACAAACAACACTTTGTCATTTATATCAAATGAGAAGAAATACCAAAATGGGGAGAAAATATTGAATAGTATAAAATATGTTTTTTCATCAATGACAAAGGTAGAGATTATTAAGAATTATTCCTATTATTGATGTTTGGCATTGATGTTGTCATTGATGTCAAAGATTATTAATAAAGGTGGTCATGAGGTCATTAAAGAATGTTATTGTTTCATACAATAATTGAGAGGTATAATTTTTTTTAAGATCATGAAATTCATGTGAGAAATGTATAAGAACATCAAGAAGTGTTTCAAGGTCAGTCGTCAAGTTTTAAGTGCTTGATAAGCCTATTTAGGAAACTAGCCATAACATGAATATACTTTGTGATAAGGAATGATATTGGTCAAATAAGTGTGAAAAAGAATTAGTGGATGTATATTGTTGATTTATCAAGTATATTAGTCATTGGAGCACTCATTTGAGTCTTAAGGTGAGCCTATAGGGGTAGGACCTACAGACCTTGCATGTAACTATAATAGTTATTGACCCTGCTTAGCCTAATGACGAATCATGATCTGATGTCAGGTCATATGAAGGATGTCTGAAATTTTTTGAGCATGTGAAATATTTTGTGACCATGTAAGTGAGGAGGAGACACATGGAAATAGGCATGAAGGTCAATTTCAAGCCCTAATGTGATTTGCATATCGAGGTCTAGAGAGAAAAGAGAGATGGTAGACAAATAAGGTATGAGATTAAAATTTCAACATAAAAATGAACATGTTATAATTTTTAGTGGTGTGATGGATTATCCCAGGTGTGTTTACCAAGTTCTAAGTTATGTTTTGCAATAAAAGACATGAAAAATGGTTTTAAGGTCTCTCAAGTGCGTAAAATGAAAGGTTATCAACTCGAGAATGACTTTTAAGTGTTCATTGGCATGTAGAACCTCTACATGAGAAAATAATATATTCATGGTAGATATGGAAGTTTTTTAGCTCAAATTTTTATGTATTATATTTTGGATTAAGGGGCTATGTTTTATGAATGATCGTTAAGACTGAAATATGGTTTAAACCCTATAACAACCTTAATAGTGACCCAATATGATATAAATTGTTATAAATCTCAAAAAATGTATTGGTATGGATAGATAAATGATTTTAAATTTTATTTAAATCTCTCAAACACCTTTAGGTTTGATTGGTTTGTCAGGTGTGTGAGTAGACCCTACAAGAAACTGATAGTTTATAAAAGATTTATTTTGGTATTTAGAATTGACCAATTCAAAGTTACTAAATGGATGGAGGAAATTTTTTGAGACTTTTAGTCTATGTAAATGGTTGTTTATGGAAAAATTATAGACATAATGGTTCCTAAACTATTCATCCAAGTTGATTAATTGCTAATGAGCCTAATGGTGAAAATAGTGAGAAACCTAGGCAATAGTGAGAAGATGTTTAAGGATGTGTTATCATGGAATAGGAATGAATCCAAGTACATGGATACATTTTTCAATAATTTTAAGACAATATAATGTTTGATATATGTTTTTAGGTTAGTGGATATGATGAAAATGTTGGTCATAAGTTGACTTATCTGGTTCAGATGAGATAGTGAGGTACAAGATTAGGAGATTGGTCTAAAAGACCAATATTTCCATTTGAACATATTATATTTATATCTAATAATGGTATAATTATCACATATGATCATCCACATTAATTTTTATTATTTAAAATTTCTCATATAGGTTTGGAAAGTTAAAATCACCATAACTAGTCTTTACAGAACATTGGTAGTTCTGAGTGAGCAAGTTACAGGAGTGTTTTTGAGTCCTTTCTCCTTAAGTAATGAAGTATAATTCACTTGGTAAAATTTTTTAGGTCTTATAGGTTTTTATTTTATGTTTTATATTAATGGTTATATCACCAAACATATTATTATCTTTAGTTTTTCAAGATAAACTTTTAAGGAATGCACGTGCTTAATTGTGAACAGTTCCAATGGTGTGCTTCAAGTGGTGATTGAAGATAAAAGGTATTATGGACCTAATATGAGATTATTATGGGTATATTTTATTTTCATATTAATTTTTCATGTCATGTATTTATATTGAAATGAATCCAAGAATATCAAAGGGTAACGTGTACTAATGAAGGCCTACTTGAATTAGGTCTCCTTAAGGCCTAAAAAATGTTTTGGTTTTATATGTCAAGAATGACCTATTTTGATGTTTTATTAATGTTTTTTTCATGTCCTAAGGCCTATTTTATTGAAAATATATTTTTTTAAGTGTGCATGGATGACCAAGAGGTGTATTAGCAAGAGCCTAGTATAACAACAAGGCCTAATATGCATAATTATCTAGCTTGAGTAATGAATGAGTTTATGAATAAGATATAGCATTTTAAATAAATAAATGAGATATTTTATACCATTATAATATTCCATATAAAATATCATGAATATTTAACATGGGTACTATATATGACTATCAAGGTTAAATGGCTTAATCTATCTTGAAGAGACCTAGTTGAGTGAAGGAGCCTAGAAGGTAGTTTGAGAGGGCTAAGAGTGTGAAGAGATGAAGAGTTGGTCATAATCATTTGGTTTATAAATAGGATATCCTAAAGGTGATCAATGTAATCAAGTTTTTAAATTTGTGTTGAGTCATTTAGGGGGTTGGTTCCTCCTTGTAAGTAGGTAAGTCAAAGACATTCATGCAAATGTCAAATGATGGGCACGTGGATGTCAATTTTAAGATAATTTATTAGATCCAAATTATATAAATATCTATATACCATTTTTATTCATGTAAATGTATTTTATGATATGATATTAAAGTTTTTTTTCAAAATCAATGGTCATATTTTGTATAGGGATGAGCAGAATACCACCAAGATGTCATGGAAATGCCATATCAAAGGCCCAAGTGGGTACAATGTGCTAATTTGGAGACCTTGTAATACAAAGGGTATAGATCTAAGATCATAGTGTTTAAAATAGTGACCACTATTAGAATACTATTAAAACTTGCAAGAATGCCCTAGTAAGGCATGAGGAGCTTAACCAAACCCTGTGAGCATTATGACTGACCCAAGGGGAGATGAATTATTAGTAGTTCAACTTAGAATCCACTAGCGAGCAAATTAATTGGATTTGTAGAAATGAAAGTTTAAAAAAGTATTTCAAATACATGAAAAAATGGTCCTAAAAAATAGGGGACCTTTGCATTAACCTTGAATAGCTTTAAAGTGAGATAATCAATGTATTAGATAGCTTGGTTGAGGATCTTACTTCACTTCGCTACATAGGCCTCATCACTAATGGAGGGTTAAAACATGAAGCCACCCTAGTCACATAGTAAATGAGGAGCAAGAACCAAGGAAACTTGGGATTCATCTAGTAGGTTCATGAGCATGACTCTTGTTGCAATGCATATGTATAATGAAGTTAGAAACATCAAAAGATAACATCAATAACCATGAAGATATTACAGTAGTGTAGGGGTCCTAAAGGTTAAGAGACTTAGGAATATTCTTCCTATAGATAAATATTGTCCATTTTTAATGTGGGATATTTTGTTTGTATAGGTATGTGTTATTTTTAAAACACATTGCCTATATATTAGTCCATTTGAAAAGTCTAGTGTATTTCTAGAACATTTGTGGAAATGATAGCTATCCCTACACGTGTACTTTTTTAATTGGTTAAGACTGACCAACATGCCTCATTTCATCTTATAAAAGGAGCATTGTAAATTTTAAAAAGGAGAGGGAATTTTTGAGCCAAAAACTTGTGTAAAATTTTGAGAAATTAATGCAAGGAAGGAATTGTGTAAAGGTTGTCCATATTCTTTTGTGTCATTTATTATTATAGTTTCTCTCTCACTTACTTGTTCCTATTTATACATTTGAATAGTTATTATGAATTAATAATGTGCATATTTTAACTGTAGAGTGTTCAACTTATGCCAATGCTAGGTTTATTAAAATTTCTTAGGTTCATATCATTTCCTTTACTCTCCTTGCATTTAGGTTAATGTTGTTTGCTTACAAGTAAAATCTTTAAAGTGAACTTAGTTCGTATTTGCAATTTTATTATTACTTAGATGTGTGATAAGATTTTAGCTCATGCCATTTCATGTTACACATTGTTTAATTGCATACTTGGATGATATTTAAACTTTGCCATGATGTTTGGGATGAAGATCAACAACTCCTTTCTACCCTACCCTTCCTTTTGTTCATTTTTAACTAGAACACTCTAGCTTAATTTGCATTGTAAATATTCATTTTAGATTAGTCTTTATATTTGAATTTGAACATAATTCACTGATATTAGATCAAATTAATTACTCTTTGTAAAGATAACTAATTGGCCATGATGGCTCCAAAGCACCAAACTTTATAAATATTATGAAATAGTCCACTGGCTTTACCTCTATTCCATTAACAAATAACAAGATTAGCACAACCTAAAAATCATACACAAAATTATTTAAATTATAAAATTATAAGTTTTCTTTAAACACTCTAAGCACTTGTGATACACATTAGGGCATCAACATGTGGAACTTCATTGGCCCTAGAAGGAGGGACTTAGATCTTTGTAGATTTAAAGTATCTTTGTTCATTTTTATGAATTATGTTCAAAGATTTGTGTAATATTTATATAATTATGGAATTATTTGATTAATTATAAAAATATCATTGATCTCTACAGTCTTTGACCCATATTTGTTGTTCCTTTAGACAAAGATTGACATTCTTTGGAGGTATATATGTAATTATGGTAAATATGGATTAAGCTTTGTTAATTTAACAAGTTTGAGGTTAGTAATATTTATTTTGATCAATAAGTAATATATCCTTTCTTAATTTGAGTTTATTTGATCTTAAACATGAAAATATAGGTTTTAGTTATGTATTTAGATACATGTTTGAGTTAATTTAGTTAAATGTTGTTGTCCTTTATCATCTTTTATATAAAGCTTTAAAAAATTGGCTTAATGTGTAAGTTCAATCAGTATGTCTAGAAAAGATAAGATTGACAAATCATATTTCAAATTGGATTAAAATATTGTAAGCTAGAATTACCCAAAATATAGACAAGGTCACATTTAGAGACCAGAGAACCTCTGCTTTCATTAGAAGTTCATAGGAGAACTTGGTAGGACAAAGGTAACCACAAACTTTCAAAGTCTTTGCCAACTTTGCAAATTCAAAGTGAACTTATGTTTGATCCCTATCAAGGTATGGCATGGATAGGTGGTTCTTTGATCAATGTGATAGGTGTGGTACATGGCCTTTCTCATAATCTTGAAAAGTATTTGCCAACATTTAGTCTTAGTGGCATTACAATAACTAAGGAACATATTAAGTCATTCAAGGCTGCATTAAGATTACTAAATGTAGTCCATGAAGATGTATCATGTATATTAATTCCTTTCACTTTTGAATATGTTACATATGAATGGTTTCTAAATCTCCATAAAAATCACATTACTAGTTGTGTTAATTTTAATAATGTCCTCATTGACTAGTTCGGTAAAATAGTTAGTCCTTGTGTCTTGTACCATAAATTCACCATAATGAAAAAGGATTTAAATGAGCTCATAAGATATTTCAATGATAGGTTCCAAAAAATGTTTAACAGGACCATATCTCCCTACAAACCTAATGAGGCTTTAGCCTTGGAAATATATAAGGATGCCTTAGATCCTATGACTTCTCTGTTTATAAAGAGAGTTGTTGGGCCCATGAACACTCTAGATTTAGTTTATATTGAGGCTATGATTATTAATGACAATATGTAACCCCAACGATAATTTAAATACTCCATTCCTAATTCCAATCCATATTTTCCCATTATTAATTTTATTATTAATGCCCACCAAAATCTGCCTATCCTGAACCAACTTCTAGTCATGAACCAACTACTTTAGAGACATGCTCGTCCTACTCAAAACCTAGGATTCCTAAATAATGTTACCCATGGATCTCATCCATAAGATCAAAAATATTTAATGCCTAAAACTAATTATAAAACCCAATTTCATATTTTTGAGGCCCTAAATAATGAGAGTGACTCTATCATCAAGGTGGTTCAAAATCTTAGCACTGACTTCCTTCAGTTTAAAATCAAGTAAGCAATACTAGAGAGAGATCTAGTAGGAATTACTCTTTTTAAAGGTTCAATAGGTCCACTAATATATTTTAGAATGGTATTTACCATAGTAATAGGAATAATGAGCCATCTACTAGCAAAAATATGCCTCGTAGAAATCTTACTAATGTTGCTTCACCCAACTATTATAGAGTTCATTTCACTTCTAAGCATGGGTAAATAGTGCTTTGAATTTTATAATGCTTTTGAAGGTTTACAATAAAAATTAGATAATTTTGAAGTTATCCCTAATAATGATTATGATGCAAGTACATCTAGTTCTTCAAGGTCATCTAGATCACTTGATCTAACTCTCATGGTGGAGACATTTGAGTTCCCTTTCCAAGAAGACAATGAGGCTGAGGATATTCCTAGAGAGATTCACACTTTTCAAAAATTATTGAAGAAGACTTATCCTTTGATAAATCAAGAGAAAATCAACCATTGACCACTTCAACACCTCCAAATAACTTTAAGACTCCTCCTGATACCACCTTAGATAATAATCAGGAACCAAGTAAGGGAAGTGCTTCTAAACCTAGTGTTGATGCAACTAATTATTCTAATAGTACAAGGTATAACATAGTAAAGGACATGAAAAATATCAAAGAAAACATTACCTTGCATGAGTTGATTTATATTACTAAATAAAGAGCTATATTGTTGAAGCCTTTGTTTAAAATTATTGGTAAGTCTTAAAAGTTTGCACATTCTAATGTCATGATACAAAAAAGTAACGCAGATGTTCCTCCTTTCCTAATTTTAATCAAGATATTTAGTAGAAATCTACATAATTATTTGTTCAATTCTAGTGAATCTATAAATATAGTGACTAAGGGTATTTGTGAACAATTAGTTTTGGCTCCTTTTAAGTCTAATAAAGTTATAGTTCAATTAGATAAATCAAGGGTCAAAGTGATTAGTGAATTATTGAATGTTCAAATTAATTAATATCCAAGTAGTGGACATCCTTGATGCTTATAAGACGCTATTGAGAAGAGATAAGACTATAATATTGAATGGTTATATGTCAATGGATTGTTTACATATGTGGTTACCTTAGAAAGGGCTCCCCAACTAAATCAGGATACAAAGGGAGCGTAAAATGAAGCATATAATCATGGAGTACAATGTAATAAATGAGAGGGTCAATATGGTTAACCCATATTTTGGTTTTTACACTCTTGACACCATAAAGGTATGCAACTCCAAAACTTTTCATGCTTTTCCTAGATTATTGAAACTTTATTTTGATGGCGCTAGATGTAATCTAGGTTCTGGAGTAGGAGTGGTGTTAATCAATCCCATTGGAAAGGAATATAATGCCTCTTAAAAACTTTAATTACCATGCACCAAAAATTTGGTTGAGTATAAAGCACTTATTCTTGGGTTACAATTTACCATCAATCATGAGGCCAAGGAACTATTAGTTTTTGGTGATTCTGAACTAGTGGTCAATTAGGTCAAAAGCAAATATCAATACAAATTATCCTATCTCAAGAAGTATAAATTTAGAGCATGGGACTTAATCAAATGTTTTGATGCTTTTAACATTTTTTCAATCCCTAGGGAAGAGAATAATGTCACTGATGAAATTGATTCAACTTCAGCCAACCTTATACCCAATCATAGTTCCAAGTTGTAAAACCTTACAATTGAGTTAATCCCATGTCCCTCAGTGCCTGATAATGTCAACCACTTGCAAGTATTCAATGATAATCATTAGATCATAAACTTCTTGACTAGTTTAGGAGTGTTTAAGGGTTACATTATTGATGAAGCCAATCTCCTTGATGATGGGATCATTGAAAATAAAATTGATGATATGGTTATTCAGTTGAATGACAATAAGATCCCCAAAATTATGATATCCTTAGAGAGACTCTTTGATTATGATAAACTAGTTGAAGCTACTAAGACTCCCAAATTAAGTGGGAAGGATTATAACACAATTGATCTTGGATTCCAAGATCAACCTTAGATGGTTAATATTGGTACAACATGTACAAATCTAGAAAATAAAAGAGCCAAAGAAATGTTGACCAAATATAAAGATATCATAGCATGGTCCTATGATGACCTATTGATATTTGATCCAAATGTCATAAATCATGCCATACCTTTAAGAGAAAATTACAAACCTTTCAAAAAAAATGAGAGGCATGTCAAACTTGTATTAGAACCACTAATATAGAAAGAGCTCAAGAACCTCTTAGATTCCAAGATTATATTTTCCATTATGCATTTCACTTGGGTAGCTAATTTAGTACCTATCAAGAAGAAAAATGGTGAAATCAGACTATGTATTAATTTTATAAACTTTAATAGGGCATGTAAAAATGATAATTATCCTTTACCTTCTCTTGAAAAAGTGATACAAACTATTTCTAGTTCTGCCATGATGTCCTTTCTTGATGGTTTTTCAGGGTATAACCAAGTGTTGGTGAATCAAGAGGATAGGATGAAAATTACTTTTAATACCAAGTGGGGCATGTTTAATTACAAAATAATACCATTTGGATTGATAAACATAGGTGAAACCTTCCAAAGGGCTATGGATCATGATTTCTAAGGTTTGGTATGTAAGTGATTATTATATACATGGATGATCTAACTGTCTTTTCTAAGAACATAGAGGATCATATTATGCACCTACAATAGGTATTTTAAAGATGTAGAAGGTATGGGATTTCTCTCAACATAAATAAAAGTATTTTCTATGTTACTGAGGGAAAAATATAAGGCCATGTTATCACTAAGGAGGGTATCTCTATAGTTCTTGATAGAATAGAATCTATATCTAAGAAAGAGACTCTTAATATTAGGAAAAATTGAAGTAATTATTTGTTAAAATAAACTTTGTAAGAAATTTAATTTCTAGCTTTGTAGAGATCATGAGGCCATTGAATGATATGCTGAATATGGATACCAAAGTATCATGGATTGACAAAATGAGTAAAGCCTTTAAGCACATCAAAGAGGAAATTGGGCAAGCCCCAGTCCTAATAAGACCAGACTTTACCAAATATTTTTATCTTTACTCCTTTACTTTGGATCACACTAAGCTATAGTTCTTACTTAGAAAATAGATGGTTATGATAGTCCCATAGGTTTTATGATCTCTAATTTTAAAAACATTGAGCTAAAATACTCTTTGATTGACAAGTAAACATATGCTTTAGTAAATGCAGTAAAAAAGTTTAGACATTATATCCTTAGGAATAAGGTGCATGCCATCCTACCAAACCCTACCACCAAACTCATGCTAAGTCAAAATTAACTTGGAGAAATGAGAGGTAATTGGATGTTTGTATTCTAAGAGTATGACATCAAAATGAAAACTATTAAACTAGTAAAGATCCAAGGTTTAATTTAATTGATTGCCAATACTAACCCAAAGCTAAGTGTCATGTAGGTAGATCAATAAAAAATTTAGTTTTTTAATTGGTGTGATCCCATTATCCACTTACTAATCAATAGCATTTTTCCTATAGGGTTAAGTATAGAGTAAAAGAGAGCTCTAAAGATCAAGGTAACCCATCACCTGATAAAAGATGGAGTGATTTACATAAAAAACTTTGAAATAATCTATTAAAGGTGTGTATCTAAGGAAGAGGTAGCTAAGATAATGAGAAATTTTCATGATAAGTTTGGAAGTAAACATCTATTGGGAAGAACCACAACCCAAAAACTATTGAGGGTTGGTTACGACTAGCCCACAATCTTTAAGGATGCTCACCAACATGTAAGAGGGTGACACTCATGTCAAATCTTTAGCACTAAGGATCCCAAGGCAGCCATATCATTAAAACAAGTTATGGTGGATAAATGTTTTGCCTAATGGGGGCTAGACTTTGTGTGGGTCATCAACCCTAACTCATTGGATGGTCACAAGTATGTTTTAACTATCATCGACTACTAAATAAGATGGACTAAAGTAGTGGTGACCAAGCAATGCAAAACTAAATAAGTGATCAAATTATTAGAAGAAAACATATGAACCAAATTTGGAATGTTAATCTCTATAGTCTATGACAATGAATCTACTTTTATATCCATTGAAATGATAGAATGGGCATAAGATAATAACATCATTCTCAAGTTATCCTCAAACCGTTACCCACAAGGAAATGAAGTATCTGAATCAATAAATAAGAACTTGATGAAGTAAATAAATAACTCTACAGTAGATAAACCTAAGACATGGCAAAAGCTTCTCAAATATACCCTTTGGGCAGATAAAACAAGAGTTTAGCAGGATCTTGAAGCATCACCATTATTGATGGTATATGGTCAAGATCTTATATTCCCCATCACACTCAAGCTGAAAATGTATAGGTTCATGCAAGAGTATATGTATAAGGACCAGGAATTTGTAAATTAAAGGCTATAGGACATCATTCAAATGGAGGATTCAAGAGAGGAAGATTTTGCCAATTTTAGTAGGCACCAAACCATAGTGAAGAGGTGGTTTGATAAGTGATCAGAGATAAAGGTGTGTAGGCAATGAGACTTGGTTATTATTTGGGACAAGGCATATGAATCTAAAGGTAAACATGGTAAATTCATACATTTGTGGATACATCCCTATTATATCATTGAGATACTTTTAAATAACACCTTTAAACTAAAAGACCTAAAAGGAGCAAAGTTCACATTGCCCACCAATGGGCAATACCTTAAGCACTATTTCTATGCTACCCCACCTAGACTCTTTATGGAGTAAATTTTAAGAATGGTTAGAGTTAGATTAGGTGGGCTAGATTAAATTCTTTCTATTCTTTCCTTCCTATCCCTTATTTGTACATAATCTTGTATACATTTGTTTGCTTTTTCTTTGCTTTTGTTTTATTGCTTTCTATTTGCATGTGTGATTTCTCTACTTTGTTCCTTGCTTGTAATAAGTCATTTTGGATAGACCTCAGCTCAAAGTTCACATAATTACATAGGAACTCCATAGTTCATAAATATAGGTATGAATCTTAAGAAAATGTTGACCATGGATTTAAAATACAAGTTGTGTGCTATAGTTCGGAGAAACTAGTACGGATTAGTGGGTAGGTTAACTGTTCCATAAGATCTAAAAAAAAAATTGACATAAACTTAGTTTTAATAATAATTGCACATATGGGATGAAATTTTAAATGATTATGACATAGTCATGTTTTTCACTTAAACAAACATTATTGTCTAAGATAAAAGTTGCAATGATAGGTGATTGTCTAAAGATCAAACATTTGACCAAATCCCTAAACCTAGCTAACATGGTTCCCAACATCTAATAGAAATATAAAAATGACCTATAAAATACAAAAATAAGATATTATTGAAAAATAAAAAAAATTCCAAGTAGAGGTGATTTGGGTAATCTCCATCAGGGCTATGGATGCCTCGCTAGTAGTGGAACAAGGCCTTAAGTGGAGCCAAAGGCATCTCTATTGGGGCTATGGATGCTTAGATGGTAGTAGATAAATTATCAATCCTTCCCTAAGCTAAAACAAATTTTATTTAAGTTAATACTAATGGTTAAAGTCATGAAATATGTAAGTTGTTCCCTAAAACCCATAGAAAACAATAAGTGGAATTAAATCACACACACAACGTGACTAGGTTTCGATATTTGATCCTAATTTTGTAGGTGCAAGACTTATTTTAAGCCATGAAATGATCTTGATAATGGTACTAATCAAATGGAATAATTAATCTAGTTATTTGTCTGAACCAGAGTCTCTGGATTCTAACACATTTCTATGTTTCCATCAAAAGTCACCATTTAGTGAGGTCAATATACCCCCATTTCTAAAAAATGGGGACCCTTGTGTCAAATATTATAAATTTATGCCTTGAAATAATGAAATTTACTTGATAAAAGTATAATTATCATGTTTTCATTGTATTTTATTTGGAGATCATCCACCCCTAGTTTGGTTATCTTATTTGCACATAATTATGGTCTTACCTTGTCTAAGAGTTTCTAACTTTAGATCTCTATGTTTTCCAATTGTAGGTCCAATGAGGTTTACTTGGAATGAATAATGCTTAGGTTTTATGATTTTAATGTTAAATTGATTCTTTACTAGCCTTTGGTCTAATATAAATCAAGTTGTATTTCTAAACTCTTAGTCTAATTTTAATCTAAGTACTTGATTTCAATCCGGTGAGAACTTCTTACACATGAACATTTTAAATAATGCTATGGGTTTGGTTTATTCTTGCCTTAAAGTTTACTCATGTTTTTAAACATGAATAAAACTTATTCTAACAACCATGTTTGGTCCCTTTTATGTCTTGAGACCCCTTCATCTTTTTATTATTTATGCAATTTAAGATAAATGCAAGGTCCTTTTGTTATTTTTCTAACTTTTAGGACCTATGTTTCTAGCATCTCTTTTTCAGACTTATCTTTCTAAAACATTTTCCCCATATCAATTTGTCAAAACATACCCTTTAGGATTTTCTAAAAAAATCATTCATGATTTTCAACATATCCTTATGGTTTTCTAAAAATGATCCTTCAGACTTTTGTCATCAGACATTTTGTCTGATGTAAAAAGCCTGAAATAATTCCCTACAATAATTTTGTTAGAAAATCCCCTTAAATTTTTTTGAAATTACTATTTAGACTCTTTTAAATGACCCTTCCATTTTTTTTTGAATTGTCCTACAGAACATTTTTTCTACAAGAATTGCCCTTCAGACATGTTGTTCAATAAAATTTGGTCTTCAGGGGAAATGTGTTAGATATTTTGTTCAAGAAAATTTTCCCAAAAGATTTCCCTTTGCCCTTCAATATTACCATTCAAAACTTTTGAAAGTGATCTTTGGATCTTTTGAAAGTAACCTGTAGATTCTTTCAAATGACCCTTCTAGCCCCTTTTTGCCTTAACTAATTCCTTTGGAATTTTTATCTCAGGTATTTTGCCTGATGAAATAGACCTTGCAAGATAATTTATTTAGATATTTTATCTGATGAAATTAGTCTTTAGAATAATTACCCTAGACAAAAGAGTTTGAAACAACTTCCCCACACAAAGAACCCAAACACCCTACAATAGAGTACACAAGTCAAAATGCAAAAAGTATGAAACAATTCACCTAAGATAATTTCCTTGAGACATTGTGTTAAGCATGGAGTATACTGAGAGGGGGGGTGAATCAATATATTATATATCTTATAAATATTTTCTTTAACCAAATTCCACTTAATTAATCATTCAAGATATCCAATAAAACTCAAACAATAAACATCACACAAGATAGACAGAGACACCAGATATAATGTGGAAACCCAATGTAGGTAAAACCATAGAGAATCAATCTCAAATATATTCATGAGAACAACCCCATAAGAGCACCATACCCCTTTGCCAAGTACAAACCTCAGCTACATTTCATGAGCACCAACCCATAGGAGCTTCAAACCCCTTTGCCGAGCACCAACCCAACACCTATTCGTGAGCACCAACCCACAAGAGCACCAACCCATTTCCTGAGCACCAACCCAGCAACAATTCATGAGCACCAACCCATAGGAGCACCAACCCCTTTTTGTGTATACCACACACCTATCTCTCAATGTTTCTATCCTAACAAATGATAGATCAATACAACATCTCCTTCCTCTCTCTCACCTTTGCTATTCTAATCTAGATATAACAAATAAAAATCATATTCATCTCTCACAATTGCTCTTCTAAGCTAGATATCACAATATCAAATCAACCTCTCACACTCATA
The DNA here is from genome assembly GCA_037957365.1 of Torreya grandis. NCBI lineage: Eukaryota > Viridiplantae > Streptophyta > Pinopsida > Cupressales > Taxaceae > Torreya > Torreya grandis. The sequence goes on along the minus strand of JARHVA010005964.1, from coordinate 180,457 downwards.
TTACAAATGGATATTCAAGCCTTTATTTATAGCTTTCCAAATGACCTTTGGCCTTCCCCCTTTGTGATCCTTCAATCCTCATGGAAAATGGCACCAATATTGGATGAACCTTCATATCCAAGCATTTGAAAAGTCATGTGGTGACCCTTCGTGACCAAAAACATCTTTCCCACTTTTGTCCTTATCTTTGGTGACTTTTCGTATTCCTCAAAGTGTCCCTTCATGAGAAATTCACCCTTTACTCTTTTGTATTCACTTGGTGACTCTTGGTATTCCCCAAGATGACTCTTCATGGGAAAATGCATCCCATCCTTCTTTTGTCTTTATCCTGTGACTCTTTGACTTCTCCATGGGCCCTTATTTTGTCTCATATGCAACCAAAAATATATTCGTTAATATTAAATAAATATTAACTCATATTAGCCAAGATAAATTATATTAAATGTAATGGGGCTTTTATCACCAATAATGCTAAACCTTTGACATCAATGACAATATTTCCAACAATCTCCCCCTTTGTCATTGATGGCAACCTCAATCTAAAATTGCCACATCCTGTCACCTGCACATACTGTCATCTAAAAACATACAATAATTCCCCCTTACTGTAGCAACCTTTACCTATTCCCTGTACCCATTTTTTGCACCTGTACTTGTACCTATTATTATTCTCCCCCTTTGACATCAATGGAAAAGGGCCTACTTGGAGCTAACACTTAGCTCCCCCTCACTTGATGCTAAACATCAATGACAAAAAGTAATAGAAATTACTCCCAACTCCTCTCACCGATATTTGAGAAGATATTTGATTAATGCATATAAATCTTTACCTATCCTTTGAGAATATGTAATAAACTCATTTGAATATTTCCTTCTAATCTCAAAACCTTCCACATGAAACTTTAAGGTGTATCCTTGAACACATATTTGCCTTACACTCAATAGATTATGCTTATAAAACATTCTTAGTCTTGGTTCTACCATTATCCAAAATTAAAGTACCTTTTTTGGCTATCCTAGTAGTGGTTTTATCTCTGAATCTTACTGTACCACCATTGATCTTCTTTACTATTATCTCTTGTCATATGCCTCAAACATTCGCTATCAACAAACCATGGCTGATCTTTATCTTTGACATGCAAAGCTGTTTGCACCAACATAGAATCTTCAGGTTGTTTCTTCTACTATGAACAGAGCTTTGAAACTTTGATCCTTATTGAATGAATCTGCATGAGTATCCTTTTCTTTCTCTCTAAAAATGTTAGTTCTTTTTCAACATTCTAATTTCTTATGACCATAATCATTTGAAACACTGCATATGCAAGAATAATTCTAATAGCCTCAAACCATAATATTGATGCAAAATTTTCTTCAAAAATATATTCCCTTAAAAGATATACAAATTAATCTATCAACTCACCTTCTTGTCATGCAAAATATCCAAGACCCAAAAGCATCCACCATGCTTCAATTTTTAAAAGTGTCTCCTTGAAGCCTAGAAGAGACATCCCACACAATAGGGTTCTAGAAATAAATCTCAGGAGATTCCCACATCTCCTCTATTTCTTCCTTGATCTTCTTGTGTTTTTATTTTAGAATCCGTTTAAGCATGTCTAACCTTTTTGACTTACTGACCTTATCATTTATGATGTTTTTCTTATTCTCAACTTTTACAACTATCTTATCTTATCAACTTTGATCCTTCTTGAATGAATCTACATGAGTATCCTTTTCTTTCTCTCTAAAAATGTTAGCCCTTTTTCAACATTCTAATTTCTTATGACCATAATCATTTGAAACACTGCATATGGAAGAATCATTCTAATAGCCTCAAACCATAATATTGATGCAAAATTTTCTTCAAAAATATATTCCCTCAAAAGATATACAAATTAATCTATCAACTCACCTTCTTTTCATGCAAAATATCCAAGACCCAAAAGCATCCACCATGCTTCAATTTTTAAAAGTGTCTCCTTGAAGCCTAGAAGAGACATCCCACACAATAGGGTTCTAGAAATAAATCTAAGGAGATTCCCACATCTCTATTTCTTCCTTGATCTTCTTGTGTTTTTATTTTAGAATCCGGTTAAGCATGTCTAACCTTTTTGACTTACTGACCTTATCATTTATGATGTTTTTCTTATTCTCAATTTTTAAAACTATCTTATCTTATCAACTTTGATTCTTCTTGAATGAATCTGCATGAGTATCCTTTTATTTCTCTCTAAAAATGTTATCTCTTTTTCAACATTCTAATTTCTTATGACCATAATCATTTGAAACACTGCATATGCAAGAATCATTCTAATAGCCTCAAACCATAATATTGATGCAAAATTTTCTTCATAAATATATTACCTCAAAAGATATAAAAATTATTCTATCAACTCAACTTCTTGTCATGCAAAATATCCAAGACCCAAAAGCATCCACCATGCTTCAATTTTTAAAAGTGTCTCCTTGAAGCTTAGAAGAGACATCCCACACAATAGGGTTCTAGAAATAAATCCCAGGGGATTCCCACATCTCTTCTGTTTCTTCCTTGATATTCTTGTGTTTTTATTTTAGAATCTGTTTAAGCATGTCTAACCTTTTTGACTTACTAACCTTATCATTTATGATGTTTTTCTTTTTCTCAATTTTTACAACTATCTTATCTTGACAAAGCTCATTCTCAAATATAACAAGAGATTCTTCACAATCCTTCTTATCTGATTCTTTATCTACTATAGCAAGTAATTCATTTTCACTCTTTAACTCAACTTGATCAACCTTTACTATTTTAGGTCTCCAAACCTAAATTTGTCTTTTCTCATATTTTATAGGGTCTCTAAATCCTTTGTAATACCTTGAATATCTCTTTACTTTATTTTGGCATAATCTAGCAATATGGCCAACCTCATGACAACAAAAGCAAACAATATTTCTCATACCTTTTTCTTGAATGTGACTGAGATCTCCCTTTGACTGATTGCTCTTCCTCATACAATATCTTTCCCTATGACCAACATGATGACAAACAAAACAACGGCCATGAAAATAATTTGAAAACTTAAAAGCATTGGGCTGCCTGATCAACTTCTTTGATTTGCCTTCAAAACCTGTATCCTTATATCCTTGGACTAATATTTCATGATCTTTCTCAACCTTGATTATAAACTTCTCATGATTATCCTTTAAATAATCTAACTCAACCTTTAATTGATTAGACTCTTCTTGTTTTGATGTTAAAATTGAAGTTGCAACCTCTAACTGATTCTTAAGATCTTGAATAAATATCTTATTTTATTTTACTTTTATAGCCAGCTTAGAATCCAAGATACACACCTTTTCCTTAAGAGCCTCAACCATAGATTTCAACTCTTGATTCTCCTTATTTAGCTGCTTGCCCATCTTATGCTTTTCTTTGATCTAAATTCAAGCTATTAAACTCTTTTTTAAGGAACCTACTCTAATACCAATTGTTAAACATGGAATATACTGAGAGGGGGGGTTGAATCAGTATATTATATATCTTATAAATCTTTTTCTTTAACCAAATTCCACTTAATCAATCATTCAAGATATGTAATAAAACTCAAACAATAAACATCACACAAGACAGAGAGACACACCAGATATAACGTGGAAACCCAATGTGGGAAAAACCACAGAGAATCAATCTCAAATATATTCATGAGAATAACCCCATATGAGCACCATACCCCTTTGACAAGTACAAACCTTAGCTACAATTCGTGAGCACCAACCCATAGGAGCTTCAAACCCATTTGTCAAGCACCAACCCAGCACCTATTCGTGAGCACCAACCCATAGGAGCACCAACCCCTTTGCCGAGCACTAACCCAGCAACAATTCATGAGCACCAACCCACAGGAGCACCAACTCCTTTTTTTGTATACAACATACCTATCTCTCAATGTTGCTATCTCAACAAATGATAGATCAATACAACATCTCCTTCCTCTCTCTCACCTTTGCTCTTCTAAGCTAGATATAACAAATACAAATCATATTCATCTCTCAAAATTGATCTTCTAAGCTAGATATCACAATATCAAATCAACCTCTCACACTCATATTACAAATGGCTACTCAAGCCTTTATTTATAGCTTTCCAAATGACCTTTGGCCTTCCCCCTTTGTGATCCTTCAATCCTCATGGAAAATGGCACCAATCTTGGATGACCCTTCATATCCAAGCATTTGAAAAGTCATGTGGTGACCCTTCATGACCAAAAATGTCTTTCCCACTTTTGTCCTTATATTTGGTGACTTTTTGTATTCCTCAAAGTGTTCCTTCATGAGAAATTTGCCCTTTACTCTTTTGTCTTCACTTGGTGGCTCTTGGTATTCCCCAAGATGACTCTTAATGGGAAAATGTGTCCCATCCTTCTTTTATCTTTATCCCGTGACTCTTCAACTTCTCCATGGGCCCTTATTTTGTCTCATATGCAACCAAAAATATATTCATTAATATTAAATAAATATTAACTCATATTAGCCAAGATAAAAAATATTAAATGCAATGGGGCCTTTATCACCAATAATGCTAAACCTTTGACATCAATGACAATATTTCCAACACATTGATTTCATCAAACTCTTTTATAACATAGTTATTTTAATATATTTTTAAACTTAGCCTAAAACTTAGGATTGAAGCCTTTATTAGTCTTAATGAGAATAGTAATCTGGGACTTTAGCTTAAGTTCTTTTTATTCTCATGCCCTAACTTTAATATTTCCTATCATTAATAGGGAACTAATCATGTTTGATTTCTTAGATCACAATCTATAACATGATTTTACTCAAATGGATGATCAGATGGTGCAAGATCAATATGGGAAATACAAGCTCAACTTAAATCCTGAGCATCTTTCAAAGATCTGACAATACACATTCATCTAAATGAAGTGCATCTACTAATGTGAGATGGATATTGACTTTTAAAAAGATGAACTCAGACCAAATAGGATGTCTCTATGTGGTTAGAGTGTGTTAATTGGTAGAACTATCAAAATACAAAGATCAAAAGGCCTGTAGAACTACCAAGTGACACAACCTTGGAGCCTAGTATAGATAAAAGCCCAAACATCTTCCACAATCAACAACATGCATTTGCCCAGACATAATTGATCAAATGGTAAGAGATGAGGGTAGAATTTTTAATAAAGCTCAAGAAAATGCGAGACTACCAAGTGGCTGATGCAGGAAAAAGAAAAAACCCATGACCACCAAATTTAATATAGAAAATAGTCTTAGGGACATGGTTAAAATTGATGGTCACATGCCCATCAAATATGGTCATGTGGGCATCAAATGATTGTTTCATGAACATCAAATTTAATATAAAAAATAGTCTTAGGGATGGGCTTAAAATTAATTATTGTGAACCTATCAAAGAAATTCATGCATATGTCAAATGATGGCCATGCAAACACCAATTTTAAGACAATTTCTCGAAACCAAATTATTTAAAGATCTATAAACCACATTGATTCATGCAAATGGATTAGACAGTGTGATATTAATGATGGTTTATTATAGGCCATGATCATATTTTGTACAACGATGAGTAGAATTCCATAGAGACATCATGGAAATGCCACATCAGATCTAAGTGGGTGTAATGTGCCAATTTGGAGACCTTTGAGACCTGGTAATATAAAAGGTAGAGATCTAAAATCATAGTTTTTAAACTAGCTGCTACTTTAGAACATTATTAAAACCTACAAGAATGCTCTAGTAAGGCATGAGGACCTTAAATATATCATGTGAGAATTATGATTGACCGAAGGGGAGCAGAATTATTGATAGTTAAACCCATAATCCACTGTTGAGAAATTTAATTAGATTTAAAGCAATGGTGGTTCAGAAAATTGTTTCAATGACATGAGCAAATGGTCTTGGAAAATAGGGGACCTATGTATTGACCTTGAGTATCTTGAAAGTGAGACAATGAATGTATTAGGTAGACTGGTTGAGGACCTTTCCTTACTCAGCTCCATATCCCTCATCACTAATGGAGTGTTTAAACATGAAGTTACCCTGGTCACATAGGAAATGAGGAGCAAGAACCAAGTAAACCTAGGATGCACCCAGTAGGTTCATGAGTATGACTTTTATTACAAAGGATAAGTCTAATGAAGTCAAAAACATCAAAAGACAACATCAAGAACCATGATGATCTTATAGTAGTACAGGAGTCCTAAAGGTTAAGAGACCTAGGAATATTCTTCCTATAGATAAATATTGTCCATTTTGAAATTGAGATATCATGTTTGTAAGGGCATGTGATGTTTGTTAAACACACCACCTATAAATCAATCCATATGGAAATTCTATTATATTTATAGAATATTTGTGGAAAGGATAACTATCCCTACACCTGTACTTTTTTAATTAGTTAGGAAAGACCGACATGGTTCCTTGCATCCTATAAAAGGAGCATTGTCAATTATAAAGGGGGAGGGAGTTTTTGAGCCAAAAAATTGTGTAAAATTTTGAGCAATTAATGTAAGCAAGGAATTCTACAAATATTGTCCATATTAGTATATGTCATTTGTTATTATGGTTTATCTCTACTTGTTTATTCCTATTTCTAGATTTGAATAGTTCTTATGAATTCTTAGTGTGCATCTTTTAATTACAGAGTTGTCAACTTTTGCCAATGTCAGGTTGATTAAATTTTCTTAGGTTCATTTCATTTCCTTTACTCTCCTTACATTTGGGCTAATGTTGTTTGCTTGAAGGGTAAATCTTTAAATTGAACTTAGTTCTTATTTGAAATTTTCTTATTCCTTATATGTTTTCTTGATGTGTGATAATATTTGAGCTCATTCTATTTCATGTTACACATTGGTTAAGTGCATACTTGGATGACATTTGAACTTTGTCATGATGTTTAGGACTGAGATTATCAACAACTCTTTTGTGCCCTGCCCTTCCTTTTGCTCCTTTTTAACTAGATCACTCTAGCTTAGTTACAATTATAAATATTCATTTTAGATTAGTCCTTAGATTCTAATTTGATCATATTCAATCATATTAGCTCAGATTGCTTACTCTTTGAAAAGATAACTAATTGGCCATGGTGGCTCCCAACCAACAAACTTTATAAATATTTTGCAATAGTCCACTTTCTTTGCCTCTATTCCATTAATATATAATATTAATATCACAACCTATAACTCATGCACAAAATTCTTTGAATTATAAAATGAGAAGTGTTCTTTAGACACTTTGAGCACCTATGGTACACATTAAGGCATCAACACATTCCCTATTATCTATTCAAATGTTTGAGGTCTTCTTAACCTCTTGAAATTTTTTCCTTCCTTGTCTTTATATGATTCTACCTACTAAACCTCTTTCTTGTTTATATTTTAATATTCTTATCCTATGCAAGTTATCCCTAAGGTTATCCCAATGTATACATCTTATTGACTTGTTTGAGTCAAGAATTAACCTTGATAAAGTTTTAACATAGATAATTCAACTAAGGTAAAAGGACATTGAAACATCCCTTAATGTATAAATGAATTCTTATAGGAAATAATATATACATACATTCCCATTCAAGATGAGAAAACACCCTTAATTTTCACCTTGGAAATCAAATATTCAAAAAACAAGTTTGGTTGGAAAATAGAATGGAAGTTCTTGAAACCATTCTACTAGTTTTCAAACATACCTATATCCCTTTTCAAGATATAACCATGACTATTTTAATACAAAACTAACCATGAATATGTTTATTATTGATCACATATGACTCACTAGACCTCTTTAAGATATTTTATTGGTAATATGTACAAAAATAAACTGCCTTATGATCATGCACCTAGATCAGACTCTTTGACTTAAAAAAAATCATGAGATACTTCTCATGAGTCTTTGATTTTACTCTAACTAATTGAAAATTATTATTTTTTTATGTCCTCTCGAATATCTAGTCATAGATGTGGACATGTTCAATTGATCTACATTTGATCATCCTATTTTATACCTTCTCTTTTAATATTCCTACACTTGAAAAAAAATCATTAAATAAATGAATTATTTCATTATAACTTTGAGTCATATTCAATCCTTCATCATCTTTAGCATGTTGTTCATGCTTGTTAACTATTGTAACATTAGGTTCCTTGATGTTAGCTTGTGTTCAACCAAAATTTGAATTTTCAAACCCTCTTTTATTATCAGTCAATTGTTGTCAATATTTCACTTCCATAGGTGCTACATTAAATATACTTGTCTTCACCTCTTCTTGCAACATATCTTTCTTACTTTATTGCCATTCTTCTTTTTAAATTCTCTCTAGATGACTTTTCTCTTGACTTATTTCTTGACTTTAATATTATTTTATTTTTAAATCTTCATAACTATTGTTTTCCTTTTTTTTGGTTCATATAAGACACCATATTTTCATAACAAGCATTTATTTCATGGACTATTTATAGATGTCATCATCATCTTTTCTATTCTAAAAATCTATTTTAGGCTCTTCAAATAAGAACCTTTTCATATTTTTCCTTCAAAGATAACTTATTTCTTCTCACTCACCTAATTCACTAAATTATTATTACTATCTTTCAGAACTTATTTGGGTTGCTCACATAACATATTTTCTTCTAAAATCAACTTCTTGTTGTTTATTAACCATTTGTCTTCATTGTACTTCTCAAATTTTGAGGCCTAAAATTGGAACCTCTCTTCAAAAATATTCATACCTACACTCCAAAATTTAAACAAACCATTATAATAAAAAAATTGAGGCCTAATTGCCTCTTCAATGTCCTCCTTGGGTTAGTTTTCTAGCACCTTTGTCATCATTTCCCAATTTTTGATTTCTTGTTATCTCTTTCTCCTTTTTGTAATCTATTTGAGTTTCCACTTGACCACCTTTATGAATATGAATTCATGTATTTATTAATTTTGGATTAATTATTAAAAATATTTTATTTAACCTTATAAAGTTTGCTTCATCTTATCTATTTATTTCTGAATGTTCTCTTTTTTCTCACCTCACTCTTTTTCATCATTTGGTTCCTCTCTCTTGTTATCCTATTTACATTTTTATAATTTTTTCTTCTTGTACCTCACCCAAAGTCTTTACTTGGTGTTTTACCACCCCCAAGTATGTTTCACCTTTTATTACTTCCTCTTGAGCCTCAATGTGCTCTTATTCTTACCTCCTTACCTCGTTAATCCTCAATTGGTTATATGACCGTTAAACTTTTTCAAATTTCCCATAAGTATCTATTTCACCACTTTCCTTCCTCAAGTTTATGTTTCAAAAAATGAGTCTTTGCACTCCTATATTTAATTCTTTCACATTTCCCAAGATATTTTTCTAATCTCTAATAGCAAAAATCATGATCATCACAAACTCTTTTGCTATGTTTAAGGTCAATCTAATGTAAATAAATCTCAGTAATACCTTCTTGTCACTACGGTTGTAATGTTATTAGATTTTTTTTTTTTTATGATTTACTAGTTTTTATTTCATTCACAAGGGTCACTATATCCTTATTTGATTAATCTCACTCTAGGATAAAGTTTCCACCTTCCTCTTTAGTGTATTCTTTAAAAAGACTACAAATGGACTTTGTAAAATCTTAATAGGTTTGTAACTTTCCTCTTAGAATATTCTAAACAAAAATTATATTTTTTAAGACTTGAAAGTATTTAAAGAATATTATTGTACTCCTATAGATTGTATCTAACATAAAAAACACTACACCCTTCAATTAATGCTTATACTTAAATGAAATTGACTAGAACAGGGTTTTAGATCTTTTTGTAGGTCTATCCACTTTTTCTAGGCACACAGATTCATTCACCTAAGTAATTTTGCATTAAAAAATACATTTAAATTATCTCAAGGTTTCCAAAATCTCATATATGTGATCTTAACTCAATACATAGGTTTACACCTTTTTTGTGTTTTGAATTCCTCAATATAAATGTTAACAGGGTTTATACTATAACCTATAGGTCTGTAGATTATACATCTTAGATATATTCCTCCCTAGTACACCTAAAGTATGTAAAAAAACTCAAAATATTTAAATATAATCTATTTTATCATCTTAAAAATATCAAACACTTTTCACAAGTCACTTAAAATTTATATATATTTTAAGGTCTCAAAACCCTTGTTTGGGGTTTACAATCTCTAACACAGACCTAAGGACAACCAAAAGTGGATAATTCAAATTATTGAAATTTTTTATTATTATGTTTATTGAAACATCATATCCACACATTGATATTTACCTAACAACCTTTATTCTATTCTTGAAACATCTTGAAATGAACATAAAGGACAAACTTCTTTGAATATCACAGGTTTTACAATAGTATGAATAGGAATTGAGTAGAAATGTATATAAACTATGAATTTTAGAACCTATTAATGACTCTTATCAATTTAATAATACCCATAAAAAATTTATTTCACTTTATCTATCAATTTCAACATCAACTTAATTATAAAATCATACAAAAAAATATCATTTTTTGACTGATAAATCATGTATTATACTAGGTTTTGAAACTGAACTAAATATGACAGACAATTTATATCTTCTTAGTTATTTTATATTTTTTATGGTTTACATAGACCCTCCACATGTTTTATTGATTTATACCATTTTTAATTCTTGAACAATCTCAAAATGTACAAAATATTCTTCTTTAATACTAACAAAACCCTTACTCCATGTTTTTTAAGTTTATATGTATATGAAATCTAGTATAGTGAAAATAAAATTCTTAAACAAAAACACTTACATATGAGGGATACAACATTAAAATTATATTTAATAGGAACTAAGACAATTATTTCATCACTTATCTTTCAAACCCATGCATACCTTCTCTCTTCTCTCCTCTTTGAGCTCCTTTCTTCATTCCCTCTTATCTATTATAATTTGTGAGGTCTTCTTGACCTATTAAACCTTATTAATTGCTTATCTCTACATGATTCTCCATTATAAACCTCCTTATTTGTCTATTCTATTCTTATCCAATTCAAGCTATCCCAAAGTTTATATCAACATATACATCTTATTGACTTGTTTGATTCAAAAATTAGCCTTGATTAAGTTTCTACATAAACAATTTAAATAAATTATAATGAAAAAGAAACATCCCATAATTTATAAATGAAATCTTACAATAAATTTTATATATATATATATATATATATATATATATATATATATATATATATATATATATATATATATATATATATATATATATATATATATATATATATATATATATACATTCCCTTCCAAGGTGAGAAAACACCCTCAATTTTTACCTTGGAATTCAAATTTTCAAATCAAAATTTTGTTAGGAAAATAGAATGGGAGTTATAGAGACCACTATACTAATATTCAAACCTCCCTAGAGCCATTTTCAACATATAATCATGACTATTTTAATACAAAATGAATCATGAATAGGATTTTTATTGATTGTATATGACTCACTAGACCTCTTTAAGATCTTTTAATACTAATATGTACAAAAATGAACTACTTTATGATTATTCACCTGCATCAAGTAGCCACACATGAGTCACCTTTTTAGGGTTTTCCATCTAATTAAGAGGACTCTTTGGATACTTTTTACTTAGCATTACATTTATGACCCTTTTTTTTATGGGTATTTTTTGTTCTATTTTTCTTTCTTGATGCCAGAAGTATTTTATTTGTCATGTGACTCACAATTAAGGCATGTGATTTAGATGACTTGAGTGTGATAATTTGAATGATGTTATCTTACCTCCAAGTCAATTTGATAGAAAATTCATCCAAGGATGACATGGTCCATGTAACTTTAAGGGCACACTTGGTGGCATGGAAGGTAAAAAAGAAGACATAATATTTAGATCCCAACATGGCAAGGAAGGAAAGAATCAATTGATCATATTTTTACCAATGCCACACAATTTCAACTACAACATAAGTGATTTGAAATTTGTGAATAAGTATTATATCATATCAAAATCACCTAGGATCAAACTGATGAGCTTATTTTCCAACTCATGACCTCTCATTATGTCATTCTTCCTAAAGTGTTTTTCCAATATGTTCTAAACTTTATTAGGAGTAGTAACATATTCAATAAAAAAGAGTAGGAAAAAAGACATAGATAGGTATATAAGACTCTAGGATTCATCACTTATTTTTAACCACTTCACATTCTCTACCTCAAGTGTTAATTATTTTTCTCTACCCATCATGATTTGGTATAATACTTTGTTTGTCAAGAGGATTTTCACTTTGAATTTCTACTCGTGATACTTGAATGACATAAGAATCATAACTAAACTCTGATCCATGGTGTAGAAATGAAGTATGTGTTGAAATGTGTATGATGCAAGAATATGAATATGCAACCCTTGAATCTATAGAGGTTAAAATTTACAAGGCATGAGAATACTACCAATGTGTAGATCTAGAAAAAATTGTGCTTTCAAAAAAATAACACCTCAAAAGGAGAATTAGGATGAAATTTATACACTTTTAAAGATTTGGTTGGAAATAAAAATATCCATTTTGAAATTTTTGAAAACATTTGGGTGTGAAAAAGTTTGGGTAGGGTGTTAAGGTAAAGACTCCACTAGTAGGAATCAAAATTTAAGCATCCCTCATATAACTGTACCATATGACCAAGGGGATGAGACATTTTGTGAGTGTTCCTCCTCCTATTTTTGATTAGCATGATTGATGTGAGAGTGATATCACCCAAAAATTAATCCATTTTCCAAATGAATTGTGTCATAGTTCACATGATCAAATTTAATGGTCTCTAAAATGTCATTGTACAAATAGGGTGTACAAAACCCATAGTGTGTTTTTTGAAGGGTCAGAGTCTACTAGTTATGCATGTAAGAGGGCCAGAGTCTTGATTTTATTGGTGTAGAGGGGGTGAAGTCCATTACATGTTTTTTTAGATAGATATCAGGGTTAGGTAGAACCATGCCCATAAAATAGAAAGTTCACCATAAAATAAAGGAAAAAATCCTAGGGAAAACATGATAACGACAATATAAAGGATGCAAAAACACAAACATACCCAAAAAATATCCAGCTTAATTATGTTCCTCCCTTTCCCACTCTATGAAGAGAGCATAGTGTCATAGAGGAAGGTTTGGGTATAAAACACCTTTTTTTAATACTCATTACTAATGTCCAATATTCTTGTTTACCTTAATTCCTTAAAACAACTTTAGAAAGATAATACTTATTTATTGTAAGATCATTAGAAGTAACATTACCACATTCTATGACCACAATCAAAGAACTAGTTATCCCAAATTTAACACTAAAATCCTTAGAAGATGGATATGGAATCCTAAGTCTAGGCATATAATAAATAACATCCTCACCCTAAGACTTCACTTTGATAGTGCTTGAGTCTTAAAAGAAGTAATATTTAGAGAAATTGTAAGAAGATCCCTACTAGCTTCCTTCCACAAAGAATAATCCACCTTATCATTATTATTATGGAAAGAAGTAGCCAAATGACCATTTTAAAGTATTTACAATATTTGAATGGCATCCCCTCATAATCAAGGGTTTGTCTAGAATCAACTTTTGACCTCAATTCAAAGGATACTAGTAGAGACTAAGAGATAGCCATGCAAACCATAATCCTAGAAAAGGTGGTGTGGGAAAAGTTAGAAGTAGAAGCATTTGTTAGGTGTAGGATATTACTTTCCTACTCTTTAGCTTAATTAGGTGTTATTTCATTGGATATGTTTATCCCACATTTATGAGGATGATGGGTTTATGCCTTACTTCCACTTATATTAGGGAGTTTAGTCCTACATTATTTGGATGGTTATGATTATCCTATATTTTACCTATTTGTATATATCTATTGTAAACTATTTGATAGAGTGGATAACAAATAGTTTATTATTGGTGTGCAAGGCTAAAGATTTCATGGTTGTGATAATGGATTCATGGAGAGACTATGGATATATCTTGGTTGGAGAGTATTCTTAAATATTTCATGGTACTAGAGTAGTAGGTGTTGTAGTCATCCATTTATGAGTTTGTTTCTAGAAGGGTTTCTTAAAATATCAAAATTTATTGTTGGCATAGTGGAGGTGTTTTGTATAGATATTTGAGATTTTATTTGGCCATTGACATATTTGTTGGAGAAATTACAATGTTTTTATGCAAAAAATTATGAATCTCTTGTATATCTATTTTCTCCTCACACAAGTGTCTGATTCATAAAATTCTTTCCTTGATGGAAAGAGGAATTTGATAGGTTTGCATAAAGTGGTCATAATAAGTATTTCAAGAAGTATCAAAGGATATATTGGAATCTAAATATGACCATGCAAATCTAATTTTCTACAAATTTTTTATGCATGACCAAGAAAAAAAAAGGATTTTGCAGTTAAAGTGAAAACCCAGTGTGGAAGGGCGAGGGTGTTAGCTCAGTTGGTTTCATGGATTGAGGGCCTTCGGGTCATGCTCTACAGGTCAGGTGTTCAAGTCCCCTTGCCCCATGGTACCGGAGGGCGTGTCGACTCATCCACGTCGCCGGTCATGTTAAAAAGTTAACCTAGTGGGCACCTAGGGGTTTTCTGACAGATAATGAAGGTTTCCCCTTGGTCTATCAAAATAAAATAAAAAACCAGTGTGGAAGATTGATCCATGTAGAAGATTGTTATTTTCCTTATTTACAAATTTAATTAAATTCTTTTTTTTCATATCTTGTATAAATAATTTAATTTTATCTATGAATTTATTTTTTACGTAATGTTTACTTATTTGACCTATTTTAATATCAAAAAACATATCAAACCTATAACTTTTGAAATGTGACTCAAAATTGAGTTATACTTTTTCTTCAAAAGTTCAAGTTTTTTTATTCTCTATTCATTGGGGTCATTTCTTTTGTAAAATGCACTCAAGTATAAGTGCCAAAATTTACGGGGCTTATTTTTCCCTTGTTGAAAGAGTTAGTGTTTTGGGAGGGGGGCATTATTTATTATTCTCAACTTATTCCTTATATTTCAACAATGGAACCCCTTAACACCTCCACATACATTATTTGAAAGATAAAAATGAAGATTCACTTATAGCTGAAAATCATGTGGATAATGGTGTGTGGTGACATTTCCTACTATACAAATGAGCAAAATCTTGGCTAGATTGCATCCATCCAAGATGAGGATCTGTTGGGAGGAGAATAAACCGGAAGCACACAATTTGATTACCAAACCAAGCAACTTAATATGCGGAAATTAACCAGATTCACCAAGTAACTAGAATTCAGAATAACACAGAATATGAGAGACAATACACAACTTGTATTAACACTTTATACAGAAAAGAATACAATAAAGAAGATGCCACTTCTTCTCCAACACCTTACAGAGGTTTCCCACGCCTCAAGTGAACAGTAATTCTTCTCCCCAAATCTCTCCCTCTCACAGGTCCCAACACCCAACTCAAAATACAGAGTTGGTGTTCACCTCCCGTGCTCCACGCACACCACAAGTGCTCCATGCACTCCACAAGCACTCCACGTGCTCCACAAGTACTCAAGGTACTTCAGTAGATCTCCCATGAATCTGCAACAACCTGCAATTCAACAGACCATACTTATGGAAGGAACTCCCTTGCCTTCCTCTTGCTCTATCCGAGTACACACCTGTACTCCAAGTAGATCCTGCCTGATACTGCTCCCTGTAGTGTTGCTGTCTATATCACCTTGCACACTTGCAAATCAAACAATGGTTCTATTCACCTGTGAACCTCGACCTTGCACACACATACACCTGCAGATCAACGATCTTACTTACCATGTAGATCTCCTATAAAGGCCATGCAACTGTGACCAAGATCCTACACTCTTGAAGAACCCAGCTGGCTCTCCAATCCAGCACCAACACACCTGGTACTGAGGCACTAGGAGGAACGCACCATAGCTCTACCTCACACACAGAAGGAGCTTATAATTATGCTCTCTTACTCCCTAGCACACTTTTCCAATACAACCATGAGTCTATTATATAGATCTCATCCAAACAATGATTAGACATCTAATTACAATAATTAGATCCGCAGCTATGAGTCTAAAATTAGCACTCATCATGCAAACTCTTGGTTCGTTAGCTAACTGCCCGTAAATAGCTCGCAGTCGAACCACACAGGCGACCGACGTCGGTCCCTGTCTGCGTGGGGTCACCGACGCCGGCTGATATATGACCGACGTCGGTTTCCTTCCTGTCTTACCCTGCCGACGCCGGTTGGCCAGACAAATGCCAAACACTTCTGACACTTAGCAACTCATTCTACAACCTCCTCCATGTCTGCATCAGTGAAGCTTTTAGCTCCACAATCCTAACAATCTCCCACTTGGAGATAAACAGCTGCACTGTACCTGTACCTATACTCTGTCTAATTTATTTCTTGGTTTGTATCCCTCTTCAAGCTCCCACCTGAAGACAACCCACCACACATCCCGTGGTGTACCACCTGTCATCCGAGTAACCTGCCACATCCGAACCTACAAATACATGTAGTGAAGTCTTGACCCTGCATAGCAACACCTGCTGCCGGTCCCTCTCAGAAAACCTGAGAACCCACTTCCCCGAATTGGCTCCTAACTCTCTGACAGCTCCCACTGCATGGGAATACTCAGGTCTATACCAGACCTCATGTGATTTTGGACACTGTACCTGTCCAGCCCTTAGTGTGCTCTGGCTCTGCATCCTGAACCTCGCCAACACCTGATTCACATCAGCTCCCACTCGAGACAAAATCAACCTGTGATCTCCATGCCTCCCATGTCAAAGAATTCTGCTGCTCCAAACTCCTCATGACATGCCACTGAACTAATCTTACCCTTAGCTCAGTAAAACCCTGTATGTACACCCCTGCTAGCTAGCAAATATACCATCCACATACAGTAACAGAATGATGTCGCGACTCATCATCCCCCTGGTAAGACAAAACCACAGTAGTTACCCTGACATTGACTGAAGCCATGCTCCGTCCTCCACCTGTCAAAACCTGTACCACTGTCCTGCAGCTCCACAAGACCATATACTTGATCTTCCGTCTCACGTATCCATTCTCTCTATTCTTCTACTAAGGTATCCATTCATCTCTGTGCTTTCATACCTGCTGGCATCTCTACCAAGACACACCTGTCTGGTTCTCCTCCAAGGAATCACACCCTCATCCATGCCAAGCTCACACCTGTTTCCTGGATCCTTCCTGCTCTACAATCAGCAACAAGTATGAAGAAGAGGAACAACGAATTTGAGGGCCTACTTACGCCTTCAGTCCTTCGTATGGGTGTTTGAGACTCCTTGATAGCTTGCTGTCCACCCAAAATTCATTATAGTGACTGACCTCAGTTACTCCACAGTCTGCATCCGACCGATGTCAGTTCCATGCGTCTGTACCTGACTACCAACCTGCCTGCGCTGGTGTCCCTACTACCGACGTCGGTTCTCCTAACCGACATCGGTCTTACATACTACCGACGTCGGTCTCATGACCGACATCGATCTTACCCTGCCCGACATCGCCGGCTTCGGTCTGCACATGACCAACATCGGCACCTGTCTGTTTGACGCCGGTTCCTCCTGACCGACATCGGTACCTGTGTTCGCCTGTGAGTGATGACTTTTTACCCGCGAGCTTCTTTGAATCAAAATCCATGTCCAAACTGCCCTGCTCAGAAGTATCCAGCCACATCCACTGGGTTCTGTCCGCCATCTCCTCCATAAACACCAAGGCTTTCTAGTTCTTAAGCCTGTCAAATGTATCTGTCTTCCACTTAAGAACATGCATCTCCTCCCTACTCATGTGACCAAGCCTACGAAGCCACGTCTCCGCAACAAAAGAAGAATCAGTAATATAAACAAGTAGATAAAGGATACCTATTTTCTTATCACCAGCTAATTCAAGTGCATCCGTTGTGAGAGTTCTTGTGCATCTCTCATCACCCAATCTTTCTGAAGAAATTAGCCATATCTCCAAACCTGGGACCTGCATGACCTTCATCAACACCTGTGTGTTGGCCGCCTGCAATTTCAGCTTCACTTCCCCTTTGCCAATTCTTTGGCAAGGCTTACCAGCTCCTCTACCTAGGGCTGCATGGAAAGAGGCAACCGAATCTTTTATCCAAGATTCAACTTTATCCAAGAAACCTGCAAACACATCCTATGCAAAAACACCTGCTACATCTGTATCTTCAGTTTCTTCATGCTGATCTGCTACCAACCAACAATAATCTTTTACCTGCTCTTTCTTTCCATAGGACCGTGAGTGACCATCTGTGCTTTTCGACTCCTCCATTCTTAGCTTACTTTGATCTGCTGTTGCTCTACTCCCACTCGATCAGAAACCCCTGAGAGTGACCTGTAACCAAACACAAAACCTGCTTCCTCCAACCTTAGCTCTGATACCACTTGTTGGTATCAAGCTCAAGAACCTACAACCAAGGCTCTGATACCACTTGTTGGAGGAGGATAAACCGGAAGCACACAATTTGATTACCAAACCAAGCAACTTAATATGCGGAAATTAACCAGATTCACCAAGTAACTAGAATTCAGAATAACACAGAATATGAGAGACAATACACAACTTGTATTAACACTTTATACAGAAAAGAATACAATAAAGAAGATGCCACTTCTTCTCCAACACCTTACAGAGGTTTCCCACGCCTCAAGTGAACAGTAATTCTTCTCCCCAAAGCTCTCCCTCTCACAGGTCCCAACACCCAACTCAAAATACAGAGTTGGTGTTCACCTCCCGTGCTCCACGCACACCATAAGTGCTCCATGCACTCCACAAGCACTCCATGTGCTCCACAAGTACTCAATGTACTTCAGTAGATCTCCCATGAATCTGTAACAACCTGCAATTCAACAGACCATACTTATGGAAGGAACTCCCTTGCCTTCCTCTTGCTCTATCCGAGTACACACCTGTACTCCAAGTAGATCCTGCCTGATACTGCTCCCTGTAGTGTTGCTGTCTATATCACCTTGCACACCTGCAAATCAAACAATGGTTCTATTCACCTGTGAACCTCGACCTTGCACACACATACACCTGCAGATCAACGATCTTACTTACCATGTAGATCTCCTATAAAGGCCATGCAACTGTGACCAAGATCCTACACTCTTGAAGAACCCAGCTGGCTCTCCAATCCAGCACCAACACACCTGGTACTGAGGCACTAGGAGGAACGCACCATAGCTCTACCTCACACACAGAAGGAGCTTATAATTATGCTCTCTTACTCCCTAGCACACTTTTCCAATACAACCATGAGTCTATTATATAGATCTCATCCAAACAATGATTAGACATCTAATTACAATAATTAGATCCGCAGCTATGAGTCTAAAATTAGCACTCATCATGCAAACTCTTGGTTCGTTAGCTAACTGCCCGTAAATAGCTCGCAGTCGAACCACACAGGCGACCGACGTCGGTCCCTGTCTGCCTGGGGTCGCCGACGCCGGCCGATATATGACCGACGTCGGTTGCCTTCCTGTCTTACCCTGCCGACGCCGGTTGGCCAGACCAACGCCAAACACTTCTGACACTTAGCAACTCATTCTGCAACCTCCTCCATGTCTGCATCAGTGAAGCTTTTAGCTCCACAATCCTAACAGGATCTTCATTTAATTTACCTCTATGTTTCATATAGTTTGGAATGTTATTTAACTTCTAAAAAATCACCAAAGGAATATTGGTATACTATTTTATCCTTATATGAGAATGATAATGAGTCTTATAGGTATTTTGCACCCTTTTTTACTCTAACCTTCATCTGTTCCACTTCCTTCTAATATTGTAAGTGAGGATTTATTTTTTGATGATTCAACATTGATGTTGTTTAAGATTTGAGTCTTTATAGTGACATGGGTGAGGCACTATAGGCACTTGTTTCTTCTCCTTATACCAAGGATTCACTCTTTAGTAGTGACATGAATCAGGACTCCTCAGTTTGTGAGAACATACTTCTTAATTGTGATTGATGAGGCATTCTTACCTCCTATAGTTCTCACTATTCCTCCCTCTTTAGTTTTTAGTGATAACTTGCCTTTTTATGATGGTTTACTTGAGGCATATACTACTCCTCATATATTTTGTACTCCTCTTATTCATTTCATTGATCTAGAGGACATGATTCTTAAGGATCTGGCACCTTCACCATCATTTTTTGAGATTATTGATGAGACACCATCATGACTTCTTTAAGATGAATTTTATTATGCCATAGTTATTTTTATTCATCACCTAATCCTCTTGTTTATGAGAATATTTATTTAGATAGTGAGTTCCATGAGGAACATATTATTTTTTTACATTCTATTTTGGATCTTATTGCTACTCCTACTACTACATTTGTTGATTGTCCCACTTTGGATCTAACTTCTTATGTGCTTTGTTCCTTTAAAAAACATACTCTTAGAATTAGATATTGCATACTTCACTCTATGGGATACACTCATAGAGGTCTTGGCATACTCTTACAAGGTATTGTATTTCCTATTGGTATCAATATTTATATAGGTGATGTGTATTTTGGACATCTTGTTCACATCACTCAAGAGGAAGGTACATTAATTATAATGACATTTTATTTTTGGGACTATCTCAACACCATTGTAGATGGTTCCTTACATCCTTTCCATCCATGCAAGATATATAATACTAAACTTTGTGTGAGGTGAATGAAGTTATCCTTAGGGGGGTTCCATAAGAAGTCCTTCCTTCCTTTCTTTCCTTCTTTTCTCTCTTTTACATCATTTTTGGGGGGAATTTTGTCCCTATGGGTTTTCTTCCTTTCTCCATTTTATTGATATATTGTACATGAGTACATGATCAAACCTTATTTTTGGGACTCATATTATGAATATGCCACTTTATATCTGGTTTTTTTTAACCCCTAAATTAAATTTTGGGGGGGGGGGGGGGGGGGTGTGAGTTAGTTTTCATGTTTGATATGTTCTATAGATAGTTTTTATCTATGTCTTAATTCATCCATTTGTTAATTTATCCCAATTTGGTTAGTTTGATTTAATTATTATTTGTCCTTGCCTATATATGCAAGGTTTCTCATTTGTAAAAAAAATTATTTTATGGATAATATATGATATTGATTTTGTCTTTGCATATCATATTTTTATCTCTTACAACACTTGTGATTATTTTCTTGTTAATTTTTCAAATCTTGGGTTTGGAATGATCTTGTTGACGTTATTTCATGGTATTACTTATGCCACTCTTGCACCTTTCACTTTCTTGGATAGATTTTTGGATGAGTCTGACATCCTTTTCACATGATTTATAGGTTGTATTATTTGGTAGTTGATAATTTTAGGTGTGTTTTTACATATATGATGAATTTTTTAAATCATTTGTCACACTCTTTCATTAGGTCATGATATGCTTTATTCTAGTTTGTGCATTGGCACTTTGACACACTTGTAATTTGTGTCAGGTCTCCATCAAGACCCATTTCTTAGAGGCTTTCCTTCTTCTATGGAGGCACTTTTTGATCCCTTATTTTTGGAGCATATTTCATGATTTATGATGAATTTTTTAACAAGTCACCAGTCTCATTTGGATCTCTTGTAGTGAAATCTAGTGTCTTCCTTGATTTGATTTGTTGTTTATTTGGATATATTGTACTTGTAATGAATTATAAAGTGTTATGGGGGGTTTAATGACTCATCCTTGTCTACCTTCATGAATTTTCATGATTTATTTTGGGCACCTTTTCACTTCCTCATTTATTTTTCTCTCCCATCACCATTTGGATCTTCCTTCTTTAAGAGATTATATCTATATTTTCAACACCACATTTTTAACAGTTAATAATCTCTCATAATTTTAAGTGTAGATATTCTGGTGAATCTTAGTGTCATCTTCTCTTCTTTTATAGTTTAATAGTCTCTTTTAGCATGATATGGATCTATTATGGTCCATACAATGTCAACTTGTTAAATGTTTGAGTAGTGGATTTGGACCACTCATGTAGAGATTTTTTTCCTATACTCCATCCATTTAACATTATGGGGGGTGTAAATTTAGTTTTTTTCTTATCACTCCACCTATTTATTAGTATCAAGGGAGGTGTTATATATTCTATGTATTAGGTGTTGATGGTTCCTTGCACATGTAGTACTCTTTTGCACTTTAATCACCACTAGAAATTTTCTTGATTAAAGTTATTCTGGTGAATCCCAATGTCAATTATTTTTTTGATCAAGTAGTGGATTCACACCATTCATGTATATTGAGTTCATTTATGACTTAAAATTATTAGGAGTAGGGATTTATTTAGCATCATCTTTGGGGGGATTTCTATCTCTCTATTATTTTTTCCTATTTGTTTTCTCATTTTTCTCCACTTTATGAGAGATATATCAATATGTTGCACTTTTGAGTATTTTTTATATTCTTCCTTTATACATATGTATCTTGTATAGGCACTTTATTTTTTGAAACCCATATAAAATATTTTTTACTTTGAATCCATGGCCTTCTTGGTGATTCTTATTGTGATGTCAATGTATTATCCTCATCAGTGACACCAGTGTGGTAGCCTCACCAGTCTTTGTAATCACTTCTCACCATCTTCATGGAGTGTGTTCAAATAATGATTCCTAAATTTCATCTTCATTCTACCCAATATTCTAGAGTGTTGTGTGTGCATATTTAGTGACACTCATATTTAACACCATTTTTACTTTCACTTCATGGTTATAATGACTCAACATCCATATACTCCAGCAAAATGGATTGGAATCCATAGGGACCTATGGCCTCACACTTCATACTTTATTATATCCATATAAGATATGTTTAAGGGAGGGTATTGGTGTAGGATATTAATTTCCTACTCTTTAGCTTACTTAGATGTTATTTCATTGGAGATGTTTATTCCACATTCATGAGGACGATGGGTTTATGTCTTACTTACACATATATTGTGGAAATTATTCCCACATGCTTAGACTGGATATGATTATCCTATATTATACCTATTTTTATATCTTTATTGTAAACTATTTGATAGAGTGGATAATATATAGTTTATTCTTGGTGTGCAATGTTGAATATTCCATGGCTGTGACAATATATTCATAGAGAGATCTTGGTTAAAGAGTCTTCTTAACTCTATCAACATTAATGTTTAGTAGGTCCCCCAAAGTTCCCCCAATGATTGAAAAATAGGAATTTATCAAAAATTGAAGGGGAATATATGGAAACTTCACTCAAATGGACTTAAAGGTAAGATTTTTTAGAAGAAGATTGAAGGAAAGAAACCATGGTTTTAGAAAGAGTAGATGTTGATCCCAACTCCATGATTTTGACTGAATAACCTTATTAAAGTATAAAAGGATATAAAAAATAGAAATAAAGAATCCTTTAACACAAGGATAATGTTCCATGTTATTCTCCATTAAAGGTCACCATAAATCATAAAACCACTAATCAAGAGTAGGGAGCTAGGACAAAATCTATTGAATCTAAACACAAGACCCCTTTCTTTAAACCACTCCTATTTTTAGATCACCTCCTCAAGAGCTTCATATAGAAAGGAAACTATCATAGTGGCCTTTGTATCACCCAATTGCTTGGTTCTTTTTTTCATTAGATTCTCTACCCCAGAGACAAAATTGGTAGAAGATTTTGCCCTTGTAAAACATGGACAACTGAGTCCTAACCTACCATGCTTTTATCTTACCTCAAAGAGATGGAAATAGGGTTTGTAATTATATTAATTATACTTTAAATATTCAAAGTAAAAGGATTTAATTTAATTTTATAATTCCCTAGTATTTTTTTATAGTACCCACCTACTATAACCTCTAAAATCTACCCTACACTAATAGCAACCTTGGTTTTAGATGTCAAACTAACACCAACATGATGCATTTCCAATATAAATATGGACATATCCCAATACATTTGAATATGAAATAAATAATGAGGCTTATGGGAGAGACATTTTCATCGTACAAGGGTAGCAGTGGCTATAGTCCCAACTCAAAATCTGTCAAACTAGACCTATTACAATAATACATTATCATCATTTTCTCATCATCATGTCAATGTTTATCATTTTATTTCATTGAAATCATCATCCATTTCATGTATTAATAGTTGGTGTAACCACTAGTTATATGAGCATTGAGTAGAGTCTAGATAATTTTTGTGTAAGTCGAAAAGCCTAGAGTTTTTTCAAGTAGGGGCTAGAACTTAATAGCTACTCATGTAGAAGTAAATGTATACTAATCTCAAAAATTACAACAAGGGGTAAAACTCTATTGAAGGCTATTGGAGGTGTTGATACAATTTTTAAATTTCATTGAGTGTGTACACAATCACTTGGAAATGTCTACCTAAACTTGTTTTTTTGTCAAGAAAAGTCTACCAACTATCAACCCTACCTGTAATGGTTGAAAATTTCATCAAGATAAAAATATTACAAAAATGTGGATTTTTTTATAGCTTCTTTAAAATATAAAAAATATTTAATTGGTTACTAAAAAATCTAGAAAAAAATAAAAAAGGTTTTTCTTCAAAGTCATTGAAAGTATGGTTTTTTGTAAAATTCAAAAAATGGCCTTGAAATCCTCTAAAAATGGTTGAAAATAGACTGTCACAAAATTATGTTATGTTTACAGTCATTCCTAAAGTTTTTCCACCCTTTAAATCAAAAATTTCAAACTATTTTTCATGTATATACTTAT
Source organism: Torreya grandis (assembly GCA_037957365.1). Lineage (NCBI taxonomy): Eukaryota > Viridiplantae > Streptophyta > Pinopsida > Cupressales > Taxaceae > Torreya > Torreya grandis. The sequence goes on along the minus strand of JARHVA010005964.1, from coordinate 155,658 downwards.
GGCATGCATATTTACATGGATTTATGAGAAATCCCACCAAACCATGAGAAAACTAAAATTAATGAAGAATAATGAACAAGATAGAGTGCATGATGTCACATAAAAATCAATAGATTCATCTATCAGATCAGCTCTGATGCCACGTCAAAGTGGTCCATAATTGAGGATCAAACTAGATAGGGTTTATTGCATAAATTTGAATTTGTATGGAGTAATGAAATCTATAGAACAACTCAAAAAGGAAAAAATTGTCTTCACAACAAAAAATTATACTAATATTTATTCATTAACCAAAAATTACATTATATAGTGAGGAATTTGGTGACCTAAAAATGTAATTAAATAAACTCACAATTATAAAATGACTTAAAGTACATTTATTATATTGACCTATTATTAACCTAAGTAAGCTAGTTATACTATGTAAGTAAAACCACATAGTGGGAAAAATAATACACTAACAATAGGTTTAGATGTTTTCTAGATGTGTTTTTCCTCTAACAAGGATATCTAAATCTTTCTAAATTTGTCCAAGATTCTATAAGAGGTGTCTGTTATAGGGGTATAGTCTAGGATTTAGGCATATAAGAGTGATGGAAACCTATGTTTAAATTTTTTTCATGATGATATTTGATTTATGTACTTGATGCATTATATATTTAATGTAATATTTTGTGTTTTACATAATGATACACATACACACACACACATAGTAGTTTTGGAGAGGATTCTACTTGGAGATAGTGTAAATATTGGATTTTCCTACTAAACCATAATATATATGTTATATATCGAGATTAGGCCATGATATTCAATTTGGTTTTATGTCATATGACATGTATCTCATGACTACATTGATCAAGATGTGGAATACAAATACTTATACCTTATATATTCTCACATGAGAGTTAAAAGTGACCCTAAGGTATGTTTAGATTATTTTTATATTTCCAATAGTGGGTACTTAGTTTCTTTTATTGATGTTGAGGGATAGGAACTGAAAGGCCATGGTCACTGGTATATGATAAGACATGCCTAAGGATCCCTTTATAAGTTAGGTGATAAGATTAGATTTTTTTTAAGCGTTGTGGAATCAGATATGTTGTGATTAAAGTAATATTTTTGTGTTTTATTGGTCTTTTTCCTAGATATATATGGAGGTGGTGTGGAGATATCATACCATATAAATTAAATTATATAGTATATTTAGGATCACATTACTAGGTATTCTTTGAGTTGCACTATGTTGTCCCCATTCTAAAATTATTATGTAAGTATAGTATTTTCCATTATGCTACATGTATGGGCATACTATAACATCTAGTCACATGACCATTGGGGGTTCCTCAAGTAGATTTTAGTCATCAATATATATATTCTTAGAAATTGATTGTTAGTTCACATATTGATCAATGTGACATGGACTATCAGATTTTATTTTACTATTTTGCACCTAAGATTATTATATAGAGGTCATGCATAAATTTTTCATTATATCCTAAGTATTCTATATACTTTTGGTGTGTAAGAGTTCAATTTTGTTGCATGACCATTTTCAAAGAATTTATGAGAGGCTTTAGTAAAATCTAGTTACATGTTAGTTTGGGATTAGATAGGGTTTTCCCATAATAACATTTATTTATCTCATATCTGTAAGGTTTTCATGATCTAGTGGATAGAACTCTACCTAGTATCATGGATATAGTATTGATTCTTTTGGGAGAGGTATAACCCCTATTAGCTATAAAAGTTATGATATAGGTTATACAAATTAATACACATAATTGTCGATATAGACATGGTAGCCTTTATTATTTCCTAATGTATTAGATATATTCATAGTTTTTCCTTAGGTAAAAGAAAATTTTGAGGAGGAGTAAGGCAAACAACTAGAAAACTTGATGTAACCACTATTTCTATACATAATTATACATATGTATTTGGTTTTAATTTGTTAACATATATTTTTTACTAGTTGTTAATACATTTTATAAATGTCATGCGACGTTATGGGGGATGTCTAATATATTATGATTATTTATTATTTGATCTATATGCTAAAAAATATTATCCTTGATGATGTAGTATAAGTGTATTTCTTGACCAAGTATATGATATTGTAGACATACATACACCTTTGTTTCATTAATTTTCCAATGTGACTGATGTGTGTGTTACCATAACAAGTTAGAGATATGAACTTAGAGAAACATTAGGGAGACAAAAAATGTCTCACACTTATTTTTGGTAGTGACATGGTTCAAATTTTTTCTGTAAAGTATGCACATTTTTAGAATGCATACGTCAATCTTCAAGTGAGATTAACATTTTATGAGGACCAAGAGATACATAATGTGCCTTAGTCTTGAGGTCATACTAATAGTGATGAAATATATTCTAGAGTATATATCTATAGGGATGATGAGGATTTCATAAATGTATAAGGGCACCATACCCCCATTATTTAATTTTAAATTAGTTATTGTAATATGTATTGGACTTTGATATATACAATGTTCTCCTTTATGTTCCATGTTATCCTTAATTTATGAGATGGTATTAATTGTTGTGTAATATTTTTATGTGTTTTAATTTTATAAATTTGTATTTTTAATCATATGGATGAAATGGAAATGATATTAATTTTGGTAATGATGCATATGTCTACTATTAATCTATAATATCCTCCTTAATGTTCATACTAACTGGGAGAATATCGTCTAAACAACCACTTAGAAATAATAATGCATTATACATATTTGAATAAATATCTTAAATTGTATAATGTATTTATCCCATAAATATTTAAATTTTCTTTATATTTCATTTTACTATTCCTTATTTCATTATTTGATTCATAATTGTTTGATTTATATTTTGAGCCCACACTTGTGTATTATGGGGTGTAACTACATTATTTCATTTATTTATTTTTGTACCTTTAATATGTATGTAATATATCTTAGTAAGATAATGATAAATTCATTAAGGATATCAAAATTTTCTCCCATTTTATACAATCATGATTGTCTTACTATCACATTTCCTTTTGAAATACCTCTCTTCACATATTAAATGTATTTATTGTCTTATGTCCAAAAAAATTGGTATGATAACACCCCCCCCCTCCCCTCATATTCTCATAAATATGAATATGTTTTTAATATTTATCATAATATCCAAGTCCTAAATAAATCCCATTTTACATGTTTTTTTTTTGAGCATTTTTCCTATTGATGAAGTTTAGCATTGATGTTGTCATTGATATCAAAGGTTCTTAAGAAAGGTGTTCATGAGGTCATTGAAGAATGTTATTATTTTATAGAGTCATAGATAGGTATGAAATTGTTTTATTATCATGTAAGGCCTATGAGTAAGGTATAATAACATCAATAAGTTTTTCAATGTCAGTTGCCAAGTTTTAAGTGCTTGAGAACCTTAGTCATAACATAAAGAGACCTTATGAGAAGGTATAAGCTTAGAGGCTTGGTAAAATGAGTGAACATAGACATTAATGGATTTATAAGGGTGATTAATTTATATATGAGTTAATATATCACTCATTTGAGTCTCAAGGTGAGCTTATAAGGGTAGGACCTATAGACCTAGAATGCAACTAGACCATTTTTAGACCTTGGTTGGCCTAATGAGGCATCATGATTTGATGTCAAGGAATATTAAGGATGTTTTAAATTTTTTTAGAATGTGATATGTTTTTTGAGCATGTAAGTTATGTGTATAGCACAAGGAAATATAAATAAAGGTCAATTTTAAGGCCTAATGTGATTTAGAGGTCAAGGTCTGGAGAGAAAAGAGAGAGACGATGGCCAAATGAGGTATGAGATTAAAATTTCAAGATAATAATGAGCATGTTAGAATTTTAATTGGTGTGATATACTTTCCCAGGTGTGTTTACTAAGTTTTAAGTCATGGTTTACAATAAAAGGCATGGAAATTAGTTTTGAGGTCTCTCAAGTGTACAGAATGAAGGGTTCTCAACCTGAGAAGGACTTTCAAGTGTTCATTGGCATGGGTAACCTATGAATTATAACTTAATATATTCATGGTAGATGGGGAAGTGTCTTATATTAGAATTCCATGAATTAATTTTTGGATTAAGGGGCTACACTTTATGAATGATCATTAAGACTAGAAGATGGTTTAAACCCTCAAAGAACCCTAATAGTGATTTGATATGAAAGAAATTGTTCTAAATTACCCATAATGGATTTGTATGTATGTATGTATATATATATATATATATATATATATATATATATATAATTTTATGTTTTACTCAACTCACCCAAACACCTCCAGGTGTGATTAATTTTTTAGGTGTGTGAGTAGACCCTACAAAAAAGTGCTAGTTTCTCAAAGATTTGATGTAACAGTCAAATTTTACCAAGTCAAAGTTGATAAATGGTTGGAAGACAAAGTTTGATACTTTTATTTTATTTAAATTGTGTTTTTTTATATGTTATATTCCTTATGGGTGTTAAAATAGTCATCCAAGTTGACCGGTTCCTAATAGGCTTAATGGTGAATATAGTGAGAGAAACCCTAGCAAAAGTGAGAATATGTTTAGGGATGTGTTATCATATAATAAGGATGAATCCTTGTGCATGTATAATTTTTAAAAAGTAATTAATAAATGTTAATTTTGGATTTAATGTTTTTAGGTTATTGGAAATGATGAAAATGTTGTTTATAGTTTGACATGTTTGGTTCAAATGAGACAATGAGGTACATGATTATGAGATTGATCTACAAGACCAATATTTCCATTTAACCATATTATCTTTCTATATAATAATTGTCTAATTATCACATGGGATCATCCACTTGAATTATTAATATTTGAAAGTGGTAATATAGGTTTTGAAATTCAAAATCCCCATGACTAGTAGTTAAAGAAAACTTATAGTTTTGAGTGAGCATGTTGCAAGAAAGATTTTGAGTCCTTTTGCCCTATATATTGAAGTATAATTCACTTTTTGAAGTTATTTATGTCTTTAATGTTATATTTATGTGTTTCATTGTCATGGTTATATGACCAAACATAGTATTATCTTCAATTGTTCAAGATAGACCTTTTGGATATACACAAGCCTAATTGTGAACAATTCTAATAACATGCTTGAAATGGTGATTGGAGATAAGAGGTGTCGTTGGTATAAGATGATATTATTATGTGTATATTTTAGTTTAATATGAATTTTTCTTACCATATATTAATTTTTAAATTACTCCAAGAATATCAAAGGGTAACATGTGTTGATGAAGGCCTAATTGAATTAGGTTTATTTAAGGCCTAAAAAAGGTACTGGTTTTATACGATATGACCAAACTATTGTCATATTTGAATCATATTTTTTTCATATAATAAGGCTTATTATATTAAAAATATATGTGGCCAAGTGTGTTTTTCTAACTAAGAGGTGTATGACCAAGAGCCTAGTATAAGAATAAGGCCTAATAGGACTAATTATCTAGCTTGAGTAATGAATGAGTTGAAGAATAGTATATAAATTTTTAAAGAGATAAAGGAGGTATTATAGACAATTATAATGGTTTAGAGAAACTATCATGAAGATCTAACATGGGTACTATACATGACTATTAAGGTCAAATGACCTAATATATCTTAAAGAGACCTAGTTGAGTGAAGGAGCCTAGAAGGAAGTTTGAGAGGGTTAAGAGTGTGAAGAGATAAATTGGTGGTCATCACCAGCTGGTTGAGAAATAAGATGTCCTAAAGGTGATCAAGGAAATTATATGGATGATTGGGTTTTGAGTCATCTAGGGGGATGGTACCTCCTTGAAATTAGGTTTTTACTAAAGCCTATTCAAGTGGGTGCTTGGGTAGTTGGGGTTAGTGCTATATGTGAAGGTTGTGCTTCACTAAATCTTGATGTGTGTCTTATATTACTATAGTCCATTTGTAGATATCATTGGGTTTTCTTCCCTTTGAGGGTTTTCCACTCAAGTAAGTGTTCTATGTGTTATACTCTTATCTCATTCTCTTGTAAATGATTATTGATGTGTTTCTAGTTCACTATATTGATTTGAGAGCTCATTAATGATAAATTAAAGTTGTAAAAGTTTTTATAGACTGATTCACCTTGACTTAATCATTTTTATCCCAATAGTTGGTATTAGAGCCTAGTTCTTTGAGACAAGTCTAATAGCTTGAAGGTGATCCTAGAAATCTCAAGATGTCTTGTGATCAACAACAAGAAGACAACATGTATGATGAGGAAGTATACTATGACAGTGAAGAAGGAGAAGCTAAAGTAGACCTTGAATCTAAGCTCATAAGTGACCTTAATGATTTGAATCATCAAAATAAGACTATCAATGATATAAGGAATTAGTTAGAAGGTTTCAATATAAGGTTTAAGTCAAAGAGAGTTGAGTATGAATAGTTTAATATAGAGTTAGATTCCTTAAAGGTTGAACATGAGCATCTCATAGATAAAATTAACAAGTTTGAGAGACAACATGAGAAGTTATAAAAAGTTAAGAGTACCAACTTAAAAATACTAATCAGGCAGCCCAATGTAATAAAATATGAGTCATCATGGGACCACGGTAAAAGGAGTAATCAACCAAGAGGTAAGTGAAAAAAATTTGTTTGCTACGTTTGGCACAATATATGATTCATTTCAATATTATGCTCTAGTAGAGTTAAAAGTCCCTCAAGATTTAACAAGACATGTGAAGATCCTAAAATAGATGAGAAGGATTAAACATGGGTATAGAATCCAAATAAATTTATAATGGATCATATTATGATCAAAAGTAAAGATGCACTATTTGCTAAGGAGGAATAGAAGACCAAAGAGGATTCTATACTAGTTAAAACTAGCTTTCACATTTAAGATGAAGGCATTAAATGGTAAATATATATATTGGTTTCTCAAGCCACATGATAGGATACATAAATAAATTCATATCATTAAATAATAATGATACAAGAATAGTAAGTTTTGGATACAAATTAACTACCAATATAGCTGGCAAGGGTGTCTTAAGTTTAGATAATGGAAAGACCAAGACATAAAATGTGTTGTATGTGGAAGGTTTGAAACATAACCTACTTTGTTTAAGTCAAATGTGCAATCAAGGACACATAATAACATTTCATGATAGAGGGTGTGAATTAAAGAGAGCCAAATCAGCAAGGTTAATTGTTAATGCTAAGAGGATTGAGAATAAGTTATATGTCTTGAATGAGATCAATAAGGAGAGATCCTTCATGATAAATATAGATGAAATTTGAATATGTAAATAAGGTTGGATCACCTATAATTTGACAATTAGGTCAAAATTATCACTAATAAGTCTGTGAAAAACATGCCTAAGATCAACAAACCTACAAACATACTTTGCAAGGCATGTCAACATGGTAAGAAAACTAAAACAAGGTTCAAGTACAAGGAGTAATATATTATGATACCATTGGATTTAATAAATAATAATAATTTTGGGCCTACATGAATTCAAATAATTTAAGGAGATAGCTACTTCATGTTACTCATAAATGATTACACAAGAATGACCTAGGTTACATTCTTGAAAGAAAAGTCAGAATCTCTTGAAAATTTCAAGGCATTCAAGGATCTTGTTGAGAATGAGAAGAATGGGAAGATAAAGTGCCTAAGATATGATAGAGTATGAGAGTTTTGGTAAAATTAGTTTGATGACTTTTTCAAGGTTCATGGAACAAGGAGACAATTCTCAGTAGCTATCATACCTCAGTAGAATGGGGTAGTGGAAAGGAAGAATAGGAAATTTTAAGAGATGGTTATAAATATTATAAATAAGTCTATATTATCTAATTGATATTGGAGAGAGGTCTAGGTTTTTAATAGAGGATAAATAATGAATAATTGAAATAAGACTCCTTATGAACTATGGAAAGGTAGACTTGTCAATGTGGAACACTTTAGAGTGTTTAGGAGAAAATGTTTCATCAAAAGAGATGCTGAAAACTTGGGAGAGTTTGATTCCAAATATAATGAATGTATATAATTAGTATACTCATCAATGATCCTATCCTATATATATTATAACAAGAAGCTACAAAAAATAATGGAAAACACCAATGTGAAGATTGATGAGATAAAGAAATCACACCCACAATCAAAGGACACTTTAGAGAATTTGGACATCAAGAATGAAGAGGAGAATATAGAGGTTGATGATGAATAAGAAGAAGTTAAATAGAGATGGGATTCAAAATGACCCTCAAGATACATTCAAATCAATCACCATGAATCTCAAATCATTGGCAATAAGAATTTAGGTATGCAAATAAGGAGAAGACTGGTAAGTAATCTAAATCAAGGGTATGTTGGTATATTATCCAATATTCAAACTAATAATATTATGGAATCAAGAAAAGATAAATTTTGGATAGGTTATATGAATGAGGATTTATACTAAATAGAGAAGAATGAGACTTGGGAACTAGTTCTTAGGATTATAGACAAGAATGTCATTAGGACAAAATGGGTGTTTAGAAACAAGTTGAATAAAGATGGAGAAGTAACTATAAATAAGGATAGATTGGTCTACAAGGGATATGCACAAGTTTAAAGGGTATAGATTGAGGATACCTTTGTACCAGTAGCAAGATTGGAGGCATTCAGATTATTTCTAGCATATACAAGATTCAAAGGGTTTAAGGTATACCAGATGGATGTCAAATCTACCTTTTTGAATGGGAATTTGGAAGAGGAAGTAAACATTAAGAAACTTAAGAGGTTTTCACTATCAAATGATAAATACTATGTTTTTAGATTGAAAAATGATCTCTATGGTCTAAATCAAGATCCTATAGCTTGGTATTCTAGGTTGACAATTATCTATTGGATCAAGGATTCAGAAAATGAGTTATAGATATTAATCTATACATCAAGATAAAATATGACCATTAATTGATATTATTTTTCTATGTGGATGACATCATATTTGGTGTAAATAATGAGATCATGACCAAGGCCTTTTCATAGGTGATGAATAAAGAGTTTGAGATGTCCATGTTAGGATAATTATCATTCTTTCTTGGGTTACAAATCACTCAATTTTAAAAAGGTATATTCATCTCACAAGCCAAGTACATAAGAGAGATGTTGAATAAGTTTGAGATGGAATATTTCAAATTAGTAAGTACACCCATAATCATAGGGTGTAATATGATCAAGTAAGATGAGTCTTCAAAGGTCAATCAGATGTTATATAGGTTAATGATTAGAAGTTTATTGTACATCATTGCCTTTAAACCTAACATCATGTAATCAAAAGGTCTTGTGGGAAGGTTTGAAGAAAATACACAGGAGAATCATCTGCATGTAGTCAAAAGGATACTTAAGTATCTCAGGGTGAATATGGAGTATGGATTGTGGTATCTAAGAAGTAACGAGTTTAATTTTATAGCGTACACATATACAGATTAGGCAAGAAGTATAGATGATAGGAAGAGTACTAGTGGAGGAGCCTTCTTCCTTAGTGGGTGCATATTTTCATAGACAAAAAAGAAGTAACCATCAGTATTGCTATACACCTATGAGTTAGAGTAAATTTTAGTATCTTCATGTTTTACTCAGGTCCTATGGATGAGATAAACCCTAAAAGACTATAAGGTGGATTATGATGGTCATATCACTATTTATTATGACAATGAAAGTGATATAATAGTCTCAAATAACATTGTCATGTACTCAAGAACCAAGGACATTCCCATCATGTATCATTTTATAAGAGATTACGTATGTGAAAAAATTACCTAACTTGAATATGTTTTAGACAGTGTAGATATCTTGACCAAAAAACTTTCAAAGTTAACTTTTAAACACTTAAGATAGTAATTAGGTGTAATTCATACCCATATGAGTCATTAAATAATCCAAGTAATTTGGGGGAGATAATCTTGCTCATTATCTCTAATAATAGGTGAGTTTTTCCAATAATGTATGCATGGTGATGGGGGAACATGTTTGTAGTATGTCGCATAAACTTAAAGTTATATGTATTGGGTATTTTGGTTGTATGGAGTGTGATCTAAGGAGTTACATACATCAATTTGTAATTTATGTTAAATGGTGAGAAATAACATAATGGGGAGATAATAATTATCCATATATAGTATGTTTTTCCATTAATGACAAAGGTCGAGATTATTGAGCATTATTCCTATTGTTGAAGTTTGGCATTGATGTTATCATTAATGTCAAAGGTTCTTAAGAAAGGTGTTCATAAGGTCATAGAATAATTTTATTTTTTTATATAATAATTGAGAGATATTAATTTTTTTTTAGGAGCATTAAGACATGTGAGAAAGGTATAAGATAATGAAGAAGTGTTTCAAGGTCAGTTGTCAAGTTTCAAGTGCTTGAGAAGCCTAGCCATGACACTAGTCATAGCATGAAGAGACCTTATGAGAAATTATGATATTTTTGGCTTGGTGAAATGAGTTAACATAATAATTAGTTGATGTATAATGTTTATTGATCATTAATATGAGGTATTGGATCACTTATGTGAGTGTAGGGCCTACAGACCTAACATGTAATTAGACTACTTATTGACCCTACTTAGCCTAATGAGGAGTCATTATCTAATTTAAGGAATATAAATAATTTTTTACATTATTTAATCATGTGAGATGTTGTGTGATATTTAAGTGTGGTGTTGACACATGGAAAGAGGCATGAAGTTCAATTTCAAGGCCTAATGTGACTTATAGGTCAAGGTCTAGAGAGCAAAGAGAGATGGTGACTAAATGAGGTATGATATTCAAATTTCAAGATAATAATGAGAATTTTAGAATTTTTAGTGGTTTTATATATTATCCTAGGAGTTTTGACCAAGTTTTAAATTATGGTTTGCAAGAAAGACATGAAAAGTGGTTTTGAGGTCTCTCAAGTGTGTAGAATGAAGGGTTATCAACCTGAGAAGGACTTTTAAGTGTTCATTGGCATGTGTAAAATCTACATGAGAAAATAATATATTAATGGTACATAGGTAAGGGTCCTATCTCAAAATTTAGGAATTAGTTTTTGGATTAAGGGGATATACTTTATGAATGATCGTTGAGATTGGAAGATGGTTTAAACCTTAAAGAATCTTAATAGTGACCCAATATGAAATAAGTTGTTATAAAGTTCCAATAATGGATTGGTATGGATGGATAAATGATTTGAGGTTTTATTCAATTCTCCCAAATAACTCCAAGTTTGATTGGTTTTTTAGGTATGTGAGTAGACCCTACAAGAAACTTCTAGTTTATAAAAGATTTATTGTGGCAGTTAGAGTTGACCAAGTCAAAGCTTTTAAATCGATGGAGGACAAATTTTGAGACATTTGGTTTGTTTTAATGATGTTTTATGGACTATTTCTATCCCTAATGGTTCTTAAACTAGTCATCCAAGTTGACCTGTCGCTAATAAGCCTAATGGTGAAAATAGTGAAAAACCTAGGCAATAGTGAGAAGATGTTTAGGGGTGTGTTATCATGGAATAGGGATGAATACAAGTGAATGTATAAAATTTTCAAGACTTTTAATACATTTTCATGTTATATATAAGTTTTGGAGGTCAGTGGATATGATGAAAATGTTGTTCATAAGTTAACATGTCTGGTTCAAATGAAATAATGAGGTACACAATTATGAGATTGGTCTATAAGACCAATATTGCCATTTGACCATATCATATTTATATCTAATAATATTCTAATGATCACATAGGATTATTCACATTCATTGATAAATTTTTTAAGTGGTCATATAGGTGTTGAAATTCAAAATCACCATAAGTGGTCTTTAATGAACATTAACATTTTTGAGTCAGCAAGTTACAAGAGTGTTTTTGAGTCCTTTTGCATACTATGTAATGAAGTATAATTCAAAATTTCAAGTTTTTTAGGTCTTAAATGCTTTGTGTATATGTTTTTTTTTCATGGTTGTGTTTCCAAACATAGTATTATCTTCAATTTTTGAAGACAAACTTTCTAGGAATGCACAAGCTTAATTGTGAAAAGTTCTAATGGTGTGCTTCAAGTGGTGATTGGAGCTAAAAGGTGTCATAGACATAAGATTATATTATTATTAATAGATGTGAGTGTCATATGAATTTTTTATGTAGTGTATTAATTTTGAAATTAATCCAAGAAGATCAAAGGGTAATGTGTGCTAATGGAGACATGATTGAATTAGGTCTCCTTAAGGCCTAAAAATATGTTTGGTTCTATATGCTATGACTAGCTTGTTATGATGTCTAATTTATGTTTTTATTATACCCTAAGGCCTATTTTATTAAAAATATAAGTGTTTAGGTGTGTATATCCAACCAAGACATGTATTAGCAAGATCTTAGTATAAGAACAAGGCTTAATAGGCCTAATTATTTATCTTAAGTAATGAATGAGTTGAATCAAAAGATAGAACATTTTGAATAAATAAATGAGTTCTTGTAGAGAATAATAAGGGTCCATAAAAACTATCATGAATATCTAACATGGGTACTATAGATGACTATTAAGGTCAATGACCTAATCTATCTTAAAGGGACCTAGTTGAGTGAAGGAGAGTATAAGGTAGTTTGAAATGGCTAAGAGTGTGAAGAGATGAAGAGTTGGTCATCATTATTTGGTTGAGAAAAAATATGTCTTGAAGGTGATCAAGGTAATCTAGTGGCTGAATTGGTGTTGAGTCATCTAAGGGGTTGGCTCTTCTTTTAAATTAGGTGCTTGCTAAAGCCTAGTCAAGTGGGTTCTTCGCTAGTTGGGGTTAGTACTCCATGTGAATTTGGTACTTCACTGAATCTTGATGTTTCTATTATAATAATATATTACATTTGCATATATCAGTGGGTTTTCTTTCCCTTGAGTTTTTCACACTCAAATAAGAATTGCATGTGTTATGGTCTTATCTCATGCTCATGTAAATTTTTCTTGGTGTGTTGGTAGTTCACTATATTTAGTTGATAGTTCATGAATGATAAAGTAAAGTTGTAAACATTTTTTTAGTCTGATTCACCCCCACCTCTCCAGTCATTATGCTCCCAACAATTGAACTATATCATATCATTTAAAAAAATTCAATTTTCTATATTCAACTCTAATCAGGGCTTGAATTACCATTGATTCCATTATAGATATGTCTCTAGACAGATCAATCTTTGTAGTATGTGAGCTATAATAAAGTTTTTTCCTAGTGGTATCCTCTATATAAACCCAAGTGAATATTGTCTCTTTTATATGAAAGTATTGGGGTATATCTATCTTCATGGAATGAGTATTAGAATATTAATGATAAGGGGAGATCTATAAAATTTTTTAATTAAATCAAATGTAATAACCCTTGTATACATAATTTATTCAATATTTTATCATAATGTATAACAATGGTTATCTCTGTATGCATTGATACTATGATAGTTGAGAAAATATATTTGCCCAAATGATTATAGGTGGTGATAAAGGTGAAAGTCATTAGGAGGTATTATAATTAAGTTATTTTCAAGTAATGCCTACAAATAGTACTTTGCTTATCATTTAAACAATCAAAATTAATCAGTTTATCCTTATTTTTAGAAGTTGGAACCACATTATTTTTTTTCCTTTATTATTATTTAACAAAATAATTGGATTTTTTAATTTATAAGGTGATGTAAGGAATAAATTCCTTACATAAAACTTCCTTCTTGGGTGAATATGCACTTTTATCACTTAAAGTTGTTGAATTATGTGACTCATAAGTGAGATCAATTACATTGGTGAAAATTTGACTTGTATAGTTTCTTAAACAAAAGATAAAAATTATAGTGTTTTTCCCTTAGGTTTATATTTGAGACCCTAATCGACTATATCCCACCACGCAGCTGCATTGGAGGTAAAAATGGTTTTAACAACAGGGTTTTTGTAATGGCATTGCAGGGTAATATGGACATGTTTTCTACAAATATAGCAGATAGGCTAATTGGATGGAGGATGGGCAGTGCATCATTTCTTGAGGAAATGGTGAGGAGGAGCATAGGAATGTTTGTGGGGAAAATAGTGGTGCTTAAAGGAATGGTGCTTGCGACACTGCTTTTACTGCTTGCGAGGTTGGACAAATTGCTGATAGCTAAATGGGGCTATTTTAGGGAAAACAAGAAAAATTTGAGATGCTTGATGCTTGGTAAGCTTTTAGATAGTTTTAGTCTTAGAAACTAATTGCATAGCCTATTGTTTAGCAAAGTCAATAACATCAAAAAGAGATAGATCTTCAATAGTTAAAATTTTTAGATCTATGTAAGTAATGACTTTATCTATGAGATTATAAGGCAAAGCATGCAAAAATTTTAATTTAATCTCAGTAGATCCAAAACTTTTACTCTCATATGCCAATTCTCTAAATTGTTTGGCAAAAACATCAAACTATTTAAGATCACAGAGATCCATCTTTAAAAGCCATTTCTTTGATTCCAATTCTCTATTGCTAATTAGAGGAGCAAACTCATTAATTAATAAATGGTACAATGTAGCTAAAGAATTAGGTTGATGGTTGACATGCTCATGTTGTTTGTTCTCTATCATTAAATCCCACCATTGGGTAACAATCCCCTAAAATAACTTTGAAGAAAAGATGGTAGTACCTACTGGATCTAAATGACCATTGATTGTGATAACCCTCATGGAGTTACACCAGGTAGATATCTCATTTAATGGATTTAGTAGATCATCTATATTCAGGTGCCATGGCTGGAGTTGGATATGTGTCCTTTACATCAAAGAAGTACTGGGATGTTTCTTATGAGGTTTAAAACTAGAACCAAAATTAACCTCATATGTTAAGGCTAGATCTTAAGCTTTGGCTTCCAAATCTTGCTTGACTAATTAGTCAAGGCTCTCATCTAATGCTACCAATTTAGTATCAATAGAAGACAACTATTGTTGCATATTTGTATAGACTTGGTTGGTATTGTCTTCAAGAATGGTTAGTTTATCTAAGCTATGTTTGATGTATAAAACATCTTTACAAAGGTCATCTAGATTTTTCAGAGAGATGAGAATTAAATCTATAAATGTATTTTCTATGTTTGAACTCATTTAATGGTTCTACA
Organism: Torreya grandis; assembly: GCA_037957365.1. Lineage (NCBI taxonomy): Eukaryota > Viridiplantae > Streptophyta > Pinopsida > Cupressales > Taxaceae > Torreya > Torreya grandis. Next base: position 140,545 of record JARHVA010005964.1, on the reverse strand, counting down.
TCTCCTTAGAATGTAGCAAAATAATATTGAACAAGTCATTCAAGCTGCTTATACATTCCTTTATATTGAGGCCACCATCCACCTTTATATAGACTAAAATAATTTTTTGTATAAAATTCTAAATTATCTTCCCTTGGAAGATTTATCATTGTACAAGGTAATTGGTTTTTTGGATCAAGTCCTTGATTGATCTCTTCATCTTCTATTAAGATGTGACCAGTTTTAATAGTAGGTAGGGGCCGAATGGATATGGCTTCACTATTATCATCGAAAACCAATATTTTTACATTAACAGACACTTCCTTCTAATGGTTCTCCTGATAGTAGTTGTTGTAAAAAAATTTGAACCAGAACTACTGAGGGTTGTTAGAATAGATAGTGGTTCTAATCTTTTCTCCTATATCTTTTATTTCAACAAGAATTACTAGTTTAGGTATTTGGGCCATTGAACTTGGAAATTGCTTAGTTGCATATATAAGGCAAGGAATCCTGAGCCTTTTGTTATCTATGGTAAACATGATACTCTTAGTGGTAGAACCATAAGGTGAGTATCTATAAATAAAAGCACCACCTAGTAGAATATCTATAGACATCCTATCTAAATAAAATAAATCACACTAGAATATTTTGTCTTGGATCCTAAGGGTTTTTGGTGCTTATATTTATTATAGATAAAACTATTCCCTTAGATATCTAGGATCTTATAAGCTAGATTTTCATCCAATGTCTTCCAATCATGGATGATCTAAGATTTTTCAAAGGAGAGAGAGGCTCCAGTGTCTATTTATGCATCTACTAGTCTACCATGTATTTCTAGTGTTATGAACTGGGCAATCTTTCCATTGATTAAATGGATAAGATAAGCTAGCTATGGAATTTTTAAGGGAGGAATACTAGCACATACCAGTTTTTGTCTCCCTGGGTCTTGTACCATAGCTTGCTCAGAGTAGATGATTTCTTCTATTTCTTCTTCCTTTTCTTCTTCTTGGTAGTTACTACATTTACCTAGGTAGTAATCTTGGTCTAAGTAGAAAGAGCTTTCTACTTCTTCATCCTTATCCTCTTTTTCTGTGGGTATCAAGACATCCCATTGTGGCTCTATAGTTGGTGCTAGAATTTCTCTTGGAGGTTCTGTACTGGTGAATTTATTTTTCATCTAGGATGACATCTATGAATCAATTCTAGATGATCTCCCCATTGAAGACTTTGATGATTATGAAGATGTAAATACTCTCCAATCATTAGTTGACGATTTGGAGAAACTACTCACAAATATGCAATGGCCCTGGCATCATGATTATTCATAGTTACCATATGAAGCACATGGCAACTGGTCTCATCACCACCAAGAAGTCCTAGAGTGAGACAACAGACCAAGGACCAAAGGATTCAACAGAGGACAAGGATCTACCAGAGGGAGATATCCCTCTATGCCAAAGATACCACCAACTTTTTGAAGGCCTCAACATCCTCCTTTGAAATTTTAGAGCTCTTTCGAACCCAATGCCTCTTGAATGAGAAATAAATTCACCATTACAGAACCTCCAAGAGAAATTCTAGCACCAACAATAGATCCATAGTGGGATGTCTTGATACCCATAGAAAAAGAAGATAAGGATGAAAAAGTAGAAAGCTCTTTCTACTCAAACCAAGATTATTGCCCAGGGGAATATAATAACTACCAAGAAGAAGTAAAAGAAATCATTTACTCTAAGCAAGCTGTAGTACAAGACCTAGGGAGACAAAAACTAGTATGTACTAGTATTCCTCCCTTAGAAATTCCATAGCTAGTGTATCTTACCTTGCTAATCAATGGAAATGTTGCCCAATTTATAACACTAGAAATAAATGGTAGAGTAGTAGATGTACAGATAGATACTGGAGCCTCTCTCTCCTTTGCAAAATATTAAATCATCTAGATTGGAAGACATTAGATGAAAATCTAGCTTATAAGAGCCTGGATGTCTAAGGGAATAGTTTTATCTATAATAAATATAAGCACTAACAAACCCTTAGGATTCAAGACAAAATTTTCTAGTGTGATTTATTTATTTTAGATAGGATGCCTGTAAATATTCTACTAGGTGATACTTTTATTGAAAAGGACTCACCTTATGGTTCTACCACTAAGAGTATCATGTTTACCATAGATAATGAAAGGCTCAAGATTCCTTGCCTTATATATGCAACTAAGCAATTTCCAAGTTCAATGGCCCAAATACCTAAACTAGTAATTTCCACTGAAATACAAGCTATAGGAGAAAAGATTAGAACCACTATCTATTATGACAACCCTCAATAGTTCTAGTCCAAATCTATACCTAAGATGGACATTAAGCTCATCGAAGGAAAACATATGAAAATTAGGAAGAAGATCCCAATACTAGCGCATGATTATAATGATATGGAACTATAGATCAAGGAATTAGAAAGAAATGGTTTTATAGAAAAATCACTTCTCCTTAGTGTTGTTATGCTTTCATGGTAAATAAGCATTAAGAATAGAAAAGAGGAAATAAAAGAATGGTCATCAATTATAGACCATTGAATACCATTACCCTACCTTTTCCATATCCAATTCCAGATAAGAGCTATTTATTAGAGAAAGTAGCAACATGTAAATATTTCTCCCAGTTCGATTGAAAGTCAGGCTTTTATCAGATCATGGTCAAAGAAGCTGATAGAGAAAAGACAACATTTAGCTACCCATTTAGCCATTATCAATGGAATTTTATGCCATTTGGCTTAATGAATGCCCCAGCATTTTATCAAGCCCATATGGATAAAATCTTTAAAGGCACATCAAATTTATTGTGTGTATATATTGATGATATTCTAATTTTTAGTAATTCTCTTTCTGACTATTAATCTCATGTCACGACATTCTTTGAGATGGCAGAAGATGCAGGAATTAGCTTATCAGACACAAAAATTTAGCTCTGCAAGACTGAATGTAATTTCCTTGGAATGATAATACAAGATTCAAAGCTGCAAATCCAGCTACATATCAAAGAAAAAGTCATCAACTTTCTATAAAAATTAGACAAACTAAAGCTTCAAGCCTTTTTGGGATTATTGAATTATTTAAATAGATTTTATCCTAACTCTAGTGAAGATAGGTTTATACTTAAAGAACTTCTCTAAAAAAAGAAAGCATTCCAATGGAAGGATGAACATACTACTGTTGTCCAAAAAATCAAATCTAAAGTAGCACTACTTCTAAAACTTCATATCCCAAAATCAAAAAAAATTCTGGTTTACAGTGATGCCTCTGACATTGCAAGGGGAGGATTACTTGTTTGTATATATGAAAATAAAGAATTAGTTTTTGAATTCTCTAGTGGAGTGTTCAGTACAGATGTTCTCAAGTGGATCTCTTCTGATAAAGAGATTTATGCTATAAAGAAATGATTAGAGAAGTTTATGTTAAAAATTTTGCATCTACCACACTTTGTTGTAAAAACTGACTGTACTAGATTTTTGACCTTTAGAGAAAAGGATCATGGTCAGAAAGATGGTCATGGTAAATATATTAGATAGCAGGCTTTCTTTAATAAGTTTAACTTATCTGTATAACATATTAAAGTTACTGACAATGTTATAGTAGACTGGCTTAGCCAAAATCCACCTAATACATTAATGCATCAATCCATCCCTAGTTTTAATTTAACCAAAATCTACAACTAAGGATTTGCCTCCTTGAACATTTTTGTTTAGGAATAGATTCTTAGAGAAGGGTTGCATCTGAGGTACACCTAATTTCCTATGCAACAGGATAAGATCTATAGATGTCTTCAGCAGCATCTATTCAAGTAAATCATCATCAAAATAGTGATGTTATTGTTATAAAAAGATTAAATAGTGAATTTCTATTTCACCAATTTACCAGGCTATTAAAATGTCCTTTATGGACATGGATGATAAAAATTAGGTCTCCGCATAATGAACACATGTATAAGTGGGTAGCAAGATACAGTCCACACCGTATCCATGAGGAAGAAGACCATGAGCAAGACACAATGGTTCATATGATCCTCCAAAGATAGATAGAATGAGAATCATAGTTCTACATCACTCCTCGCTATCATGCATGTGAAGTTGGACCTCAGCACTGGCATCTTTCCACTACATTCCAACTAAAGTGTCTTTCCCAACTGATAAGTGAAGATGACTTGTTGACTGAAGTGGAAGCAATGTTGGACCCACCAAGCCAGATGTCCTCATCTAACACATCTAAAAACATATCACTGTAGATTACTTTTGAGCTATAAAGCATGATGGGACATGACACTGCTTTGGCAAAGATTCCAGGTAGGACCTCCCAATTGCTATAAATAAGACTCTCCTCTATAAATTGATCATCAAAAAATTTCTAAGCATTTTAGAAGTCTAGTAGATTTTTTCAAAGAGTATGCTCTTCTCTTGCCCTTCTTGAAGGATCTTGAGAATTAGAAATTCAAACAAAATTTTTATAATAGAGTGTAATAATTTTGAGTGATAATAGTGAAGTCGTATCCATCCAGCCCCTACCTACTATCATAGGTTTTCTTGTAACAATTGATATCAAGAGAACCATCAGGAGGAAGCATTTGTTGATGTAAAAAGATTGGTATCAGAGCCATGATCATCTATTATCTACATCTATAATAATTTCTTATAAGACTTTTAAGTTTCCTTACTTTGAAGAATTCTTTGAGAAAAGTTATTGCATGGAGTCCTTGGCTGTTATTAATTGTCATAGGCCCTTTTTACTCTACATCTTTGTTTCTTTGACCAGAATTCTTTGATTTACTAGAAATTTAATCTCTTATCAATAAAATTTGGTAAATCCCAGATATCTTCTATAGTAGAAATCCTTAATGAATTTGAACTAGAAAGAATGTATGAACTTCCTCCTTTTATTCTTGAATAGATATAATGTCCTGACATTGAGATTACAGAAGAAAATTTTGAAAAGGAAAATAGCCTATATAAAACACCGACCATCAAGGCTTCACATGTCTATAAGAAATCTAAGCTTTTAAAGTCTAAGTTTGTTTATAAATCTACTTATTTGTCTTTTATTAAACCAAGAATCAAATCCATTGAAATCCCTTTAGATTGGAAGCTTGATTGGCTCAAAAATGTTTAACCTAAAATGAAAGGTCAAGCTATTATGCATAAGAGGGATGGTAACACCATCAATATCCTCCAAAGATATATTTCTATTAATAATTATAATATTCTTTCTCCTTCTCGACCCTCTACCTCTTCTTCTATAAGAACTATAAAAACTAGTCACATCTTAATAGAAGATGAAGAGATCAATCAAGGACCTAATCCAAGAAACTAGTTACCTTGTACAATGATAAATCTTCTAAGGGAAGATAATTTAGAATTTTATACATAAAATAATTTTGGTCTATATAAAGGTGGACGGTGGCCTCCACATAAAGAAATATATAAGCAGCCCGAAGGACTTGTTCAATATTTTTTTACTGCATTCCAAGGAGATGTAAAACTATCAAATGAGTTCAAGCATAGAAACTAGATTTCTAGATTTAATTATCATCTCTTTGAAAATCTAGATGACCTTTGTAAATATGTTTTATACATAAAACATATCTTAGATACACTAACCATTCTTGAAGATAATACCAACCAAGTCTGTACAAATATGGAACAACAGTTATCTTCTATTGATACTAAATTGGCAGCATTAGACGAGAGCCTTGAATGGTTAGTCAAGCAAGATCAGGAAGCCAAAGCTCAAGTTTCAACCTTAACATATGAGGTTAATTTTTGGTTCTAGTTTTAAACCTCATAAGAAACATTCCAGTACTTCTTTGATGCAAAGTGCACATATCCAAGTCTAGCCATGATACTTGAATATAGATGATCTACTAAATACATTAAATGAGATATCTACCTGGTGTAACTCCATGAGGGTTATCACATTCAATGCTCATTTAGATTTAGTAGGTACTAACGTCTTTGCTTCAAATTTCTTTTGTGGGATTGTTACCTAATGGTGGGATTCAATGATAGAGAATGAACAACATGAGTGTGTACACCATCAACCTGATTCTTTAGCTACATTGTACCATTTATTAATTAATGAGTTTGCTCCTCTAGTTGGAAATAGAGAATTGGAATCAAATAAATGGCTTCTAAATATGGAGCTCTATGATCTTAAACAATTTGATGCTTTTACCAGATAATTCAGAGAATTGGCATATGAGAATAATTTTTTTGGATCTACTGAGATTAAATTAAAATTTTTGCATGCTTTGCCTTATAATCTCATAGATAAAGTCATTACTTACATAGATCTCAAAAATATAACTATTGAAGATCTATATCTTTCCAATGTTATTGACTTTACTAAGCAGCAGGCTATGCAATTAGTTTCTAAAACTAAAACTATCCAAAAGCTTACCAAGCATCAAGCATCTCAAATTGATCTTGTTTTCCCTGAAATAACCCCATTTGACTGTTGTCCATTTGTCCAACCTTTCAAGAAAAAAAATTAATTTCATAAGAACCTTTCCTTTAATCACTTCTCTTTTCCTTGCAAATATTCTTATGCACCTCCTCACCATTTCCTCAAGAAATGACACACTACCTGTCCTCCATCCAATTAGCCTATCTGCTATATTTGTGAAAAACCTAGCCATATTGCCCCATAGTGCCATTGTAAAAACCCTATTGTTAAAGCCATTTTTACCTCCAACATAATGGCATGGTGGGATATAGTTAATTTTGATGAAGATCTTTAACTCTAGGATGATATTTATGAACCAATTCTAGATGATCTCCCCATTAAAGACTTCAATGGTGATGAAGATGCAGATGCTCTCGAATCATTAGCTGATGGTTTGGAGCAACTGCTCACAAATATGCAATGGCCCCGACATCATGATTATTCATAGCTACCATATAAATCACATGATAACTGGTCTCATCACAACCAAAAATTCCTAGAGTGAGACACCAGACTAAGGACCAGAGGATTCAACAGAGGACAAGGATCTACTAGAGGGAGATAGCCCTCTATGCCAAAGATACCACAAACTTTACAAAGGCCTCAACATATTCCTTTGTAATTTCAAATCTCTTTCAAATCCAATGCCTCTTGGATGAAAAATAAATTCACTAGTACAAAACCTCCAAGAGAAATTCTAGTACCAATAATAGAGCCATAGTGGGATGTCTTGATACCCACAAAAAAGAAGACAAGGATGAAGAAGTAGAAAGCTCTTTCTACTCAGACTAAGATTACTGACAATGGTTGATACAATCATCTAAAGATATCCAGAATAGGAATCACACTTCTACATCACTCCTCATTGTCACACATGTGGAGCTAGACCTTAGTAATGGCATCTTTCCATTACATTCTAGCTAAGGTGTCTTTTCTAGCTGATAAGTGAAGATGACTTGCTGACTGAAGTGGAAGCAATGTTGGACCCACTAAGCTAGATGTCCTCATCTAGTGTGTCTAATAGTATATCACAGTAGATTAATTTTGAGCTGTAAAGCATGATGGGACATGAAACCACCTTGGTAAAGATTCTAGGTAGGACCTTCTAATTGATATAAATAAGACTCTACTCTATAGAGTGATCATCAAAAAAATTATAAGCATTTTAGAAGTATATTAGCTTTGTTCAAAGAGTATGCTCTTCTCTTTCCCTTCTTGAAGGATCTCGAGAATCAAAAATTTGAACAAAATTTGTATAATAGAGTGTAATAGTTTTGAGTGATAATAGTGAAGCCATAGTCATTTGGCCCCACCTTTTATCGCATGTTTTCTTATAACAACTGTTATCAGGATAACCATTAGGAAGAAGCATCTATTGACATAAACATATTGGTATTAGAGCCATAATCATCTATTTTATACATCTGTAAAAAAATTTGGTAAGACTTTTATGTTTCCTTACTTTGAAGAATTATTTGAGACAAGTTATTGCATTGAGTCCATGGCTGTTATTAATTGTCATAGGCCCTTTTTACTCTGCATCTTTGTTTCTCTGACTAGAGTTCTCTCATTTACCAAAAACTTAATCTCTTATCAATAGAATTTGGTAAATCCTAGATTTATTCTACAGTAGAAATCCTTAATGAATCTAAACTAGAAGGAATGTAAACTAGTGAAATAGAAATTCATTATTCAATATTTCTATAATAATAACACCAATATTTTGATGACAATTTGCTTGAATAGATGTTGATAAATACATCTATAGATCTTATCTTACTACATAGAAAATCCAAGTGTACCTCAAATGTACCCCTTCTCTGAGAATCTAATCTTGAACAAAAATGTTCAAGGAGGCAAATCCTTGGTTGTAGATTCTAGTTAAATTAAAACCAGGGATGGGTTGATGCATTAATGTAGTAGGTGGATTTGGCTAAGCCAGTCTATTGTAACATTGTCGGTACCTTTAATATATTCTACAAATAAGGTAAACTTATTAAAGAAAGCCTACCATCTAATATATTTACCACGACCATCTTTCTGACCATGATCTTTTTCTCTAAAGGTCATAAATCTAGTATAGTCAATTTTTATAACAATGTGTGGCAGATGTAAAAGTTTTAACATAAAATTTTCTAAGCATTTATTTATAATGTAAATCTCTTTATTAGAAGAGATCCAATTGAGAACATCTATACTGAGCACTCCACTAGAGAATTCATAAACAAATTATTTATTTTCATATATATAAATAAGTACTCCTCCCCATGCAATGTCGAAGGTATCAATGTAAACTGGAATTTTTTTTGATTTTGGGATATGAAGTTCTGGAAGAGTGCTACTTTAGATTTTATTTTTTAGACAATAGTAGTATATTCATCCTTCCATTGTAATGCTTTATTTTTTTGGAGAAGTTATTGAAGTATAAACCTATCTTCACCAGAGTTAGGATAAAATCTATTTAAATAATTCAATAATCCAAAAAAGGCTTGAAGATTTGGTTTGTCTAATTTTTCTAGAAAGCTGATGACTTTTTCTATGATATGTGGTTAGATTTGCAACTTTGAATATTAGATTATCATTCCAATGAAATTACATTCAGTCTTGCAGAGCTAAATTTTTGTGTCTGATAAGACAATTGCTACATTTTTACCATCTCAAAGAGTGTTGTGAGGTGAGAGTAATGGTTAGTAAGAGAATTACTAAAAATTATAATATAATCAATATATATACACAATAAATTTGATGTGCCTTTAAAAATGTTATCCATACGGGCTTGATAAAATGTTGGGGAATTCATTAAGCCAAATGGCATAATAGTTCACTGATAATGGTTGAATGGGTAGCTGAACACTGTCTTTTCTCTGTGAGCTTGTTTGACCCGGATCTGATAAAATCTTGACTTGTAATCAAACTAAGAGAAATATTTACATGTTGCTACTTTCTCCAATAAATAGTTCTTATCTGGAATTGGATATAAAAAAGGCTGGTAATGGCATTCAATTGTCTGTAATTAATGACCATTATTTTCTTTCCTCTTTTCTATTTTGAATGCTTATTTACCATGAAAGCATAACATCAGTAAGGAGAAGTTGATTTTTCTATAAAACCATTTCTTTCTAATTCCATGATCTATAGTTCCATATCATTGTAATCATGCACTCGTATTGAAATCTTCTTCCCAATTTTCATATGTTTTCCTTCAATGAGATTAATGTCCATCTTAGGCATAGATTTGGACCAAAACTACTAAGAGTTGTCAGAACAGATAGTGGTTTTAATCTTTTCTCATATAGCTTGTATTTCAGTAAGAATTACTAGTTTAGGTATTTGGTCCATTGAGCTTGGAAATTGCTTAGTTGCATATATAAGATGAGGAATCCTGAGCCTTTTGTTATCTATGGTAAACATGATACTCTTAGTGGTAAAACAATAAGGTGAGTATCTGTCAATAAAAGCACCACCTAGTAGAATATCTACAGGCATCCTATCTAAAGCAAAGAAATCACACTAGAAGATTTTATCTTAGATCATAAGGGTTTGCTGGTGCTTATATTTATTATAGATAAAATTGTTTCCTTGGACATCCAGGCTCTTATAAGCTAGAGTTTCATCCAATGTCTTCTAATCATGGATGATCTAAGATTTTTAAAAGGAGAGAGAGGCTCCAGTATCTATTTGTGCATCTACTAGTCTACCATTTATTTCTATTGTTATGAACTAGGAAAACTTTTCATTGATTCACTAGGTAAGATAAGCTGGCTATGGAATTTCTAAGGGGGAAATAATAGTACATACCAATTTTTGTCTCCCTAGGTCTTATACCATAGGTTGCTCAGAGTAGATTATTTCTTCTACTTCTTCCTTTTCTTCTTCTTGGTAGTTACTGCATTCACCTAGGCAATAATCTTGGTCTAAGTAGAAAGAGATTTCTACTTCTTCATCCTTATCTTATTTTTCTGTGGGTATCAAGACATCCCACTGTAGCTCTATTGTTGGTGTTAGAATTTATCTTGGAGTTCTTGTATTGGTGAATTTTTTTTTCATCCAAGAGGCACTAGGATTGAAAGAGATTTGAAATTGCAAAGGAGGATGTTGAGGCCTTTGAAAAGTTGGTGGTATCTTTGGCATAGAGGGCTATCTCCCTCTAGTATATCCTTATCCTTTATTGAATCCTCTGGTCCTTGGTCTGGTGTCTCACTTTGGAACTTCTTGGTGGTGATGGGACTAGTTTCCATGTGCTTCATATGGTAGTTTTGAATAATCATGATGCTAGGGCCATTACATATTTATGAGAAGTTGTTCCAAATCATAATCTAATGATTTGAGAGCATCTGCATCTTTATCATCGTCAAAGTCTTCAATAGGGAGATCATCTAGAATTATTTCATAGATATCATCCTAGAGGTAAAGATATTCATCAGAATCGATTACATCCTACCACGTAGCTACATTGGAGGTAAAATTGGCTTTAATAGTAGGATTTTTGTAATGGCATTGTAGGGTAATATGCCAAGTTTTTTGTAAATATATAAAATAAGCTACTTGGATGGAGGATAGGTAGTACATCATTTCTTGAGGAAAGAGTGAGGAGGAGCATAGGAATGTTTATGTGGAAAAGAGTGGTACTTAAAGGAAAGGTTCTTGTAATGCTACTTTTGCTACTTGTGAGGTTGGACAAATGGCCGATAACCAAATGGGGATGTTTAAGGGAAAATAGAAGCTATTTGAGATGCTTGATGATCGGTATGTTTTTGGATAGTTTTAATCATAAAAACTAATTGCATAGCTTGTTGCTTAGCAAAGTCAATAACATCAAAAAGAGATAGATATTCAATAGTTAGATTTTTGAGATATATATAAGCAATGAATTTATCTATGAGATTATAAGGTAAAGCATGAAAAAAAATTAATTTAATCTCAGTAGATCCAAAATTTTTACTCTCATATGCCAATTCTCTGAATTATTTGGCAAAAGCATCAAACTATTTAAGATCACAAAGCTCCATCTTTAGAAGCCATTTCTTTGATTCTAGTTCTTTGTTGTCAATTGGAGGAGTAAACTCATTAATTAATCAATGTTATAATGTAGCTAAAGAATTAGGTTGATGGTGGACACAATCATGTTGTTCTTTCTCTATCATTGAATCCCACCATTAGGTAACAATCCCCCAAAAGAACATTCAAACAAAGATGGTAGTACCTAATGGATCTAAATGAGCATTGACTGTGATAACCCTCATGGTGTTACGCTAGACATATATCTCATTTAATGGATTTAGTAGATCATCTATATTTAGGTACCATGGTTGGAGTTGGATATGTGTCCTTTGCATCAAAGAGGTATTGGGATGTTTCTTATGAGGTTTAAAACTAGAACCAAAATTAACATCATATATTAAGGCCAGAACTTGATCTTTAGCTTCTTGATCTTGCTTGACTAACTAGTTAAGGCTCTCATCTAATGTTGCCAATTTAGTATAAATAGAAGACAACTATTGTTGCATATTTGTATAGACTTGGTTGGTATTGTCTTCAAGAATGGTTAGTTTATCTAAGCTGTGTATGATGTATAAAACATCTTTACAAAGGTCATCTCGATTTTTAGAGAGATGAGAATTAAATCTAGAAATGTAGTTTATATGCTTGAACTCATTTAATAGTTCTTCATCTCCCTGGAATACAATATAAAAATATTGAACATGTCCTTTGGGTTGCTTATATATTCTTTTATGTGGAGGCCACCATCCACCTTTATATAGACTAACCTTATTTTTTGTACAAAATTCTAAATTATATTCCCTTGGAAAATTCATCATTATACAAGGTAACTAGTTTTTTAGATCAAGTCCTTGATTGATCTCTTCATCTTCTATTAAGATGTCACTAGTTTTGACAACTCTTTTGGAAGAAGAAGTAGAGGGTCGAGAAGGAGAAAGAATAGAATAATTATTAACAAAAAGAGATCTTGGGATGATATTGATGGTTTTGCCATCACTCTTATGCACAGTAGCTTGACCTTTTATTTTAGGTGAAACATTTTTGAGCCAATCAAGCTTCCAATCTGAAGTGATTTCAACAGACTTGATATGACCTTTCTGCAATTAGACTATTCCACTGAGTCTATAGGCATAAGGTAGATTTTCTAGGATCTTGGGATGATTTGTGTTAGTCATGCTATACACAATAGATATATTTATAGAAGCATACTTAAACTCACCAAATATATCTAAACCAAACAAGGAGGTAAATAAACCCCAACAATCTAAGGATCCAAACTTAACTTCTTTACATCTTTGATCATGGACTGTGATAGAGAGGTTTGGACAAAACTCAAAACAAATAACTTCATCATTTAAGTGGACAAGGCTTGATAATTGATAGGCATGTTTAAAGCTGACTTAACATCTATCACATAAAGATAAGTATATTATAGGATTGATATTACCAGGAATCAATAGAGTAATATGGATACGAATAAGACCCAAATGAATAAATTTGACATCTTCATGTGAATGAATATAGTTGATTTCAGGTTTAGGTAATAAAGACAACAAATTGTTTTAAAAGACAAATAGGTAGATTTATAAACAAACTTAGACTTTAAAATCTTAGATTTCTTATAGACATGTGAAGCCTTGATAGCCAGTGGTTTATATAGGCTATTTTCCTTTTCAAGATTTTCTTCTGTAATCTCAATGTCAGGACATTCAGATATCTGTTTAGGAATAAAAGGAGGAAGTTCATACATTCCTTATAGTTTAGATTCATTAAGGATTTCTACTATAGAAGACATCTGGGATTTACCAAATTCCATTGATAAGAGATTAAGTTTCTGGTAAATGATACAATTTTATTTAGAGAAACAAAGATGCAGAGTAAAAAGGGCCTATGATAAGTAATAACAGCCAAGGACTTGATGCAATAACTTTTCTCAAAGAATTCTTCAAAGTAAGGAAACTTAAAAGCCTTACAAGAAATTCTTATAGATGTATAAAATAGATGATTATGGCTCTGATACCAATCTTTTTTACATCAACAAACACTTCCTCCTGATGGTTCTCCTGATAGCAATTGTTACAAGAAAACATACGATAGTAGGTAGGGGTAGAATGGCTATGAATATATCCTACCATGTAGCTATGTTGGAGGTAAAAATGGCTTTAACATCAAGGTTTTTTCAATGGAATTTTGGGGAAATATGGCAATGTTTTTTGCAAATATAATAGATCGGTTGCTTGGATGGAGGATAGGCAGTGCATCATTTCTTGAAGAAATGGTGATGAAGAGCATAGGAATGTTTGCAAGGAAAAGAGTGGTGCTTAAAGGAAAGGTGCTTGCGATGCTAATTTTTCTACTTGTGAGGTTGGACAAATGGCCAACATCTAAATGGGTTTGTTTTGGGGGAAATAGGAGAAATTTGAGATGCTTGATGCTTGGCAAGCTTTTGGATAGTTTTAGTCTCAGAAACTAATTGCATAGCCTACTGCTTAGCAAAGTCAATAACATCAGAAAGAGATAGATATTCAATAGTTAGATTTTTGAGATCTATGTAAGCAATAACTTTATCTATGAGATTATAAGGCAAAGCATGCAAAAATTTTAATTTAGTCTCAGTAGATCCAAAACTTTTACTCTCATATGCCAATTCTTTGAATTATTTGGCAAAAGCATCAAATTATTTAAGATCACAGAGCTCCATCTTTAGAATCCATTTATTTCATTCCAGTTCTCTATTGCTAACTAGAAGAGCAAAATCATTAATTAATAAATGGTATAATGTAGCTAAAGAATCAGGTTGATGGTAGACACACTCATATTGTTCATTCTCTATCATTGAATCCCACCATTGGGTAACAATCCCCCAAAATAACTTTGAAGCAAAGATGGTAGTACCTACTAGATCTAAATGAGCATTGATTATGATAACCCTCATGGAGTTACACTAGTTAGATATCTTATTTAATGGATTTAGTAGATCATCTATATTCAGGTACCATCAATAGAGTTGGATATGTGTCCTTTGCATCAAAGAAGTACTAGGATGTTTCTTATGAGGTTTAAATTAAGAACCAAAATTAACCTCATATGTTAAGGCCAAAACTTGAGGTTTAGCTTCCTTATCTTACTTGACTAACCAGTCAAGACTCTCATCTAATGCTACCAATTTAGTATCAATAGAAGACAATTGTTGTTGCATATTTGTATAGACTTAGTTGGTATTGTCTTCAAGAATAGTTAGTTTATCTAAGCTATGTTTAATTTATAAAACATATTTACAAAGGTCATCTAGATTTTTAGAGAGATGAGAATTAAATCTAGAAATGTAGTTTCTATGTTTGAACTCATTTGATGGTTCTGCATCTCCTTGGAATGCAACAGAAAATATTAAACAAGTCCTTCGGGTTATTTATATATTCCTTTATGTGGAGGCCACCATCCACCTTTATACAGACTGACCTTATTTTTTGTATAAAATTATAAATTATCTTCCCATGGAAGATTCATCATTGTACAAGGTAACTAGTTTTTTGGATCAGGTCCTTGATTTAACTCTTCATCTTCTATTAAGATGTGACCAGTTTTGACAGCTCTTCTGGAAGAAGAGGTAGAGGGTCAAGAAGGATAAAGAATAGAAGAATTATTAATAGAAGATATCTTGGGAGGATATTTATAGTTTTTCCATCACTCTTATGCATAGTAGCTTGACCTTTCATTTTAGGAAAAACATTTTTGAGCCAATCAAGCTTCCAATCTGAAGGGATTTCAATAGACTCGATATGACCTTTCTACAATTGGACTGTTCCATTGAGTCTATGGGCATAAGGTAGATTTTATATGGTCTTGGGGTGATTTGTGTTAGTAATGTTATACACAACAGATATATTTCATCAAGACAATGTAATGGAGAAACAATTATTCATAGAGGTTATGTTAGCACACACTATGTTAGATACAAAGCCTGAAGAGAAGGATATCAAAGAAATTGAACATTTAATTGAATATTACAAGTAAAAATAAAAAATAATAATTATAAAATATATAAATTGGTCAAGTAAGAAGCACTAAAATATGAGGCAAAAGATATAAATAATTCTTAATTAGAGAAACAATCGAAAGGTCAAGCATAAAAAGATGTAGAATTCAATAGTCTAATAATATAATGACAAATTAAATGAGTGCATGTATAAATCAAGGAATATAGTGGAAGAAACATGTCCAAAATTATCTTGACAAGTTTTATGAGGCAATGACATGTTGTAGGCATTATAATTCAAGTCCTTGATTACATAAATGTGCAAAATTGGTTGTCTATGCAAATGATGGATTAGATAAAACCATATGTGTGAAGGCACCACAAGAAGGTTGGCACCATTTTTGAGTTATTTGATGAAAATAATAAGGTATTCATTACAACCATAATGTTGAAATATTTTATCATGCCTTCCTATGTACCTACCTAACAAGCTCTAAACCATGACAATAGTAACTAAAGAATTTAATGCATGGTCTAAATTTAAAATCAACCAACTATTTGGCATTTTTCTGTGGTGAGGGGGGGGACGAATGGTGGTAGGGGAAAAGTTCAAATGTAGATGAAAAAAATATAAAAATATAATGTAAGATCCTAGAATAGAAGTTAATGTAGCAGTAACTGAAAGAGACAAGGAGAGGAATGGGTAGAGATTATTGGCATAGTAGTGGTCAAAGAAAGTAGGCAAGAGAGAATATAGTCTAGAGATAATGGGTAGAGAGGAGTAGAGTAATAGCTTGCACAAATAAATAAAAGGTATAATAGAATAAAGGAGAAGAAGATCTTATTGACATCAGTCAGAGATTGAAAGTGTCAACATTAAAAGAATAAAAATATAGTTTTTTGAACATCTATAGTAGTAGAGTAATCAACCAATATAAAAACATAGCAAAATTTTTTGTAAGAGTTTATGAATAGCTATAGTTATAGGTATTTATTTTTAATAGATATTTTTTAATCATTTAATCTATGAATGTGTGTGTGTGTGTGTTTAATTGTTATAACTCTAACCTCTCCTAGTTCATATTTCCTAGAATGCTCAGTTTGTGCATTTCTAGCACTTGTCTCAAGCTTTGGGATTAGTCAAGAGTTTTTAGTTTTTTATTCTTCCCTTGTCCTCCTAGGCTTGCATTTTATTTTGTACCAATAATTTTTATCATATCAACTAATTTATAATCCCATTTAAACATAGCATAATTAGTTCTATTTCATGGCAACAACCCCCTACATTTTATTGAAAAAATTATGATGTGGGGTGCATCAAGATGAAGACCATATTCAACTCTCAAGAGTTACGGGATTTGGTTGAAGGTGGATATAATAAGGTTGTATACAAAGTATAATTTAGTGATTTATACCAATAAAAAAATAATGTGTTGAATGAGAATAGGAGAAAGGATGCCAAGGCACTCAACTACATACAAATGACATTAACTAATTCAATCTTTCATAAGATAGAAGTAGTTTTCCATTCCAAAAATTCTTGGGGAATTTTGAAAATTTCCTATCAAGGGAGTGACAAAGTGAATATTTTGAATTTTTTATCTTAATAAGGTACTTTGAGACCCTAAAAGTGAAGGAAAATGAGTCAATCAATAGTTTCTTGACAAGAACAATGAATATTATCAATCAAATTAAGACTTGTGGTGATGCAATTAAAAAGTATAAGATCATTGAGGTGTTGAGGATCATTCCAATAATATTTGACCCTATAGTGGTTAAATTTTAAGATTCAAATGATTTGAGACAAATGAAAATAGATGAAATAATGGGTTCTTTGCAAACCCATGAAAGAATATTGAATAGGTCAACAACCTCTTCCCACGAGTAAGCATTTAAGACCAATGTGAATGTGAGAAGAAGGGGGAGAGGATAAAATAATATAGGAAGAGGAATAAATTGCATCACTCAATAAGGTGGAAGGCATAGTCATCAAGAGTCACATGTAAGAGGAAGATGAAGGAGCATAAACACTTCTAGAGGAGGATCTACAAAAAGGTATGACAAATCCAATGTTCAACACTATTATTGCAAGAAGTATGGACACTATGCTAGTGAGTGTAGAAAGAAAGAGTATGACATTAATAGTTATAATTTAATTTCCTCCCATGTATAAGAGGATAAACCTAATAAAAATGAGAAAGGTGGAAACCTATTCATAACATGCAACATTATTGATCAAATTGGTAAAGAAACATGGTACTTGGATAGTGGTTTTAGTAACCACATAAGTGGGAACAAAGATATGTCCAACCACATTGATAAAAAAATAAAATAAAAGGTGAAGATGGAAAATAATTATAAGGTTATTATCATGGTAAATGCACCATATCTATTGACACCAAGCAAGGTCATGAAATACAAATTCAAGATGTATATTATGTGCCCAGGTTAAAGCACAATCTAATTAGCATAGGGAAACTTGTCTGAAAGGGATGTAAGGTTATATTTTAGAATGGATAATGCATCATATTTGATAGGAGTCATTGAAAAAGGTATATTATTGTATTCAATATGACAAGAAATTGAATGTTTCTATTAATAATGTAAAGTGAGCTCATAACAATGTTCAAAATAGTGATAGTAGATGAGTCCACTTTTTGGAACCTTAGATATGGGAATTTGAGATTTGGTGGGTTAAACCTAATTCATATGAATTAAATGGTGAGATGGATGCCCCTAATGGAACATCCAAACAAAGTGTGTTAAATATGCATATTAGGGAAACAACATAGGAGTGAATTTATTGTGGGTAAATCATGGAGAGCTAGAGCTCCTTTAGACATGATCCATTCAAACTTTTTTGGTCTAATGAAGACTCCTTCCTTATTTAATAATGTCTATTTCATGGCATTCATGGATGAATTTAGATAGAGGATATGGGTCTACTTTTTAAAGAACAAATTGGTTGCATTTGAGACCTTCAAATAATTCTAGGCCATGGTAGAGAATTGAAGTGGCCACTTGTCATGATTTTGAGGATGGATAGAGGGGGGGGGATTATATCAATAATGAGTTTGTGAATTTTTTCAAGGAAGAATAGGACCATCCAAGATATTTCAAGGATCATGCTAAAAGCAAAGTGTTTGCCTAATGATTTTTGGGTTTAGGTTGTATCAAGAACCATATACTTGTTGAATATTTGTGTAATGAATATTTTTAGGGACATGATCCCTCAAGAAATAAGGATCAATCAAAATCTTAGTATTGAATACTTTAAAGTGTTTGGATATTTTTCATATGAACACATGCCCAAGAAAATAAGAACAAAGTGGAATGACAAAGGTAAGTAGTACATTTTGATAGGGTATAATGATAAATCAAAAGCTTATAGATTGTATAATCTAGTCACCAAGGAGCTCATAATCCACTGGGATGTTCAATTTATTGATCATGAAGCTTGGGTGGAGAGACAATAAGAAGAGAAAGTGGAAACAAGGGATAATGAACCTATTATATATCAAATTTTTACCCCAAAATAGGTCTACTCTAGCATCCTTCCATTTGATGTAACATGGAAACATCTTTTAAGTTGTGGGTGACCTATGGGAGAGATGAGTATCTAGATTGAAAGGCTATCTCCCTTGCACCACACCTAAAAATAACCACTAATATACTTGATTTGAAGGGAAAGGGATAAAAGAGATTAACACTAACCTAATATATGCACCAAGATTAACTCCACAAGACTACCATAGACTTAAACTATGAGAGGTAATTCACAAAACTAATCTCAACACCCAACATTTCTCTAACAAAAGTGTTTCAATATAGAGGTAAGATGTAATGCATTTCTGAAGGTAGATGAATACAAGGTATAATTATAGATACTAGTAATCTTCCTTAAACTTAAAAACATACAAATATAACTAACAATACTTCATGTGACTTGTTAGAAGGAAGACTACTTACACAAAGCATGAGAGAGTAATATGAACATAAGAAGAGATAATTATCACTTGCCATTCAACCATGAACTAATTCACACACTTATACAAGAAGTTGAAAAATAAAAACCACCTTGAAATATTTTATTCAAAGGAAAAATCAATACTCAAACTAGCAAGGCTTCACCATACCAGATGTGGATTCTTTACAAATCTAAAATGGTTGCTTATATAGAGAATTAGAGAGAGAGAGAGAGAGAGAGAGAGAGAGAGAGAGAGAGAGAGAGAGAGAGAGAGAGAGAGAGAGAGAGAGAGAGAGAGTAAGGAGGTTACCAAGTGTCCACCATGAGTTATGACAATAAATTAGTTACATAATACTCCTAAATATACATCCAAATCCATGCATCTCTCCTCTTAAGATGTTCCAATCCTCCATGTGCAATAGGAGTTAAAGCTTAGCTTGATACCTTAATTATCTTCTTGAAAATTACCCTTCTTTGCATAATGAGAGTGAAATTTTGAATTATTAATCATCAATTCTCCTTGAATTCCTTTAAACCTTATCATTTGAAACCTTACCATGCATTAGTGAACTCTTTTGATCTGATATTTCATCATTCATATGCCTAAGTGTCTTGAAAATTCTCATTTCATATGCCTGGCTTGTCTAGGTGGATAAAAACTTGAGTTCTTATTCTCCAATGAAATTTATCTCCATGGATGGCCTACAAATATCTTATCATACATAAAAAAATCCATTTTGGTTCCTATAACAACTCCCATGAGTCCATTTTTCTCCTCAAGCTCTCACTAGGCATATTTTCCTTATAGTCCTATAAACCTATAAACCTATTTGTGTATAAGAATATAAAGATGGTAATTAAAAACCAAGGGAATATTTTAAGATATTTGATATCCTTATAGATTCATTTCAAATTTCATGTTTAGATTCTGAGTGGAAGTCTATTTTTCTACCTCTCTCTCCTCAATTAAGCATCCTTGCCCAGAACCCTATTTTTCTACTCCAGACTTCTCCTACACATGTAAAATAGACCAAAAGTATATGATTAAATTTACCTAGGATATAAACAATCTCTATGTCAAATTTTAGTCCTTGAGACCATGTGGAAGTGTGAGAACCATGAAATGGCCTTGCCACCTAATCTAATTTTATGTCTATTTGAGACTAACATGGAAAATGAGCTTTGTTTGACCACTTCCAAAATCTAATATTTATTTTTTTGGGATTTAATAGTAGTAGCACATCCCAAATGGTCTCTTTCAATGGTTGACAAGTTTTCCTTTGCTTAAAACCCTAGAAAAACACCAAAATTCATGAAAAATAATGCATTTATTACAATCCATACAAATTCAAGTACAAAAAAATACTCATGGATAATCTAATTAGAGTCCTCAACAACATATATGAGGTTTTAGGATAAAAATAGGTCATTAAATGTCATTTTTAATTCCATTTCTCTTGATTAGTCACTATCAAGATTTTAGGCATGTTTTATTCTTAAGGATTATTCATAGAGAATATATCCTATTTATCTCTCCTAGTGCCAAAATATTGTATTTATTAGACCATTACATCACCTAAAAACACCACTATGTCCCATGTAAAACCTCAACAAAATTCTGAGTGTGAGAAGTTGACTTTCAAGTTCCAAGCAAGCTATTTGATAAGGGTCTAGGCTCTTAGCCTTTGTTCATGAATGTTTGAGACTCAATGCAACAAATAAAACCAAAAAAATAGAGTGTGGAGAGGCATTTATCATAATTTAATATAATTTTCTTCTGTTCATAATATCATGGTTACAAAAAGTGAGAGAGAATTGGTCTTAAAATGCAATCATGCGTTAAGGGAGTTCAAAGAGATTTTGAGACCAAATTGACACTTTTCCTATTTTTGATTTAATTCTGATTATTATTTAAATTCTTTAATTTCATATTTTACCTTGAAATATCTTCATACATTAATAACACCCTCACCAAACCTTCTTTTCTCATGACTTCTCCTAGGTCTACCTATGTGTGGTCTTAAGCTCATTAGGCCTAGATAGGGTTTATCATCATCCATATTATATCATGCTTCGAAGGATTTTATGGAGATCACAGCATCAAAACAAAAAATTCTCAATAGGTCTAACTTCCCTTATATCATTTTTTCATTCAAATTAAATAGCATCCTTCACTTGTTAAGGTAAACATGCCTATATATATAATGATTGTGTAGGTAGGGCTTAGGTCTCTATTATGACCAGTCACTCTAGTCATTAGTTTTCAAGGTATAAATTAGATATTAATGACACTATTAAACCATTTAAAATTTTCCATTCTTTATTCATACCTATCATATAACTTTAACCCTCTCAAAGAAGCAAAAACATCTCATGAGAGTATGTAGACATGTAGATGGTCTTGATTACTGTATATGCAGGGTTTAGATCTCTATTGTTACTAGTTTCAATAGTAATCTCTTCAAATTTTATTTTGTCTTAAAATTATCATATTTACCTATTTTTCTACTTTATATAAACCTTGGTGCTCTCTTCATGTACTTTGTTTCTTCCTTAGGATTTAAACTAGCCTACTCTTGATTATAGCCTGTAGGTGTCTATTTTAGGGTCATGGTTTTATTCTTTTCGTCTCAAAGTATTCAATTTCCAATATATAAACCTTTTAATGACTCTATTATATTTTTTAGAGTTTTCAAATCCTCAAACTACCCAAAACATTGCATACTTACCTAATAGAAAGTATCTGTGTACCTTCTCAAAGTGATTGTAGGTGTTCATTAGGAGAAGGTTTAAGAATGAGGTCTTGAACTTGGTCTTCTCACTCCATAATTGTGCCTTAAAGGATTAAAACTATCATTTAAAGTTTCTTATCAATCTTTAAAATGTTTATTTTCTATTTCATGACACTTTTAGACCCTTTTGCCTTCTCAATTTTGTACACCATCTTGTGTGTCTTAGGCTCATTAACTCAGTATTTTGACCATATCTTGTCTTTCAAGTGGTACAATTGCTTATAATGATTTTTATCATTTATAATATACATTGAGTTCTAGTTATTCATTTCACTTTTCTTTTTTTAGTTGATTTTAGTTTAAAATGAGGACTTATAGGCCTAGTGCATATAGGTCTTTATTTTCTTACATAGGTTATGAGAATCAACCTCTTGAATTGTTAGACCTTTCAAAAAAATTCCACTATCAACCTTATCCCACTTATTTTTCACTCTTTAAATGGATTATGTAGTGTATGATCAATCATTACATCATCTTCAACTTATCTCTATAATCCATATATGCCTGTATATATAGTCATCTTAAGGATTTTTATGAAAGTCTATACATAGTGGTTAGGTCTCTTCAAATGATTTTGGTGATAGTAGTGAGTATCTTATCATGGTGAAATTAATGTATATGATTTTTTTGTTCCTCTCCCATTGTAGATACATCTTAAACATAAACCTAGATTTATGAATGCTCACTCATAGGTCTATAGACATGTGAGTGACTTAAACACTTATGAATTTTGTTTGAGAGTAAACATTTGGACCTAAACTCTTATTTACTTTCACCTATAGTATTAAAATTTGTCTATAATGTATAAAAAATATTTATCATTACCATTCATACCCACATTTACATTCATATTTGGAGAAGGTTGCTCATGAACACAGACCATGATTTCAAGGAGTGCAAACAAGATGTTTTTTGGACTATTTTTAAGGAGGTACTTATCAATAGAGGAAACATTAATTATGGTATATTTGAGTATTTGAAATATAAATGGATTAATGAAAACATCTAAAATTGATCAACATCTCAGACAACCAAAACTTGCAGTATGAGTGACCAAAACACCCTATATATTGAGACACTTTTCCTCCTACTGAATACACTTCATGGAGATGAGTTAGTTTGATGAAACCAACATGGAAAGGATATATTATACCTATAAAAATATCCCTAAAAATTTATTATCCATCAAATTCTAAAGTGGAGAAATAAATGTAAAATTAGACCCTACTTGGATGGATAAGGCATAATGACCTACTATCACTCTAAGTGATTGTTCATAAATGAGTGGCCATGAATCTAAAAAATAGTTCCAGTAATTTAAATATTTATAGGACCCCTAAAAATTTCCAAATTTTCATCTCCTCTCTCTCTCTCTCTCTCTCTCTCTCTCTCTCTCTCTCTCTCTCTCTCTCTCTCTCTCTCTCTCTCTCTCTCTCTCTCTCTCTCTCTCTCTCTCTCTCTCTCTCTCTCTCTCTCTCACACACACACACACACACACACACACACACACAGCCATACCATCCACTTGAATTTTGCCTTTTTGAGCTTATGAAGGCAATGATGGAGGAGAGAGAATGTTTGAAGTATATATTCAACCTAAAACTTTATTCAAAGCCTAAAAATAATCTTATGAATCTTAAGGGACAATCAAAAACTATTTTCAACTAAAAGGTGATCTTCTAAGGCTATAAAAGATCCCAAAATTGCTTGTAAAGTGTCATTTTTCTCATTTTAGGCATTGCACTATAGATTTTGTCAATCTCCAACATCCATGAACATTATCTAACCCATTTTTAACATTTGGTATGTTAATATTCTTCATGAAATGTTTAAATCTTGGAATGGTACATACAACTCCACAAAATAGGCCAAAAGTTAACCAAAATGACAATTTTATACATAAAAAACCAAATAAAAGATTAATACATTACATTATGACCTTAATGACACATTAATAACATTTTATAAATAATCTAAAACATATCAAACATTTGACCATATTTTAAAACATCAACACCTCTTAATTGATCCCTAGGACTAGACAAGTATACATAAGAACAAACCTTGGACAAGGCTAGATAAGGACAAATATGACCATATCAAACTATTTAAGACAATTTAAGACCATGAAAATACCATATACAAGTTTTTTTTAAAACCTTGTGATGTTTTAATCTATATGGGTTGACCAATTTTGACTTGAGGTCAAATTTTTGGTCAGTAAAATGGTGATTCATATGGGTGATATACCTGAAATGCTAATAGATCAGTGGCCTTATTCTCCCATTGGTAAATGGAGTCATCTATATGCCACAAATTGAAACTAACATGCCTTCAAAATATTTCCAATTCACACCAAAAGAAATAACAAGAGTCAAACACACTATGCTAAAGGCATTTAAGGAAAAACACACACAAAAGATTCAAAACAACACACCTAACATGTATAGACATCAAAACCTTTTTGAGGCGATGAAATAGTTATATTTGCTTAAACCAGGATCAAAAATAATGTTCTTAGAGTCATATCTTTTCCACGAGAAAAAATCACCATATGATGGATGTTTTTCAAAGATAATTTTCTTATGAAGGTGATAAAATGACTTACCATTCATGAGACCTATTATAATTGCAAGTGCATCACTTGAGATTCGTTTGAATGGTCCTTTTAGCTCTGATTTAGGTTTGTTTAACATTTTAGCCTATTTATTATACTTCATGCTCATTTGATGCCTTTCAATTCTTCATCTTAGGAGTCATGAAACCTTTCTCAACTTCACCTTCATCTGGACTATGATGTTTTTAATGTCTAGAGTCCTCAAACTTGCCTTCTTGTTGGATAAACATATATACAAGTGGCTTAGGATTAGAATGAGGTCTATGCTTCTCCTCAATCAAAAAAACTTCTATCCTTTCCTAATTATATTCTTCTAATGTTTAAATCTTCTTAACAGTGACTTGACACTCTTCTTTATGCTCATTAGGTTCACCAATGACCTTATCATCAAGCTCACGTTTCATTTAAAAGAGCGTAGGCCTACATACTTGTTAAAAATCTTAAATTATGACATGGTAATGATGCCATAAATCATCAAAATATTATTAAATATCACACTCATGAAGTTATTATTCTTATACAGGTAAAATTAGATCATCTTCTTCATTACCATAATCTAAAACACTTGGTAACTCATCATCATCATCCATATGCAAATAATAATTACCAGATGTAGCTTGTTGAAGTTCATCATAAAAATTTACCTCAATAAACTCATCATCCTTTTCATGATAGATATATATGCCAATACCTATCTCTTCAACATTATTTTATGGATAAAACCCATGTTAACCATCTCCCCATTCATCAAGGTATAGTTTAGCTATGCGATCAAGAGGTGTTATAGGTTCTTGATCACTAGGATAGTCTCCTTCATCATTTATGTTAAAGTTTATGTTTGATTTATTAGGCACATATGGATCCACATAAAACTTAACTAAGGGTTTAGACTTGGTATGAACCTTAACACCATACCTGGTCTTAAGTGCCATGCAGGACCAATATAAAGTCAAGTACCTTTCAATCTTGGCAATGAAGTCCCTTGACAAGCAAAGGGTAAAGTGAGTTGGCACATATACAACCACCACATCTCAGGAGATGTATAATGTAGGAAAACATGTAGAGTGATTTAAAAACTTAAAAAATACCAACCATCTTGGAATTTGATCCATCCAATTGAAACACCCCTTTAGAGTGTGACTCATACTTTAACTACAGCTTGTCTTCCACTTGTTTAGGCATGATTGATGTAATTACTCCACTATAAATAAATAAATTATGTACTAATGAGTATCCAAGGATGGTGGAGAGGTGTAATGGAGGAGGTTTATCTTTCATTTTAGGTTTTATTGGCTGCCCATCCTTGGTCTTCACTTTGTTTGTTAAAATTGCCCCTTTTTCACCAGGATACCTAGATTATGCATTGAGCTTGGATAACTCATTTTTTAGGAGTATCTTTTATCAAGAGTATATAATGTTTCCCACATTTGAATACTTATATGAACCGTATTTGTGTACTTTTAAATATTAATAGGAGAGCTACTGACTTTGTCATGTACTCTAAAAGCCATAACACAACCACTAGATTGTGAAACTTGATCCATAAGAAAAGGCATAAAGGGGATATAAAATTATAAGTTTTTTGATTTTCCTAAGCCCAGGGAGATGAATTTGTCATACCTAATCCTTAATATTTTTGATATTTCAAAGTTTCACTACTTGCTACTTGGATTTCTTCAACCTCTCTCTTCTTTCACCTTGTATTTGCAGCTATGGAGCTTGATCCAATGTTGAGATTACCTTTATATTTGACTTCACATGAGTCCTATTGATAGTAATTCATCAATGAATCATTTTATTTAGAATATCATATAATTTTCTCTCATCTACTAGGCATGTCCTCTTGAGTCATGAAAGGAATTATTCACCATTGAGCCATATAGGCTTGATTGAATGCATCATTTGTGTAAGTGAAAGAGTCAAGAGGTTGGTCCCATGAATTTTGGTATCTATTTTATTTTAAAAGTTTGGTTTGGATAGGTAAATTTTTTTTGTAAGTAGAATGATCATTCTAATTCTATTCATTAAGTTGTATCACTTGAGTTAGTTTCCCTTGTCCTTGATATTGACCTTGAAAAGGTTATCTAGGAGTTTGATAAGAATATTAAGGATAGAAAGGACCTTGAAAATAGATCCATTATTTATATTTTCATTTCCTCTTAAGATCTTGAACCTTTTCACTAAGATCCTTATTCATATCTTTCTCCTTTTGCTTACTTAGGTGATTAGGAGCAACTTTCTTGTGTTTGGGTGTGGGAATAGGAGTAATGGAAGGCATAGGATCTTTTGAATTAGTAAATAAAGGCATGAGAGGTATAAGTTATATATTTACATATTTAATAAGGTAGTTCTTATACCTTATGTTAGTCTCATATGCATTAGTCAAAGTATCCCCTCCCATGGATTGAATCATCATAGAAATATCATAATTGAAATATTTAAGGTAGTAAAGGAAAGTATGATGGGAAGTATGCCTTACCAAGAGGTTTATACTATCCCAATATTTTATAATCTTGTGTTTAGGTCTTTAATGGCCTCATGAGGTGATCTACTTATTGTGTTCATCTACTCGATCAAAGATAAGATTTATCTTCAAACCTCATTCTAAAAGCATCACCTAATTCATCCCATGTGGTGATAGAGTTGGGAACCAAAGTGAGATAAAAATAAATTGCCTTTCCCTTGAAAAAGATAGCTAAAAACTTGATGGCAACATCCTCTTCAATGATGTTATGAATATTAAAAAATTTGGCAATGTTTCTTATGTATTCAATAGGAGTGGTGGAATCTTCTCCCATGTATGAAGGCACACTTTTGAGGGATGACATATGGATGTCATTATAGTCATCAAGGGATAAAGTAATATGGACATTTAAGGCAAAAAAAATTAGGTTCATTGGGTCTTCTATATTGCAAGTTAGACCTAAGAAAAGTCTTCTAATGGATAAGTGAGAAACTAAAGACTTTTTGGAGCATGGATGGGTATTATCAAACCTCTTTAATCTAACATAATAGTAGGGTAACTCTAAAAATTCAAATGGAATGACTTTAATATAATATATTGTGTTTACCTTAGGCATGAAAATGAATCACTAGTCTGTAACCAAGAGCCAATGAGTTTTGGATTTGCCAAATGTTGCATGAAGGAAGCCTTATAAGTTCACATTTGCCAAGGTCAACATCTACCTTTGATAAATTCTTGGACTATGAGACACAAAAAACATGCCAAAACTATTATAGATCAAATTTTCACCCTAAAGGAGGTCTACTCTAGCCTCCTTCAATTTGATGTAACATGGAAACATCTCTCAAGTTGTGGGTGACCAATGGGAGAGATGAGTCTCTATATTGAAGGGTAAGATCCCTTGAACTACACATAAAAATAACCAAAAATATACTTGATTTGAATGGAAAGGGATATAATATATTAATAGTAACCTAACAGAGGTGATGCACCAATATTAACTCCACAAGACTACCATAAACTTGAACTATGAAAGGAAATTTTGCAAATAAGAAAGGTTCACATACTATCTATAGAGACATTCAAAAATATAAATTTAATAATAACCACAATCATAGGAATAATTGTTTCATCAATACAACTAAACAAACCAAAATTATTCTTAGGATTATAAAGTTTAGATGTGGCTAAATAGGCTACAAAATGAAGCAAGAATAAATACCTAGAGAAAGGTATGGACTGTTATAATGTAATGGATCAAATTTGCATGTTAAAATCATTAGAATGGAATTATTATTTCATATTAAGGGTAACTTATATGATTAAAAATAATATCAAACCAAACAATACTTAACAACAATTTTTGTCTTTCCCTGAAAAACAATGATAAACTATGGTCAAGAAGGACTCACTAAAAATATCAAATGGCACTGAAGAACAAATACAAAAGGTTATGAATAGGAAAATCAAATTAAGAGGTTACAAATTTTAGATTCTATTAATAATAAACAAGGTAATTATTAAAACACCCTTTCCAAAGTGACTTTGTAGATTAAAACTTGAAAAACTAGAAAAACTAGAAAACTTTTAAATAAATTTATTTTAGAAATGATACATTAAAAATAGAAAACAGAAGTGAAATATAAAACCAAAATCTCCTAAATTTATATGAAGGTAAAAATATTTATCAACAAATTTTATTTCTAATGGAACTAATCTATAACCATTTATTAGATGTCAATTCCAGAGCACATTAACTGGAAAAACAGCAAGGTTAAAAGGATTTTCCCTATGAAACCCTTTTGTAATCAAAGTACCATTTCATCTTAGATGAGCTAAAAATTAATTCAGTACCAAAAACCAATTATATTATCTAATGACAATTTATATCAAGACTCAAATACCAAATTAGACTACTTTGGCTATTTTAAAATTCAATCTCCAAAAGGCAACTATAAATTAAAACATGAAGAAATTTTTGCCACTAGGAAAACAGATTAGTGAATTAGATTCTTTAATTTATGAAAATGTTTGATATATTATATTAGGATTATAATTTAATTATTTAGGTCACCTAATATATTACTATGAATGGTCTTTCTTAAGAAACTATAATATTTACATATGGTTTGTCGTCTAATAATGGATTACACTTTAGTTTGTTTGATGCAAGATTGATTTATATAACTTATTAGCTCGGTTCATTTATTAAGCATTTACATGTTTAAGGAAGTAAATGAAATATATTACAATAAATTCAAATCATTTTTAAATAATTAAATTCTCTATTGATTCATTATAAACTATGAGTATACCACAAGCCTAAATCCATATTCTTAGAGCTATTACTAGTTTTAGTTATCAAGTTGCATCCTTATGATTACAGGATCCTGTATTTCATAAATGAGTTAATATAAATATATGGATTTATAAATTTAATCCTAAATAAGCATTCTATTTTTAAAAAATCATGACATCATAATAAAACTAATAATTTATATTATTCAAAAGACTATCAATTTATAAAATAACAAAGAACTATTTTATTGTAAAACAAGATATTGTTTTATTATTTTAGGGAAATTAGATGTTTAATTCCTAAATAATAAGGTCTAGAATATGGAAAGAATTCTGATTAAATATAATAAAATATAGGTTTATATCAATTTGATCAAATTAACTTGCATAAGAGAGAAGAACACTTATTTGAAAAAATAGGATGATTCAGATGAGTCAAGGTCTGAGAAATCACACACAAGACTGAAACATTATCTGGAACCTGAATCTATCTTTCATTTTTTGATTGGATAGGAGTGATATAAAAAATACACCCTAGTTTCCATTGTTATATTCCTTTCTTGGCACTATTTTCTTGAGGCTAAAATCTTTTTGAGTTCTATTCATCTACTCAATATGACCCTGTGTACCAAATTTCAAGTCCCAAGAGTCATTGAATCTCATTTTAGATATATATTAATCTTCAGTACATATGTTTTTCTATACACATGGAAAAAAAATAGATCAAAATTAAAAGGGGGAAAAATTAGGGTGTGGGAAGAATGAGTGCACAATTAATAACCCCTACTATTCTGATTACTACCTACATTAATCATCAAGATAGGGTCTCAGATCTGATGTAGTTATCCCTTAAGGAACATGCATAATCAATATGCATGATTGATTTAATAATTAATTTCACTTAGGCCCTTCTTTGATCAAGCATGAAAATCTAGATGTGATGTAGAGAAGTTGATCTATACTATTGATTGATTTTATTATTTCTAATGTGCCAAAATAGTAAGTGTTAGATATAAAATGCCTTGTGTAGTCCTTTATATAGGATACTGATTATTTTGAATTTGGGAGCTTTATTTGTATTTATCCAACATTGGGAAACTTAGGAATGAAGTAGAGAAAAGGGGTAAGACTCATCCTATAGAATAAATTGACCATTGGGACCAAAATTGCTCTTGGACAATAGCACCAAAAACGAGACACCCTGGGTTTCAGTTTTGTAGTCATATTTAGGTGTTGTTGTCTAGAGGGTATGAGACCTAGGGTGATGGGTATAAACCTAAAATATGTACCTAAGTGTAAAAGGGTTAAGTCTGGAGAGCTACATATGACTAAGGATAAGCAAAATGATGTCTAGGGAATGCAGTAAGAACAAGACAAGTCCGATAAAAGGATATGGATTAATATGAATAAAAGCTCATATTTTCCAATCGAAGTCTTTTGTAAAAGGACTATGAAAAGACATAATATGTGTATTTTATTGACAAATTTAGTTTGTATACATTTTCCCCCCTTTTAATCTATTGATTTAATGAAATGAAGTACTAGAGTAAAAGAAAGAAAGAAGATGTGTACCTAAACTTAACTACGTGAAGGTAAGTGTGCTAAAAAGGGTCCAAATTCTTGGCTAGGGAAGTGGATGAAGAACTAAAATAGTTCTCAAAGAAATAAGGAATCCCTATAATATATGCTTCCTATACTAAATCTAAATAACACCTAGAAAAAAGAATTAATCCTTATAATAGATGCCCCATGTACTAAATCTGAATAGTGCCTAGAAAAATAAGGAATCCCTATAATAAATGCCCCCTATATTGAATCTAAGTAATATAAATAAAATTTGAAAAGTACTCAAAGGTCTAAAACTAATGCCTATCCTTTGTCCCACACAAACTCCTCAGTCAAAGTCTGAGTAATACTATGGACCAATCAATATAGATGACCATATGATCTAACCTGGTGACAACCTGAGTAATGTCTGGGTGTAAAATAAAAATGATGGTAAATGTGTAAGAATAAAATAGCATGTCCTACGATCTTAATCTATATAATCCTAGAAGATGAAGGACATGAACATATGTGTCATGCCCCTAAATCTAGTATATGAGTGATGTGTCTAGATGATATTGAAATCTATATAACCACATCTTATATGATCTATTATGTCATGTCACTTATGAAAAATTGGAGATTAAAAAAATGTGCTCTACACTATGCTTATAATCTACTATCTAGTCTATAACTATGTCATGTTGTATGAAGTTGTATGTGTGAGATGTGTAGTAATATACATGCCCCTAAATCTAGTATCTAGATAGTTTATATATCTTTAAATTAAAGGTGTATCCCTTTGAATGTCCTGAGTGATGCTGAGTGACCCAATGTAATCTGAATCACTATATAATCTTGACCAAACTGAATTGAATGATGCTAAGTGACCCATATAATATGAACCACTATATGTTTCAACTATTCTAAACTAAGTAATGCTAATAATATAAATATTGGAGGTGTAAAAACTATGATGATGGCCCATGTAGTTTGAATCACTATATGTTTTGACCAATTTGAGGTGTGAGAACCATGGTGTATCCATCTATCAGAATGGATAGGTGTGTAGGATAAGTGTAGAAATAGGAATAGTAGGAATAATTCCCCCTTTTGGGGAGAAGGATGAAATCTATGATAGAGGAGGTTGATCCAAAAGTGATGACTAGTGCTAGAATGTATAGGAACTAGGTTGGCTTAATTTTAATTGATTAAGAGTCTATTGTTGAATTAGTGAGATTGAATTACTAAGAGTGAAAGGTATCTTGGATTTATTAGGATTGAAGTTTGTATCTAGGTATAGTAGAGATATAAAAAAAATTATGTTGTTATACACAAATGATATAGTAATAGATTAAATGGAGTGAAAGGATTTTTTTTTTAATAGGCTAGGTTACTTGGATGTTTTGGATGAATGTTGATTAGTGAGGACCAAGTTGTATGTAATTTGAACAAGTGTGTATGGCTAGGTATAAGAGATGTATATCGATATGTGACCCCTAGTAGGAAAATGATATAATAAGATATCAAGGCCTACTTGATGTTTAAGGTGTCATTGTCATGATTTTGATGAACAAAATGGTTTGTTAAATGGACCCACGAGGCTTGAGTTATGAGCAAAATAGTGTTTTGATTTTGAATAGAAGAGTTGGTTGATATAGGAATTGTGATTGACTCTAGGGTCATTTGTGTAGTGACAAGTTTGAGATATTGGAGCTTTGGAGTTCAAAATGCCTAAGAGATGAGCACCTTCTATTACACATTTTGAGTAGTTGATAGCCCAAATTGAGGCCAAAAAAGAGATTAGCTTGTTAAGTATGCTTATCACTTAATTTTTACCTATTTAGAAGCCTCTTTTCGTCATTTTTTAGCTATTTTAAGTAGTCTAGAGAAGCTTTGACTAGTTATAGTGCTCTTATCCTAGAGTCAGCACTATTGTCTAGGATATAACACTACTGTCTAGTTTCTAATGATATTGTCTAATGCTAGTGTCCTTTTATAGTACTGTTGTCCACTATGGATGATTGTAAAAGTTTCTAATTTGTTATCTTTTATTTAATAGCTTGGGTGTTTACATGACATGGTTGTTTGATATATAGTCTATTTTCTAGTGTCTATAAGATGAGCTGCATATGGAAGAGTTCCATAGAGGTTAGGTAATGGAGACACTGAAGATGATACCATTATCTATTAATGAGCATGAAGTTATGGATAGGGCTAGATTGGGTCATACATGTGACCTAGGTATGATGTTGTGGGATAGGTATATGATTACTACCTTATGTGACAGATGGAATGTTAGTACCTATACATATTAGCTTCGTACTGAAGAGATCACTATTATGTTGGAGGATATATACCACATTTTTCATTTGCTAATCACTGGGAAATGGGTGACATTACAAGATGACATAGGTATAGCTGCCATTGATCATGCATCTAGATACTTTATCAGGGTATCGATAGGAGTACATTACCAAGGTAGTGATAGTGATGTGTTTCTATCAGTGATTATGCAGTCAAGTGTTTTGTGCTTAAAAAAATGGTTAGCTATATTATTGGCTTCATTTTTTGTAGTGGATGGAAGTGGAGTGTCTATTACTTATAGGATGTATAGGGTGGTTCATATCATTGATATGTATGGTAATGTGTTTTCATGGGGTAGGACTATGTTTGCCCACTTATATAGAGACATATAGATTTTCTCAAGAGAGATTTAGTGGTGGTGTGGGTATGAACACTTTGTTACATTATTGGGCATATAAACACACAACAATTATTACCAAGGGTGAGCTAGGCATATCCATAGCCATTTGTTAAGTGATGGATGAGTGAGTTGGCTATGATCTCCTAGGATAGATCACTATAAGAGGATGTTAGACAAATTGGTGGCCCAAGATATCATATGGAGGCCCTATAGAGGATTACCTAGATGGCCTAAGGATGGAGAGAAGCTATGGTTTATGAGGGTCAATTATTAGTTACATGATCATTGCCCTAGAGTTTATGAGTTCTTTTAGTATGAGCATTTGACTAGGTAGTTTGGAGTGTGATAATATGTTCCTCCTATAGCATGGGTATAGTTGAGGAGTGCATGGGCACCAGTGAGACTCAAGGCTCATGGGAGACTAACTAAGTCTAATTTGGCACCTTTACCTTTGAATGGATGAGATGTTGTTATATATATTATTGACGTGGATGATGTGGGATATATTGGGGGATATATTGCATGGTGTGCTAGGTAGTGGTGGGCTTCATTATATCCTATGGATGGAGTCGGTGTTCCTATATATGAAGATCTTTAGTTGATCTAGATAATGGGAGTTAATCAGTGATTGGATTTAAATTGTATCTATGTTTGTGATTTACTTTGGATTTGAAATCATATATCTAATGTAGTGTTTTAGTTCTTATGCATATAGGTAGAGTGGGAGGTGCACAAGATGAGGCACTTGCTAGGTTGGAGAAGAGAGATGATGAGTTATAGGAGACCATAATTGAGTCAACACTTCATGATCTAACATTGCATGTTCTTAATGATGTCATGGAGGAGGGTTTGATAGAGAGAGTGATAGTTATAGTTGGTGTGTATGCTCATTTATTTGATCAGGATGCTATAGCTACAATTGCATATGTTAGGGTAGTAGGAGAGAGGGATGGGTTTAGATTTAAGCTGAATAGGTGTAGGATGCCTCCACCTAATTATGGCATGGTGAGCATGAAACTTTTAGATGACTATATGGATTTTTAGTGATGATATGCATATTTTTGTGAGGAGCATGGTTGGTTTTTAGAGTGGGATAATCAGTGCAAGAGGCATTTAGGAGCTTGAGGAGGTGTAGGGTCATTGAGTGCTAAACATGATTATGGGACTAGCCCTAGAGGAGAGAGTGAGACTGAGAGTGAGGGCATGACCCCTATTCATATATTCATGTTATGGATTGTGGAATATGTTGGCATATGGATTTTAAGTGGTTGATTTTTGAAATGGATGATCTAGTATGATTTTGATTATCACATTTGTTTGGTATATTGGTACTTTGGATATGTGATTTGATGTTTTGATATTTTTATATGTGATGTTTTGATAGTTTTGATACTAGGCTTATTGATTTCAAATTATAACCATATGTAAGAAAAAGTTTGTTTATTGTGGTAATTGGTAAACTATTTGGATAAATTTGAGTAGGATTTAGATATGTTTAATTTGGTAATATATAGACTTTGATAGTCTAGTTCTGGTTAAAGATGGCTATTTGGAATCAAGAATGTTAGTTGTTAATAGGGGAAAAGTAAGATAGTATTGTGTGTGTATTAATTCCATGAGAGTGGCTCAAGATTGCAAAGGTTAGATAGACCTTTAGTCCATCATTTGCTTATTAAAAAAAGCTATGAATTAATGCTAAAATTAATGTATGTCATATCACACTATGTTATATCACTATCTGAACCCTATCAACCACATGAACAAGTTCCCATACTACTCATGCTATGTAAGAATGTGCTCTATAGCTGATATTGTCTATTGTGAAGAAAGCTTATTTATTTGTAACCGAATACCTTGTGGCCTTTGTTGTGATGTATATGAATGTGTAATATGTTGATATTGAACTAAAACCTATACTGAGGGATCATTCAATCTTAATTATAATGGGTTATTATGTGAGATAAGACCCTAAAAACTTGGCTAAAATGAATATTTCTCTAAAATAGTACTCTGTATGGTGGCTTCAACTAGTCTTAATCATAACAGATTGATACATGAGATAGGACCCTACAAACTTGGTCGTAATGAATATTTCTCTAGAATAGTAATCTACTGTAGTTCTTATGAATTTGTTGGATATGTATATGGAGCTGCACTATGTATTCGATGAACTATACTGCTATATGTGGGTTGTTTGTGTTGTACTAGTTTTCAAAATTTTGAATAGTTGGAATAGGATATCTCTTGTAAGATTATATCCTAAAATTGGTACTCTAATCATGATGAGTGACCGATGATTCTTTTAAAGGAATGTCCTAGGATGACTCAGTCATGGAGGAATGTAGTCTAGGGTTTCATAATGGAAGAGATCTCTATGTACCCTATGTGAATGTTATAATATCATTATCAACACATCTAGTAAAGTAATATTTGAGTCCAAAATAGTCATTATCTCTATGTCCATGGATGTGATGATAGTTGTAAAAAGGCTGATGTGGCTATCTATGTAAGAGATGTGGATCTTGTCAATGAGTAGAAGGTAATGTGATTAACCTCCTATCTAGTAGTGATGATAATATGATAGATGGGTTATCCTAATATGAGTCAAACTATAGTGGTTTTTTATTATGATTCGTTGTAGTGCATACTATAGGTTGTGTTCTAAAAACTTGCTCTTTGTTCTTGACTAGTTTCTTTTTTGGTTGTGGTCTCCTATCTTATCTAAGACATGGTGGATGTTGATTAGTATGAGTTATATCTAAAGATGTTATTGTGAAGTCTAGAGTGATCCAATCAAATGAATTTGCCTCAATTAATCCCAAGTTTTTTTCTAAAGCTATAACTATTTAATACAAAGGTCTGAAATAAGGCTTTGTCTAATATAGTAGATATTTGAAGAGAGGTTGGTGAAGGCCCTTGATGAAGATATGTTGAATATCTATATCTATTGGTTTATATATCAATCTTAAAAAATGAGCCTTGAATCTTAAGATATATTCACTAACTAGACCTAAATAATTCTAATTCAGTATGGCAAGCTTTTCATATGTAACATGAGGGCCCATGTTTATAATATAGTTTCTAAGAAATGCCTTCTCTAAGTCATCATATGTGTGCAATGAATCGGCAGAGTGTAGATGAAAGAACTAATTATGTGCTTCCCCCACTAATGTCTACTAAAATATCTTTAGTAGAATAAAAGGGCTTACATGAGGTGGCAAATCCATCCAAAAGGCTTGAAGATGTGTGAATAGATCTCTAGTTCCATCAAAGTGAGGTAATGATGGTGTTTGCAAATACTTAGGTAATGCATCTTTTATGAATGTCTTTAAAATAGGGTTACGATATAGATATTTAGCATCTATCTATGATTTATAAGTTTTGTTTTCCAAGGTATGGAGATGCACTTGGTGTTTTAGTTCACCAACTACATGCATCAAAGAGATGACCTCCTGGGATGGTACATTAGTATCTTGAAGTGGTTCATTTAATCACTAAATTTGATTGTTAATTTTAACCATGGGAATGATACATTTAGAAAGTGGATCATAAAGAGAGGATGTGCTCACTTTAACCTTTGGAGTAATGATAACTTGGACCTTACTAGAGGGATGTGAGCTACCATTCTCTCTAGGTGAGGAGTGAGAATTGGGTTCTATTGTAGTGAGGGGTTGCTTGGGAGATTCATTGGTATCTTTATGTGTTAGTGAATCACATTATAATTTATTAGAAGATGTGTTATTAGAATTAAAATATGAATCATTTGACATAAAATAATTAATAGAAGTAGAAACATCATTTGGAATTTAATTAATTTTGAGAGGAGTGAGAGAAGGATTAGAAGCATGAGATGTATTTTCTTCTTCACTATATGCATAGTAGTCACCATTATTCCATGTATTATCACAATTTGTATTTTGTTCATTTAAAATAGAAGAATTTTAAGTATCATTTTCATATTCACTTTCATTCTCATATTCATTTGCATGTTCACTATCATATTCATCATCACTTCCATCATTGCTAGGGAGAGGTGTAGAGAAAGAGTTAATTTCTTTCTAATATGCAATAAGTTATCATTGGAATTTGGAATATGATGTGTATCTATGCTATCCATGGATGGAGTATATGAATTTTATTCATTTTAGACATGAGAAGGAAGAGTAGAAGAGTTATCATTTGAACATTATTTTGAGAGAGTAGAGTTAGGAACACATAATACATCTTCTAAACTATGCTTTGGTAATATGATTCTATTGTATTTATACTGTTATATTTTGAACATAACATTAGAAAAAGGTAGAGAGAGATTAGGTTCTTGGGGAAGCAAATCATCACCAATAATAGGTTCACTTGGAAGTGCATGATTAATTTGTGCATTGTGTCTAGGAGATTTAGGTGAGAAGTATCTTTCCCATTTCTCAAAATTATTTTCATTTAAAGAAGGAATAAAAGAGATGGGTCTAAGAGAAAAAGAATCATCTATTCCTGATTCACCCTCATCATTACATACATCATCATATCCTTCATTACAATAATATTCATTATCTTCACTATAAATGAAATCATTTTATATAATTTTAGCTAATGTACAATTTTACAAATGTGTCTAATCATTGTCATAATTGTAAGAAAATTTTAGAAATTGATCTATGGGATGAGAAGGAGGAATTTCCTTTGTGACCATTTTATCACCAAAGAGAATTTTCAAAATTAATATGAAGTAAATAAATGCACAAAGAACTACTGACATTGAATTTTTGTGATAACCCAAACAATTTTGCAATAAATTCAAATTATTTTTCTAAAAAATTTAAGGGAGGGAAATTTGAGGTTTTAGGACCTAGTTTGGAAATATAGGGTTTTGAACTAGTATTTTTGAATTTTTGAAAATTATGCAATAATTTTGAATTCTAAAAATTAGAATATGCACAAAAATTAAGGCAAAAATCAAAATTTTGAAAATTAAATTTCTGCACAAGAAACTAATGATTCTAAACTTTTGAAATAATTTTTGACAAGGTAATTAATTTGTAAAAATTCCAAAATAGTTTTCTAAAATTGGCAAGGAGGCATGTTTTGTTGTTTGATGACCTAGTTTTGAAATTTGGGGTTTTAAACTAGGGTTTTAGATTTTTTGAAAATTATGCAGTAATTTTAAATTCTAAAAATAGTTTTTGAATAGGATAAATGTAAAAAAATTAGAATTTAAAAAATTAAATTTTTGCACAAGATAAGAAGGAAAAACCCTAAGTGTGGCTAGGGTTTTAAGTTTTTTGTTCGAAGTAAGTTAGGTTCACCAAATGTTTTACTATTTTTAGGAAATTAGATGTTTAATTCCTAAATAATAAGGTTTAGAATATGGGAATAATTTTGATTAAATACAGTAGAATACAAGTTTATATCAATTTGATATAATTAACTTGCATAAGGGATAAGAACACTTATTTGAAAAAATAAGATGATTTAGATGAGTCAGGGGCTGAGAAATCACACATATGCTTGAGACACTATCTAAAACCTAAATATATCTTTCATTTTTTTATTGGATAGAAGAGTAAAAAATAAAACACCCTAGTGTCTAGTGTTATATTCCTTTCTTAGTGCTATTTTATTGATGATAAATCTTTTTAGGTTTTGTTTGTCTTCTCAGTATGACCCTACTTACCAAATTTTAGGTCCTAGGAGTCACTAGAGCTCACTATAGGTTTATTTCAATATTTAGCACCTATATTTGTCTACACACATGGAAAATAAAAAATAAAAAGTAAAAGGGGGAAAAACTAGGTTATGGTAATAATGATAGCATAATAAAGAACCCCTATTGTTCTAATTGATACCTACATTAACCCTCAAGCTAGGGCCTCATGTATGATGTAGTTCTCCCTTAGGGAATGTGCATAATCAATGTGCATGATTGATGCAAGAATGAATTTAACCTAGGCCCTTCCTTGATCAATCATGAAAATCTATGTGTGATTCAGAGAAGCTGAGCTATACTATTGATTGATTTGATTAAGTCTAATGTGCTAAAATAATAAGTGATAGATATAAAATGTCTTATTTAGTCCTTTATATAGGAGACTAATTATTTAAAATTTGGGAGTTTTATTTGTATTTTACCAATGCTAGGAAAATTAAGAATGAATCAAATAAAAGGGGTAAGACTCATCATATAAAATAAATTGACCATTGGGACCAAAATTTCTCTTAGACAACAGTGCCAAAAACTAGACACCCTAGGTTTCAACATTGTAGTCCTATTTGGGCACTATTTTCTAGGGGTTATGGGACCTAAGGGATGGTCTAGACCTAAAATATGTATCTGGGTCTGAAAGTTTTAAGTTTGGAAAGCTACAGATGACCAAGGATAAGCAAAATGATGCCTAGGTAATATAGCAAGACTAAGACAAGTCAGATAAAAAGATATGGCTACATGTGAATAAAAGCTCATATTATCCGATCAGAATCTCTTATAAAATGTCTATGAAAACATATAATATGTGTGTTTTATTGACCAATTTATGGTGTATATAGATACATTAATTTAATAACTAAATGGTAGCATTACAAACCTATAAAATACTCTTGCTACATACACCACTACGTGTATAGATTTTAACATCACATCAAGTATTTATAAATCATTTAATTCCTACTTCTACTTACATATTTGGATAAAAAATACCCCATCATAAATCATAGAATTATAAATATAACATTTCAATAATCCCATTTGCATGTTAACTTTTACAACACAAATACATTAAATTATTATAATGTAACTGCTACTGGTACTCACCAACCTACACTATGACATAGTCAATAAAGGGGTTAGTTTATGTTGAGAAAGAGACTTATCCCTCCTAAATAATTCATTTTTTTCAAAATTAACAGACAAATTAAATAAAAAAATAATCTACAAAACATAACATTATAATGATAACTTACATACCAAGCAATAATAAGGGTTGATCTTATCAAAATAAAAATTATCTAGTTGTTACCCAAGTTCATCATCAGCCAATGTAAATAATTAAAATTTTATTACCATAAAAACACAATATAATAATATAAAATGCTAAATAATCAAATCACACTAACACAAACAATACTACCATTTCAAAAATAATTACACAAACATTTAATTTCTAAACTCCCATTTAAAAATGATATATATAGAACCAGGATTTTTTAATTGAATTCTAGTCATAGTTTTATCTTAGTACAAGTCAAGGAGCTAATTCATGATACACCTATTGAAGAGAGGTCAAGACACATACATAAGCAACCCATGAGTGTAATCCATAAAATAAAATAAAGTAACATGTCTCCACTTAAATACCTATTTCCACCAATATATATGCATTTACATATTTAGTAATTTGAATAGATTTAGTAATCTACACTTAATACTTAACTCCAATTATATTGAACTATACCAAAATCTAACACAAATAACTTAATGAGATGAAATTCAATGTTAAGAGGACATTAATCTCAATCTTACATTCTTATAAATGCATAGGCTACTACACACCTACACCATCTCCCTATAAATAATCATATAATTCTAGTTTTTATACAAATCCATATTTATGTATATTTATATTATTATAGATAATATTACTTTTGATATATCCCCATATATGTATATGTATATAGGTTTATGAATTTTTCCAAGTATGAATATTTTAGGCCTTAACTCAACAAGACTACCATGAACTTGAACTTTTAATATCATCTAGACTTCATGCGCAGTTTGCATATGTATAGGTTATCAAATTAAACTCTTTGATCCTTAGATACCAAAATCCATACTCCATAGTCCCCTTTATATACTTGAGTATCCTTTTTAATGTTGTAGATGATTTTCCTTTAGATCTTCTTGAAACCTTCGCATAAAACCTATTGCTTGCATGATGTCATGTCTAGAGGAAGTGGTGTATATAAAAATTCCAATCATTGACCTATATGACATCTAATTGACCTTTATAGACTCATATTTCTTTCTCAACTTACACCCTATGATAATAGGTGTACTAACTACTTTTCAATCTTCCATTTCAAACTTCTTCAACATCTCTCTTATCTACTTGGCTTATGAAATGAATATACCTTTTTTAGAATGAGTGATTTTCAACCCAAGAAAGAATGATAGTTCTCCTATCATGGACATCTCAAACTCTTTCTTCATCACCTCTACAAAGATATTTTTCATGTTCTCATTATTTCCACCAAATATGATGTCATCCATATGGATACGTATTTAACCTATCATACCAAGCTCTTGGAGCTTTCTTTATACAATAGAGAGCCTTTTTGAATTTGTAAACATAGTCCTTATCATCTGATAGTGAGAATC
The DNA here is from genome assembly GCA_037957365.1 of Torreya grandis. Classification (NCBI taxonomy): domain Eukaryota; kingdom Viridiplantae; phylum Streptophyta; class Pinopsida; order Cupressales; family Taxaceae; genus Torreya; species Torreya grandis. The sequence goes on along the minus strand of JARHVA010005964.1, from coordinate 98,350 downwards.
CATCAAGTTTCTCTATGTACACCTCCTCTTCCAAATTCCTATTCAAAAAGGTATATTTTACAACCATCTAGTATACTTGAACCCTTTGAATCCTGCATATGTTAGAAATAATTTGATGGCCTCCAATCTTTCTACTAGTGCAAAGGCCTCCTTAAAATATATCCATTAAACTTGTTCATATTCCTTTAATACCAATCTATCCTTGTACCTAGTGACTTCTCCATCTTCATTCAACTTGTTTCTAAACACCCATTTTGTGTTAATGACATTCTTGTCTTTAAGCCTAGGAACTAGTTCCCAAGTCTCATTCTTCTCTATTTGGTCTAACTCCTCATTCATAGCACCTATCCAAAATTTATCTTTAATTTATTTTATAATATTATTAGGTTCAATCTTAAATAATAAATCAATATTTTATTGATTTAGATTACTTACCATTTTTCACCATGTTTGCATACCTACATTCTTATTTCCAATAATTTGAGATTCAGGATGATATCTTTGAATTTGTCTTGAGGGGCCTTTTGAGTTTTGTCTCTCCTCAACTTCTTCCTCATTAACCTCTATAGTTTCCTCTTCATTCTTGAAGTCCAGATTCTTTAATGTATACCTTCATTGTGAGTGTGATTTTTTTGTCTCATCAATCTTCACATTGGTATTTTTCACTATCTTCTATAACCTCTTGTTAAAACATATATAGGTTGAGCTCATTGATGATTATCCTAAGAATGTACCTTCATAAAATATATAATAAAACTTTCCTAAGTCCTCATCATCTCTTTTGATGGAGAATTTTATCCTAAACATTCTAAAGTGTTTTATATTAGCAGGTATACCCTTCCACATTTAATAAGGAGTATTATTTATATTAGTCCTTATTTGTCCTCTATTCAAAATGTATATTGTAGTTCTTACTTTCTCTCTCCAATATCCATCAAATAATATAGACTAATTTATCATAGTTCTATCCATCTCTTAAACTATCATATTCTTTTTTTCCACTACCCCATTCTGCTAAGGTATCCTAACTACTAAGAATTGTCTCCTTATTCCATGAACCTCACATAAGTCATCAAACTCATTGGATCAAAACTATCCTCCTATATCAAATCTTAGGCACTTGATCTTCCCATTATTATCATTCTCAATAAGATCCTTGAATGCCTTGAACTTTTCAAGAGCTTATAACTTTTCTTTCAAGAATATAACCCAAGTCATTCTTATGTAGTCATCTATGAGTAACATGAAGTAGTTATCTCCTTGAATTATTTGAATTATTTTGGGTGCACATATATTAGTGTGTGTTAATTATAAGGTTATTATATTAGATTACTTCATATACTTGAGCCTTTTTCTAGTCTCTTTACCATGTTGACATGCCTTGTAAAGTATGTTTGTAGGTTTGGTGATCTTAGACATGTTCTTCATATAGTTTTTAGTACTTATCTTGATTATATTGTCAAAGTTTAGATGACCTAACCATATATACCATATCAAACTTTCATCTAGATTAATCATAAATAATTTCTCCTTTTTGATCTTATTGAAGACATATAGACTGTTCTCAGTCCTCTTAGTATTGGCAATTAGCCTTCCTCATTTGGCTCACCTTATCTCACACCTTTTATCATTAAAGGTTACTATGTGTCATTGATTCCACATTTAACCTACACTAAGCAAGTTATGTTTAAAATATTCCACATACAACACATTTTTTTTGTCTTGATCTTCTCATTGTCCAAACTCAAGACACCCTTGTCAACTATATTATTAGTTGTGTTGTCTCAAATATTTATTGTTCTTGCAACATTCTTCTTCAATAAGATGAACTTATTTCTATCTCTTGTCATGTGGCTTGAGAAATGACTATATATATATATATATATATATATATATATATATATATATATATACCATTTCATGCCTTCATCTTGAATTTGAAAGGTAGTCTGAGCTAGCATTGAATCCTCTTTAGTATTCTATTCCTCTTTATAAAATAGTCCATTTTGACTTTTGAGCTCAAAATGATCAATCCTAACTTCATTTGGTTTCCATACTAATGTTTGACATTTCTCATGCACTCTATGAGATTAATAGTTCTTTTTAAGTCTTGAGGGTTTTTTAACTCTATTAGAATAGAATATTTAAATGTGTCATATATTATGATCAATGTATAAAGTAATATTTCTATACTTTATTATTGACTGATCACTCCTTTTCCCATGGTCCCATGATAACTTATACTTTATTTCATTGGGTTATTTGATTGGTATTTTCATTTTGGTACTCTTAATTTTTTTTGACTTCTCACATTATCTCTCAAATGTATTCATCTTGTCTATGATATGCTCATGCTCAACCTTCAATAAATCTAGATATGTCTTTAATGGGTCATATTCAACTTATTTTGATCTAAACCTTATATTGACACCTTCTATCTAATTCTTAGGATCCTTGATAGTCTTATTTTGATGCTTCAAATCATCAAGGGCACTTATGAACTCAGCTTCAAGGTCTAATTTAGATTCTCCTTCTTCACTATCATAGTAGACTTCATCATACATGTTATCTTCTTCCTTTTGATCACTAAGCATATTATACTTCTTAGGATCACCTTCAATCTATGAGGATTGATTTAAAATATCAAGATATGATATCAATTGTTGGAATAACAATGACTAAGATTGGGGGTGAATTAGTCTTTAAAAGTTTTTATAACTTTTAATTTATCATTCATGAACCATCAAAGTAATATATTGAACAATAAACACATTAAGAACCATCTATATAAGCATAAGATAAAATTATAACACATATAATAATTATTTAAGTGGTAAACCCTCAAGGGGAAGAAAATCTAATAATATTTTCAAATGGACTACAATATTATAAGAAAAAAACCAAGTTGTAGTGAGGCACTAACTTCACATGGAGCACCAATCCCAACTAGCCAAGCACCCACTTATAAGGAGGCACCAATCCCCTAGATGAATCAACACAAAATCATCCACCTCATTACATTTATTACCTTAAAAAAATTATCAATCAACTCATGATGATCACTTATTCATCTCTTCATATTCTTATCCCTCTCAAGTTGCCTTCTAGGCCTCTTCACTCAATTAGGTCTCTTTAAGACTGATTATGTCATATGACCTTTTGATATTCATCTAAATTACCCATATTATATCTTCATTATAATCTATATACACTATTTTTATGGTCTAAAATATCTCCCTCAGCTCCTCAAAGTCTTATTTCATTCACTTTCATTATCAATCTTTGTAACTTATCAATTAGGCCTATTAGGCCTTGTTCTTATACAATCTTCTAGCTCACACACCTCTTGGTAATCCACATCCACTTTCACATATGGAATACCCTTAAATTAGGTCTTATAATAATTTTAATACATTAATAAATCAATAAAATAGGCTGGTCAAGCATAAAATACAAAAACCTCTTTTAAGCCTCAATGAGACCTAATTTAATTAGGCATTCATTAGTGCATGTTACCCTTTGATCTCCTCAAAACACTTTAAATTTTCATAAAAATTATTAAAACGTCATATTACACTAAAATATACCCATAATAATATTATATTATGTCCATGACACTTTTTAGCTCTAATCACCACTTGAAGCACACCATTAATATTGTTTACATTAGGCCCTCATACACGTAGAAAGGTTTGTCTTGAACAACTAAAGTTAGCACAATGTTTAGCCACAAAAACATGAAAATAAATCATATTAAAAAAAACTATAATGCCGTAAAAATTTCACCAAGTTAATTATACTTCATTACACATGGCAAAAGGACTTAAAAACACTCCTACAACTTGCTCACATACAACTGCCAATTTTCCTCAAAGACTAGCCATAGTGACTCAAACCTCCAACACCTATATATAAATATTCAATGAATTTTTATGCATGTATATTATCCTAATATATAATTACACAATTCTTAGATAAAAATATAATATGTTCAAATGGTAATATTGGTCTTACAGACCAATCTCATAACCTTATATCTCATTGTCTCATTTGAACCAGATAGGTCAACTTGTAAGAATTTTTTTTAATATAACCACTGACCTGAAAAACTTATATTAAAAATTATCATGTCTTATAAAAATTTCCCTTCACTTTATTTCATAAATATTTCATAATAACACATTCCTAATCATGTTCTTACTATTGCATGGGTTTCTCACTATTTCCACCATTAAGCTTGTTAGTGACTGGATAACTTGGATGACTATTTTAACAAACATGATGGATATATTATATCCTAAAACCTTCATGGATATGAAACTTGAGTCTCAATATTCATCTTCCATTCATTTTCATAATTTGACTAGTTCAACTATGGTTATTATAAAAAATCTCTAAGAAATTAGCACTTTATTTTAGGGTCTACTCACATAACTAAAAACTAAAACACACTTGGAGGTGCTTGGGAGAGTTTAATATAACATCCAATATCTTACTTGAGCATATAATTCCATTATGGTCACTTTTGATCAACATCTTCAACATCATGTCCTTATTAGGGTTATAAGAGAGTTTAAACTTATTTCCATTCTTAACAATTTTTTATATATCATAGCCCTTAAATACAAAAAAAAATGCTTGTATTTTTTATTTAGGACCATTCCCCATTTAAATTTAATGCCTTAAGTTCAATTTAATATGTTTGATGAGCTAATGAGCATAATAAAAAAACTTCTTAGGTAGAGAAACCTTCATTTTATGCACTTGAGAGACCTTAGAACACATTTTCATGCCTTATCCTTCAAAATTTGACCTAAAAATTTATGAAAATGTTCAAAATAACTTAAATTACCTTTTTAAATTCTTCTCTACTTATACTTTCCTTAAAAACTGATCCTGATACCCCATTAGGCTACTCTCTCTCTCTCTCTCTCTCTCTCTCTCTCTCTCTCTCTCTCTCTCTCTCTCTCTCTCTCTCTCTCTCTCTCTTAGACCTTGCCCTGCAAACCACATTAGGCCTAAAAAATGACCTTCATACCTCTTTATATGCACTCTTCATCACTATTAAATACTAAATAAATCTCATACATTATTATAAACTATCATACATCATTCATATGGCTTTACAACATATCATTATGACTTATTAGACTAGGTAGGGTCCAGGAATGGTCTAAGTGCAGACTTGGTCTGAAGGTCTTACCCTTGTAGGCTTACCCTTAGACTCTCATGAGTGTTCAAATACATTATATACATGATAAATAAACCTCATAAAACCACTCAATCTTTTGTGTTGGTATCTCATCAGTCCAACATGCTCTTTCATGCACAAGACTAGGACACCTATGCACATATCTTCTTAAGACACTACAAGGTTCAAGCACTTGACAATTTTGACAACAAGGACCTTCCATTTTGACCTTAACATCACTCATGAATTCATAAGAACATATACCAATCATATATTACACTCTCAAAATCATTGTAATACTGATCAATATTTTATCGTATGGCTACACTCTTCAATTACTTCTTAAAGACCTTCTTATAAACCTCTGACATCAATGACAATATCATTGATAAACCTCAAAAATAAGAAAAATTATCAAAAATCTCCCCCTTTATCATTTATTTCAAAACACACTAGAAATTGATCATTATTATCTCCCCATTTTGATCTTTCTCCCCATTTGACATAAATGACAAAGTAATGTATGCAACTCCTTGTAACTAAAATACGCAACACATAGGACTATGGTTTTATGAGACACAATACAAATATGATACCCTTATCTCCATGCATACCTTCTTGATAAAACTCACATTTTATTGGAGATAATGAACCTAATTATCTCCCCCTAAGTATTTGTATTATTTAATGATTGTTAGACGCAAAATTACACCCATTTTCTATCTTAGGTATTTAAATGTTACCTCAGAAGTGGTTTGGTCAAAATGTCTACAATCTAATCCTATATAGAAACATATTCAAGTATAATAATTTGTTCACTTACCTTATCTCTTATAAAATGATAATGGGAATATGCTTAATCCTTGAGTACGTGATTGGGTTCTTTGAGACACTTATAACACTTGTATTGTCAAAATAGATAGGGTTAAGACCATCATGCTCCACCTTGTAGTATTTTAGGACTTGTCTCATCCATAGGACCTAAATACAACATGAAGATTCTAAAATTTACGAAACCTTATAAGTGTATAATGTTATTTATGGTTATTTCTTACTTAACAGTGAAACTAGGCACCCACCTAAGAATAAGGGTCCTCTACTAGTACTTTTTCTATTAACTAGATGTGATATCCCCTCTAAACAGGAAATATAGCAACACAAAAAACTCTGAACAAGATATAACTTCTATTGAATAAATTCAGAAAGATCAGAATAATATAGTCTCTTAATAGCAAATTACAGATCGTATCACTTGTCCTTCTAAACTATTACAATTGTAGTCCTTTCTTATGCATATAAATATGAAATACAGTCTTAAAAACCCTGACTTAGCAAAACTGGAAGTGAAAATTGGATTCTGGATGGTCTCGGCCTGCTGTGTCAAACACACAATTGCTGGCGTCGGTCGATAAACTACCGACGTCGGTCACTTCAGGTTGACTTTATACCGACGTCGGTCTTCAGTCGACCGATGTCAGTCACTGGAAACCCTCTGTCTGCCGAGGTCAGTTCCTGAGCTGATCTGTACGGACTTGTACGGACTTTATACGGCTACCAATTAAGCACAACTTCCCTGTTTCAACCCCTGATCTGGAAATATACTTTCTAGCACAGAAGATCTCTAGCTGTATAATTTATTGAATCAAAACAAGAATAAAGAAATACCTGGAATATCTGTAATAACTTCTATGTGAAGTTATCTCTCAACCTTGTAAATTCTATAATAACTTCTGGATGAAGCTATCTCTCAATTTGGCAATAGATCAGCTGATATTTCACAGCCTCTTAATTGCACACACTGAAGAGGGAACGTTCTCCAATGCAAATGGAATCCTTGAACCCTAGGCTCAGTCTTCACAGAAGAAATTCTTCAATTTTCAATAATCAATAATCTATGCATACCAATAATGGCCTCCATGTGAAACCCTTATACCCTCAAAAGATATGCTTGCCCTAATTAGGGTTTTCTTAAATTAGCATTAGGGTTTCTAATTTAAAATTAGAGAAAATAATTAATAATTAATTAATTAATTATTAATGAGACCAAATAATTAATATTTGATTAAATCAATCAAATATTAATATCTCCCTCAATATATGTCGGATCCTCAAACCGATCGAAGCAGGTGAATCAGTGAGTGATTCCGCACATGACCATACCAAAATAAAGGTGCTCCACTGCATATCAAATATCTCTAAAAAGTAGGAGCTCAGGCCCAATGCATCTGAAATAACCTGAATGAAAACCAAATGTAGAAATTCTATGAATCAAAGTCAATCCAAGCTCCATTATGACCCTCTATCCATCCTATTAGCCTACGAAGGTCATATAATAGGCTAATCATCAAGACTGTCAATGTCCATGAAAAAGGGGACATGACAATCCGCCCCTCTAGAAATTGCTTGTCCCCAAGCAATCTCGAAACAATGAACTACTCGATCCACCTGGATCCCAAAGGTAGTTATGCTCTGCACTGCTGTGAATCAATGCAAGTACCCGTAACATCAATAGAAGTAGAACAAAGAGGAACCCATAATCAAATTGGCGAATGCAACTCAACCAATCTCTGAAATCACAACTGCCCTGGATGTGTCGATATTGTAGACTGTGTACTTGGAAACTACAAATCCCATCTACAAAAGATGGTGTTAATCCATCCCATAACTAATCCCTCTATAATGGTGGCATAACCAACTGTACCATACTGTCAAATGTGTGAGAAGAATCAATCTGGAGACTCGACTCCACTGGTATCCCAAACTCCTCAAAATCAGGTACTCCCAAGTCCTGAATATGTGTGTGAGCCTCAATGACATGCTCCTCATAAGCAGCTATAGAAACATACTCATCACCCACACTCAGTGTACTAACATCTGAGTACACCTCCACACTCTGAATGCAAGCATCAGACTCATCCTCACTGTCTAACTCCTGAGTTAAACTCACTTTAAGACAAAGCTCATCCACAACATCCTCAACTACTCCTACCTTTGAAGATAATGCAGATAAATCATTACCTAAAGATGTGTTAATATCTCCCTGTACTGGATCAGCATGACTTTCAAACTCATCATGCAAGTGGCTGCATGTCATAGGGAAAGCACTACGATCCTTGGGCCTATTAATTAAATTCTTTAACCACATGCAATCTCTAGGTGAGACGTTTCTCCCTTTTGTCTAGACATACCATAAATCTTCTGCCAAGAGTTTGGAAATTTTATCCTCCTCCTCAAACAAGATTGTGAACATAATAGAGTGCATTGATGCCAATATATTGCTAGAATGAAACTCATCTAAAATATTCCAAAATATTTTAAACATCATGCGAATTTCACCAATACAACCTACTAACATCATAACGTTTTCAAATCCATACCTTGCAAATGTTTCAAGTAATCTTGCCCTCCTTGAGAAATGAGGGTCTCTAATGTTATCCAGCTTTTCGAAGCTTTTTACCATGGCATAAATTACCTCTCTCATAATCTGATCATCATGAAAATCAAAGCCAGCTATGATCCTCATCATTTCACTAATGCAAGAGAGAGCTGTAAGTCTTACCACCTCATCATGATGTCTCAATAATTGGGGCTTCACCAACGAATCAAACGCTGGAAATAACGCTGTTTACATCTCATAAGTATTTGAATGCTCAACCTTGCCTAAATAAGTGTCCAACTCCTCCAAATTTTTTAGAGTGTCATCTGCTTGCTGAAATGGATGATCTAATTTCTTCTTTGCATTGTGCATGCTTTCTTCCAAATCTTTGACCCCTCTTAGAGCCATACTGATAATCGAATTGAACCTGGAACTACCCAACAGGATGGCAAGACATTAGTTCTGATGTGCCCAACAGGATGGCAGGAATTTGGCTCTGATACCACTGTGATATCCCCTCTAAATAGGAAATATAGCAACACAAAAAACTCTGAACAAGATATAACTTCTGTTGAATAAATTCAGAAAGATCAGAATAATATAGTCTCTTAATAGCAAATTACAGATCATATCACTTGTCCTTCTAAACTATTACAATTGCAGTCCTTTCTTATGCATATAAATATGAAATACAGTCTTAAAAACCCTGACTTAGCAAAATTGGAAGTGAAAATTGGATTCTGGACGGTCTCGGCCTGCTGTGTCAAACACAGTCACCGGCGTTGGTCAATAAACTGCTGACGTCGGTCACTGCAGGTCAACTTTCTATCGACATCGGTCTTCAGTCGACCGATGTCGGTCACTGGAAACCCTCTGTCTGCTGAGGTCAGTTCCTGAGCTGATCTGTACGGACCTGTACGGACTTTGTACGGCCGCCAATTAAGCACAACTTCCCTATTTCAACCCCTGATCTGGAAATATACTTTCTAGCATAGAAGATCTCTAGCTATATAATTTATTGAATCAAAACAAGAATAAAGAAATACCTAGAATATCTGTAATAACTTCTGTGTGAAGTTATCTCTCAACCCTGTAAATTTTGTAATAACTTCTGGATGAAGCTATCTCTCGATTTGGCAATAGATCAGCTGATATTTCACAGCCTCTTAATTGCACACACTGAAGAGGGAACGTTCTCCAATGCAAATGGAATCCTTGAACCCTAGGCTCAGTCTTCACAGAAGAAATTCTTCAATTTTCAATAATCAATAATCTATGCATACCAATAATGGCCTCCATGTGAAACCCTTATACCCTCAAAAGATATGCTTGCCCTAATTAGGGTTTTCTTAAATTAGCATTAGGGTTTCTAATTTAAAATTAGATAAAATAATTAATAATTAATTAATTAATTACTAATGAGACCAAATAATTAATATTTGATTAAATCAATCAAATATTAATATCTCCCTCAATATATGTCGGATCCTCAAACCGATCGAAGCAGGTGAATCAGTGAGTGATTCCGCACATGACCATACCAAAATAAAGGTGCTCTACTGCATATCAAATATCTCTAAAATTAGGAGCTTAGGCCCAATGCATCTGAAATAACCTGAATGAAAACCAAATGTAGAAATTTTGTGAATCAAAGTCAATCCAAGCTCCATTATGACCCTCTATCCATCCTATTAGCCTACGAAGGTCGTATAATAGGCTAATCATCAAGACTGTCAATGTCCATGAAAAAGGGGACATGACACTAGACTTCATGCCTAGCCTACATATGTATAGGTTGGAAAATTTAACTCCTTGATCATTAGATGGCACAACCCATACTCCATATTCCCCTTGAGATACTTGAGTATCATTTTGACTACTTTCATATGATTTTCCTTTGGATCTACTTCAAACCTTCACAAAAGATCAATTATTTGCATGATTTCAAGTCTAAATGCAAAAGTGTATAGTAAAATTCCAATCATTGACCTATATGACATCTTATTGACCTTTTGAGACTCATATTCCTTGCTTAACTTATAGCGTATGATCATAGGTGTATTAACTACCTTATAATCTTCCATCTCAAACTTCTTCAACATCTCTTTTATTTACTTAGCTTGTGAAATGAATATACCTTTTTTTAGATTAAGTGATTTACAATGCAATAAATAATGATAGTTCTCCTAGCATGGAAATCTCAAACTCTTTCTTCATCACCTTGACAAATCCCTTGGTCATGTTTTCATTATTTTCACCAAATATAATATTATCCACATAGATAACTACTACCAATTGATGGTCATCTTCTAACTTTATATGTGTGTGTGTGTGTGTGTTATATATATATATATGTGTGTGTGTGTATATATATATGTATGTATATGTATATATGTATGTATATATATATATGTATATGTATATATGTATGTGTGTGTGTGTATATATATATATATATGTATGTGTGTGTGTGTATACACACACATAGATATATTTATATATATATATATATATATATACACATACATATATATACACACACACATATATATATATATATAATATATATATACATATACATATATAAATATATATATATATATATATATATATATATATATATATATATGTATATATATATATATATCTATATCTATATATATATATATATATATATATACATACATATATATATATAGATATAGATATATATGTGTGTGTGTATATATATATATGTATATGTATGTATGTGTATATATGTATATATATATATATATATATATATATATATATATATATATATATATATATTATATATATGTGTGTGTGTGTGTGTGTGTATATGTATATGTGTGTGTGTGTGTGTGTGTGTGTGTGTGTGTGTGTGTGTGTGTGTGTGTGTGTGTGTGTGTGTGTGTATAACTCTTCTTTTAAATCTTGGATCAAAAACATACCTATCCAACCTAGAATACCAATCTCTATGAGCTTAATTTAGACCATAGAGAGACTTTTCAATCTTCAAACATATTCCTTGTCATCTAATAGTGAGAATCACTCAATTTTCTCTATGTACACCTCCTCTTCTAAATTCCCTTTCAAAAAGACATATTTGGCATCTATCTAGTATACCTTGAACCCTTTGAATCCTAGATATGCTAGAAACAATCTAATGGCCATAAATCTTGCCATCAATGTAAATGTATCCTCGAAGTCTATCACTTGAACTTGTGCATATCTCTTGCATACTAATCTAGCCTTGTTCATAGTGATTTTTCCATCTTCATTCAACTTGTTTCTGAACACCCATTTTGTGCTAATGACATTCTTATACTTAATCCTAAGAACTACTTCCCAAGTCTCAATCTTCTCTATTTGGTGTAACTCCTCATTCATATCACCTATGAAAAAAAATTATTTTCTTGATTCTATAATATTCTTAGGTTCCATCTTAGATAATAGAGAAACATTCTCTTGATATAGATTACTTACCAATTTTCTCCTCCTTTTCATACATGCATTCTTGTTGCCAATGATTTGAGTTTTAGGATGATCTCCTTAAATTTATCTTGAGGGGACTTTTGAGTCTTGTCTCTCCTCAAATTATTATTTATTATCAACCTCTATATTTTCCTCTTAATTCTTGAATTACTTTATTCTTTAAATTATCCCTTGATTGTAAGTGTGATTTCCTTATCTTATCAATCTTCACATTAGTGCTTTCTAATATCTTCTATAACCTCTTGTTATAACATGTATAGACTAAGATCATTGATGAGTATCCTAATAATATACCTTCATTATATCTAGAATCAAAAATTCCTAGGTCTTCATCATCTCTTTTGATGAAACATTTACACACAAACACTCTAAAGTGTTTCACATTGACAAGTCTACCCTTCCGTAATTCATAAGGTGCATTTTTGCCATTAGTTATTATATGTGATCTATTAAAAATGTAGACTGTAGTGCTTAATACTTCTCTTCAATATCCATCATATAGTATAGACTCATTTATCATAGTTCTATCCATCTCTTGAACTATCCAATTCTTTCTTTCTACTACCCCATTTTGCTAAAATGTCCTAGCTAGTAAGAATTATTTTCTTATTCCATAAACCTCATAGAAGTCATCAAAATCATTAGACAAAAACACTCCTCCTCTGTTAGATATTAGGTACTTGATCTTACAATTATTCTCATTCTTAACAAGAGCCTTGAATGGCTTGAACTTGTCAAGAGCTTTTAACTTTTCTTTCAAGAATGTAACCCAAGTCTTTCTTGTGTAGTCATCTATGAATAACATGAAGTAGTTATCTATTTGAATATTTTGAATTATTTTATGACTATAGAGATCAATTTGTATTAACTTTAATGGTCTTTTAGTAGATTACTCCTTAGACTTGAACATTTTTCTAGTCTGCTTACCATGTTGACATGCCTTGCAAAGTATGTTTGTAGGTTTGGTGATCTTAGGCATGTCCTTCATATAATTCTTAGTGTTTATCTTGACTAGATTATCAAAGTTTACATGACCTAACCTTATGTGTCATAGCCAAATTTCATGCATCTTACTCATAAAGCCTCTCTCCTTCTTGATCTCATTCAAGACATATAGATTGTTATTAGTCTTCTTGCATTGACAATTAGCCTTCCTAATTTGGCTCTCCTTATCTCACATCCTCTATCATAAAAGGTTAGTGTGTGTCCTTGATTTCACATTTGACTTAAACTAAGAATATTATTTTTCAAACTTTCCACATATAACATGTTTTGTGTCTTGGTCTTCCTATCGTCCAAACTCAAAACACCCTTACCAACTATATTGGCAATTGTGTTATCTCCAAACCTCACTATTCCTGTAGCATTTTTATTCAATGAGATGAACTTATTTCTATCTCTTATCATGTGTCTTTATAAACCACCATCCATATACAATTTCATTCCTTAATTTTGAATATGAAAGGCAGTCTGATCTAGCATTGAATCCTCTTTAGTCTTTTGTTCCTCTCCATCTTGAATCTTTAACATAATATGAACGCTCCTAAGTTTCTTTGGTTTCCATACCAATGTTTAACCCTTCTCATGAACTCTAGGAGCTTCATATTTATTTTTTAATCTTGAGAGTTTTAAAAATCTATTAGAATAGAATCTTGCAATGTGTCCCATATTAATATAGATATAGAAAACAATATTTATGTACTTACTTCTTCACTAATGACCCCTTTTCCCATGGTCCCATGATAACTTATCTTTTATTATATTGGGATACCTGATTGGTATTTTTGTGTTGCCACTCTTGACTTATTCTAACTTCTCATTCTCTCTCTCAAACTTTCTCATCTTGTCTATGATATGGTCATGCTCAACCTTCAAGGAATCTAGCTATATCTTTAATTGGTCATACTCAAGTTCATTTGATCTAAACCTTATATCAACACCTTCTAAATGATTCTTAATATCCTTCATAATTTTGATGTTTCAAATCATCAAGGGTATTTATGAGCTTATATTCAAGGTCTACTTTAGATTCTCCTTCTTCACTATCATATTAGACTTATTCATCATACTGTTGTCTTCTTCCTTTTGATCATTAGACATCTTGGGCTTCCTAGGATCATCTTAAAGCTATTAGACTTGATTCAAAGGACTAGGATTCGATACCAATTTTTTGGAAAATAATGACTGAGAGGGGGGTGAATCAGTCTTCAAAATTTTTTAAAAATTTTACTTTATCATCCATGAACCATCAGAGCAATATAGTGAACTAGAAACACATCAAGAACCATTTATATGAGCATGAGTTAAAAGAGTAACACATAGAAAAATTATTTGAGTGGGAAACCTTCAATGGTAAGAAAATATAATGATATATAAAAATTTAATACATTCATATAAAACAAAAACCAAGTGTTAGTGAAGCACCAACTTCACATAGAGCACCAACCCCAACTATCCAAGTAACCACTTGACTAGGCTTTAGCAAACAACCACTTACAAGGAAGAACCAATCCCCTAGATGACTCATTACCAACTCAACCACATAAATGAATTCATCAAATTTATAACATCTTATTTCTCAATTAACTAATGATGACCACCTCTTGAGGTCTTCACACTCTTATCACTCTCAAACTGCCTTCTAAGCTTCTTTACTCAATTAGGTATCTTTAAGACTAATTAGGCCATATGACCTTGATATTCATCTATATTACCCATGTTAAATATTAATTATAATTTATATACAATTATTTTATGGTATAAAATACATCCTTTAGTTTTTTAATGTTTTATTTCATTATCTTGTACTCTTAATCTCTCTAACTTATCAATTAGGCCTATTAGGCCTTGTTCTTATACAATCCTCTTGATCACACACCTATTTCTTGGACACATCTATTTTTAAACATGTAATACCCTTAAAATATGTATTATAATACATTTAATAAATTATTAAATCATTACAATAGGTCTATCATAGAAAAAAATACCAAAACATCTTTTAGGCCTTAAGGAGACCTAATTTAATTAGGCCTTCATTATTACATGTTACCTATTGATCTATTTGTAGCACTTTAAAAATTCATAAATAGAAGGAAAAATTAATATGACACTAAAATATACCCATAATAATCTCACATAATTTCCATGAAACTTTTTATCTCTAATCACCACTTGAAGAACACTATTAGTAATATTCACATTAAGCCTTCATACACATAGAAATGTCCATCTTGAACAACTTAAGATAACATAATGTTTATCCAAAAAAACATGATAATAAATAATATTAAAAAATACTATAGGACCTCAAAAAACTCACCAAGTACATTATAATTAATTACATAAGGCAAAATAACTTAAAAACACTCCTATAACTTGATCACTCAGAACTACTAGTTTTCCTCCAAGACCAGTCATGGTGACTTAGACCTCCAAGACATATATAGACATATTAAATGAATAATTATGCATTAATGTGATCCTAATATATCATCATAACATTATAAAAAATAAATATAATATGGTCAAATGGCAATATTAGTCTTGCAGACCAATCTCATAACCTTATGTCTCATTGTCTCATCTGAACTAGAGAAGTCAACATGTGAGCAACATTTTCACTATAACCACTAACCTCCAAAAAATTATAAAAAAATTAGGATTTATTTAATGTCCCAAAAAATATCTCCATTTACTTGGTTTCATAACTATTTCATGATAATATATTCCTAATCATCTTCTCACTATTGCCTATGTTTCTCACTATTTTCACCATTAGGCCTATTAGAAACTGGCTAACTTGGATGAATTGTTTAACACACTTGAGGGATATATTATATCCAAAAAAATTCATGGACATGAAACATGAGTCTTAATCTTCATCCTCTATTTTTTCATACTTTGACTAGGTAAACTCTGACTACTATAGCAAATCATCGAGAAATTAGCACTTTCTTATAAGGTCTACTCACACACCTGATAGATAAAAAACACTTGGTGGTGACTAGGATAGTTTATTATAACATTAAATATCTTACCTAATAATATAAATCCATTATGGGAACTTTTGATCAACATCTTCAACATCGGGTCCGTATTAGGATTCTAATAGGATCTAAACATGTTTCCATTCTTAACAATCATTCATAAAGCATAGCCCTTAAATACAAAAACAAATTATTATAATTTTTATATAGGACCCTTCCCAATATAACATTAATATATTAGGTTCCAATTTATAGGTTTGGTGATATAATGAGCACAAGAAAAAACTTATCGGGTAGAGAACCCTTCAATATGTGCACTCAAGATACCTTAGAGTACATTTTCATGCCTTATCCTTCAAAATTTTACCTCAAACTTCATGAACATGATTTAAAAAACTTGCCTCACTTTATTCAATTCTCCCTTACACTTTCCTTTTAAATTGATCTTGAAACCCCAATTAGGCCACACTCTCTCTTTGTTCATTTAGACCTTGAGATACAAACCATATTAGGCCTTAAAACTGACCTTCATGCCTCTTTCTATGTACTCTCCATCAATCTCACATAATAAATCAACCTCATACATTATTAAAAACTATAATACATTATTAATATGCCCTAAAAATGTATCATGATTCCTTATTAGTCTAAGCAGGGTCTAGGAGTGGTCTAGGTGCAAACTTGGTCTGAAGGTCTTACCCCTATAGGCTTACCTTAATACTCTCATGATTGATCCAATGCCTTATATACATGCTCAATAAAAACCATACATTTTCTCATGCCTATGTGTAATCATTATTATCAACCTAGATAGCACCTTACTTGAAGGCTAACAGATTTCTCTAAAACTTCCTCACACCTGGACTAACATTAGAATGATTTGATATGTGGGACACTTGTCCTTAAACTAGACCTATAGTTTTGATGAGGCTATCTCCTCTAATGTATCACTTATTATATTATAGCTAAAATATACTATAATTTTTGGGATGAAAAGGGTTAGAAGGAAACTAAAAGTTAAATCTTATTCTACTATTGGTGATACACCTATATTATGGTTCATCCACTCTATTTGAGCTCCTAAAACACTAGTAAGAGAATCAATTGACCAAATATACAACTCTAAATTACTCTTATGCATCAATATTTCATATATAGGTTTCATTAGGTGATTAAATCACGAGGTGAGTAATGGAATAGGCCTAATTGAAGGCACTAATGAGTTAATTATACTCACTATTACCTCAGTTAAATGACATCAAACATTGAACATGACATACATAAGTTGACATATTAGTATCTAGGTGAGATGAGGACCTGATAAGGGAGAAAATACTACCACATGTTCAAATAAAATAACACAAGAACACTATACCAGAATAGTGGAATCTAAAAATAGTCATTTTATTCATCTCAAAATGTTACAAAGCTCAATCTCAGTAGAGTTCAATCATGCCCAAGAGAGGGATCTTGAAAATTGATTAGAAAGCCTAAATATATATAAAATAGAAGCATATATATCCAATTTATCATATATGGAAGAAGTATAATTCCATTGGTGTTAACTCAAGTCAATATCATTTTACAATTATAAATAATAGTCTTTAAAAAGTGCCTTGATGTTGAAGTCTTTGCATAATCTTATCTTTTGCATTGGAAAGGAAAGGTGGGCCCATATTTGACTTTCAAAAATACCTTTTCATGAATTTTATGCCACTATTTGGTGATTATATCCACTTCAATCTATTTTAATAGTATGTTAATGTCTTCTCTTGCATGAAAACCATGGAAGATGCATGAAACTAGTCAACTAGTCAACTAAAGTGATCAGTCACTTAATAGAAGCTAAACTCCACTAAGCCCTTATTTGAATGAAATGATATTTTAATAATTTAAATTTATTGATATATACACTTTAATAATAGATAATTTGTGTTATAAACTCAATGTGAACTCATTTATTAGTCCTTCAATGCCAATTTCATTTTCATTGCTTGTTCAAATAGGCCTACTAGGCCAATTAGGCCTAATGACCTAATTATTACACTTGAAATCCATTATAAACTATAATAAACCAATGAAACATAAAAATAAAATTATTATTATACCTAGAACAAATCCTCACACCATGGGATAGGTGTTCTTGATAAATAAATTCTTGCAACTCAATCTCCATGGTTGACTAGGTCAATTTTGTCTCATTTTTCTACAAAGTGGTTGTTTTAAAGGAGATGGTAATGGAACCTATAGTAATATTTATAAAAAAATTATGATTTTATAATTAATAAAAATTATTATTCTTAAAACTCCATGAATTGTATTTCATGTAAACTACATTTTACCTCATTTTCTATGTTTTTTCCTTCAAAAACCTTATTTATGACCTAATCCATAAAATTCAATACAAAAAATTAGCATTGATGGGACAATTTCTGATTTTGTTTTATGTTTTAATAGGTTTTATGTTGATCCATGATATTTTTATGGAAAGAAAATGAGCTTTTCTCAAAACAAGTCACTATGAGGGTTTTAGAGATGAATCTTTTTATTGATGATTCATAAAGCACAAACCTCAATATACAAAAATATTACCGTTAATTTTTATTATACATATCCCCTCAACTTCCTTTATAATTTTTTTTTCCCATGAAAAAGATATGAAAAGATAACCATGTGAAGAAATTTGCCTAAAGGGTTTCCAAGCATTTTGGACATGCTTATGCTCTTAACGATTGTTCATAAAGAAAATAACATCAACGAACCTAAATTATTAATTAATTATAATTTAATATGGGTCATAAAATCATTCTAAGATATTTTTTCCAAACTCTTCTCTTGGTGAAAGATACGAGCATTTGATTAGGTGTCTCGAATGGTTATCTAGAACTACATAATTCCAATTTCCTCCTTGGACTGAAATTGAATCTTCAATTTATTCTCCCTAATTGAAATCATCATCATGGGACTTTTACTATAATATCAATCTCAAGGTTTCATCTTGATTGATAGGAGCTCTAGGCCTATTATGTTTAAAACTAAGTTTTAACCTAAGACTGAGTTTTGATAGTTTAGGCACTTTTAGGATGATATGGAAGCCAAACTAACATTGTTTTAATTAACTTTCCATCCCTATTACCTCTCTTTCCATTAGGATCTCCATTTTTGTCTTGATGCCTTTTAGCCTATCTATGGGGTTTTCTTGCAAACATAGCCTATGTGACACTATATTACTGTGTTCATCCTTTTATGTTTGCATTAGATTTTATATTCATTATTGAACATCCTCTTTGCTCTTAAAAATTTTTATCATTATTTTAACATCTCTTGTTTATATATTAAGACCTCAAATAGGCATCATTACCTCACTTGTGACTATTTAGCATATTTCTTGATGACTGTACTAAAATAGTGAGTGTTTCCACTCATCCCTAGACCTATCCAATGTTATAATAATAATTATAAGGTCATCATGAGGACTTTATCCAAATTTTGGACGAAAATTCCACCTGAAGGTACCTTAAAGACATAAAATCTCTCCCAAATTGTTTCTTATGCATTATCTAATCATGTACTTGACTATGTTGATGTATGTGGTGGGATACTTCATGTCAAATGGAATATTTTAAGATAAATTCTCACACATTTAGTACTTAATATTCCTCTCAAAAAAATTTCAACCATCTCACACCCTTCTTCTAGCAAGCTTTAACCTCAAACAAGGTATTTAGGCCTCACACAATCAGTTTCCATACAACATGCCTATACTATCTCATTATAAGCTTGGAAATGCTTAAGTAGTTTTGATCAAAGTCTTGATAATGCCAATTTGTCATTGATTTTCATAGAAATTCTCAAATGAATCCGCCTCCTTCTCCAATCTTCTTGAGTTATGCTTGTTAATAGATGATTGTGTGAGGATTGTTACTATTGGTTATTGGTAGTGATAGTTGATTTTGATTGCAAGTAGTAATTATAGATCCATTACCTATTAATGTTAGCATCATCACTTCCTTGACATCTTATTTTCATTATATATTTCCTATAGAGACCACTAACCCTCACTTCACATGAACTAGTCTTGAAGGATGACTATACTCTCATGATTATAGGGTTTGATAGAGTTTAATGATTGTAATCTTCCTTGGATATCCATTTATCATGATCTTATAGAATCATAATTCATCTTGGTTCTTGAATTATTCTCTTAAGCATGTTACTTCCTTAGAGACCATTGTGTTCTTCATCTTCCTTCATGCTTACAACATGATTGTGTTAGTACTAAAACCCTTATATGACTATAGGTTTAGGTTCAAAATGTGTATGAATGTACTTGACTTTTTAAACCCTTAATTGACCCTTATATGAATTAATATTTATTTTAAACTAGACATTGACCTCACTTGAACCTTGAAGCATAAAAACTTTTTTTAGTCCTAGTCTTGGTGAGGAGTTAACACTATCTTAGGGATTTATAAGCTTGATGTAGTACTTTGTTTTAGTTTTTATATCCCCTATTTCGTGATTTATAAGCCACTTCCATATTTTTATTCACATGAACCACTCTCTTGAACAAAAACATCACCATTATACTTTGTGTACTTCAACTTACAAATAAACCACTCCAACAACCCTTTGTACTTTGAAACTACTTATGTCAACAAGGTTGTAGATTACACTTTGAGGTGTAATACTAACTTTAGCCTATGTTTATAACAATTCACACTATGATATTTATTATTTAATATTTTTATTACTCCCTTTAGTATCCCTTTGAATCATTAGACCACCCTAGATCACTATGTTCACAAGTTCTTACTAATTTGAATATATGCCTATGCTCAAGAACAAGTAAGGTGTACTTTTGACTATATTTATTGATTGAAGGATAGTATTCATATTCCCTCCCTTGTTTATGAACTTTATAATACATATCAATTTGTATTTTAAATCATCAACTTTTTTATACACCACTATCCCTTCATTAGATCATTGAATTTGTAATATCCCCTTCAAATAGGGAATATAGAAACACAAAAGCTCTAAACCAAGAATACGGTTTTGGAAGATAATTTCAAATAAGTAAATAAATCATAGTAAATCTCTTATCTACCAATCAAATATCTTTCACTTATTCAGATAATTACAATTGAGTCTCTATCATACAAATTCAATAATATGAAATACTCTGTCTTGAAACCCTGGCTTTTTGCAAATCTGGGACTGAAACCTAACTTCTGTCTCGTCTCGGCCTGTTGTGTCGACACACAGTCACCGGCGTCGATCGATATACTGCCGACGTCGGTCACTGGCGGTCTTTCTCTGCTGACATCGGTCTTCAGTCGGCTGATGTCAGTCACTAGAAATCTTTGTCTACCGAGGTCGGTGTCTGTGTAGATCTGTACGGACATATACGATCTTCGTATGACCGCCAATTAAGCACAACCTGTCTGTTTTCAACCCTGGATCTAAAGATATGTAGCTCTAATATAGAGGATATCTATTTGTATAACTTATTAAATCAAAACATTGAGAAATAAATACCTGGAATATCTGTAATAACTTCTGTGTGAAGTTATCTCTCAACCCTGTATATTCTGTGATAACTTCTGGATGACGCTATCTCTCAATTTGGCAATAGATCAGCTGATATTTCATAGCCTCTAAATTGCACACACTGAAGAGGGAACGTTCTCCAATGCAAATGGAATCCTGGAACCCTAGGCTCAGTCTTCACAGAAGAATTCTTCAAAAATCAAAATCAATAATCATATGCATAATCAATTATGGCCTCCATGAGAAACCCTTATACCCTCAAAAGATATGCTTGCCCTAATTAGGGTTTTCTTAAATTAGAATTAGACCAAATAATTAATATTTGATTAAATCAATCAAATATTAATATCTCCCTCAATACATGTCCAATCGAGCCCAAACGAAAGCCTACTAGAAAAATTATGCTAAATGAAGCCACACCAATCTCCATCAAGACCCTCTAACCCTCCTATTAGCCTACAAGGGTTGCATAATAGGCTAACCATGAACTCAAAACATGTCAACTGAAAAGGGGACATGACAATCCGCCCCTCCTGAAATTGCTTGCCCTCAAGCAATCGCTACATGATACACCCATCAATCCACCTGGATCCCAAATGTAGTCATGATCTACCCTGCTGTCAATCAATGAAAACTCCATGCCATGTCCATCCCTAGTACTAAGATAAGCACCCCAACATCCAATCCATAAATGAAAATCAGCAAGCAACTCAAGCAAACTCCGTACCTGAATAATATCTAAATCTGGATTGTGAAGGCTAGAAAGAGTCATATCAACCTAGGAACTGACTGTAACAGCAAGCTGAGTCCCTACCACATGTGATAACTCCTAAACTGCACTCACCTCAAGACCAAGCTCATCCTCATATCTCTCTTGTGTTGGTGCCAATGTGCACTCGTCATCGCACTCTATCATGTCAGGTGGCATAGGCATCTCCATCTGATGAAAAAACATATATCTGAAGCTACTGCCCCATATTGCCTTAAGAATATGTGTCTTCCCATCAACATTAAAGCAAACCTCCATGTCCTTGAGATGAAGAGTAACTTCCTCAAAGGAATGAAGCCACTTCATACCCAAGACTAAGTCTATATCACCCATGTCTACCACATAATAATCAGCCTTGAACTCATAGTTGTTCAAGCACAATGGGAGGTCTCTAATCATACGCTCACACCTAAGAGTGTGACCATCAGCTACCTTAACTCTGATGCCCTCAAAATCTTCTATAGTGAGTCCACACTTCTCCACAAATCTAGCATCTATGAAATTATGTGTGGCTCCTGTATCAAGAAGGGTGATAACCTTCTGCCCTGCCAAAACTCCACAGAGTCTGAATGACTCATCCGACTGAATACTGGATAGGCATGCCTCCTGTATGTGAATCTCTAATTTTGCCTCTACCTTAGGCCCTGAAGCCTCTGCCTCTGCCCCCTTAGAACTATTCTACTGTTCAAAATCCTCTGAATCAAAATCCTCATAATATGCCCACATCACACGATTTGCCTTGCCCTTAGGCCTCAAAGGGCAATCGTGATGGATATCATATGGACCTTTGCAATAGAAGCAAAGCTTCTTCCTACGTAGATCATTAAGCGCTTCATGATCCAAAGGTGGTGCTGCTGGATTGGCCTTTGAGTCATTCTTTACACCTGATTTATCTATGTTAAAATCCGGTCTCTTTGTATCTGTGTTGGAACACTTATGGTCTCTAGATGAAGAAGTACCTTTGAAGTTAAATTTATGGGATGGGGCTGCCATCTCCATACTACGTGCCTTCTTCATAGCAACCTGTAATGAAGGAGGATCAAAGGCTTTGATCCAACCTCTCAATGGCTCTGTCAATCCCTCCATGAAGAGAACTACCAATCTATGCTCAGAAATATTGGGCACCATGACTACCAATCTCTGAAACTCACCAATGAAGGACTCCAAGTTACCTGTTTGTCTCAACTATGCCAGATCTTGAAAGTAAACCTTGGGATCCTTCCTATCAAACCACTCAACCAATCTATCCACAAAGTCCTGGTACTCTATCACCTGGTTATGCTGAAGTGTTACCATACCATGGTACCACCAATCATGTGCTACTCCATCCAAGTGCAAAGTGGCATATTTGATGGCATCTATCTCTGACATTGGTCTCAATGCCAAAAAGTTTTCAAGCTTATGAACCCAAGCTTGAGCTGTCATCTTGCCGCTGCCGTCAAAAGTAGTCAAAGAAAGCTTACCAGTAGCCTTCTTCAGCTCACTGAATTGAACTCTAAGCCTCCGGTC
Organism: Torreya grandis; assembly: GCA_037957365.1. Classification (NCBI taxonomy): domain Eukaryota; kingdom Viridiplantae; phylum Streptophyta; class Pinopsida; order Cupressales; family Taxaceae; genus Torreya; species Torreya grandis. Next base: position 74,465 of record JARHVA010005964.1, on the reverse strand, counting down.
CTGTCTAACTAATCTGTAGTGCTCTCTCCTCAGAGTAACAAAATGATCAAAGGACATCTTGTCCTGAACATGAGGATCTAATAAGTTCCACTCATTAGTTGCAGCCTTGAGGGTATCTGTGAATAGGAAATCTCCTGTCGTCTCTTCTGTTGGAGCTTCTGGTTCATCCTGTATAAACGTAGGCCATGTAGGTCTATCGGCGGTCCTAGAATGGGTTTGTTGGGGTCTCTAAATAATAGTAGCACTCCTGTTATCTCCTTGTTCACCATTCTATCTATTAGGTGCATTCATTCCCCTTATCATAGTCATAAGTGCCTGTAGTGTCTGATTCTTCTACTGCTAGTTTGTCATCATAGCACGGTGAAATTCTCTGGTGTCCTGATCAGTATCATACCTGTGGCCCTTGGGTGGGCTACCCTCATGTTTTTCACTCATGATAATCCACTGTTGATCTAACAACTAGGTACCTTCAAGCAAGGCTCTACTACGTGTGTTATACCTGTGCGGTCCCAACTCTTGTGGCTGCATAAGATTGTCACACCCTCAGGATGGCAAGATTTAGCTCTGATACCACTGTAATATCCCCTTCGAATAGGGAATATAGAAACACAAAAGCTCTAAACCAAGAATACGGTTTTGCAAGATAATTTCAACTAAGTAAATAAATCACAGTAAATCTCTTATCTGCCAATCAAATATCTTTCACTTATTCAGATAATTACAATTGAGTCTCTATCATACAAATTCAATAATATGAAATACTCTGTCTTAAAACCTTGGCTTTTTGTAAATCTGGGACTGAAACCTGACTTCTGTCTCATCTCGGCCTGCTGTGTCGACACACAGTCACTGGCGTCGATCGATATACTGCCGACGTCGGTCACTGGCGATCTTTCTCTGCCGACGTCGTTCTTCAGTCGGCCAATGTCAGTCACTGGAAATCTCTGTCTGCCAAGGTCAGTGTCTGTGTAGATCTGTACGGACCTGTATGATATTCGTACAACTTCCAATTAAGCACAACCTGTCTATTTTCAACCCTGGATCTGAAGATATGTAGCTCTAATACAGAGGATATCTATTTGTATAACTTATTAAATCAAAACTTTGAGAAATAAATACCTGGAATATCTGTAATAACTTCTGTGTGAAGTTATCTCTCAACCCTGTATATTCTGTGATAACTTTTGGATGAAGCTCTCTCAATTTGGCAATAGATCAGCTGATATTTCATAGCCTCTAAATTGCACACACTCAAGAGGGAACATTCTCCAATGCAAATGGAATCCTGGAACCCTAGGCTCAGTCTTCACAGAAGAATTCTTCAGAAATCAAAATCAATAATCATATGCATAATCAATTATGGCCTCCATGAGAAACCCTTATACCCTCAAAATATATGCTTGCCCTAATTAGGGTTTTCTTAAATTAGAATTAGTGTTTCTAATTTAAAATTAGACCAAATAATTAATATTTGATTAAATCAATCAAATATTAATATCTCCCTCAATACATGTCCAATCGAGCCCAAACGAAAGCCAACTAGAAAAATTATGCTAAACGAAGCCATGCCAATCTCCATCAAGACCCTCTAACCCTCCTATTAGCCTACGAGGGTCGCATAATAGGCTAACCATGAACTCAGAACATGTCAACTAGAAAGGGGACATGATAGAATTCTCTTTATGTGCTTGATTGTACTTCTCATGCTTTTACATACTTGGGCTATGGAGTGATGATGATATGACCAAACAAGGTGATTATGATTCATGACCATACATAAAGTGATTATGAGTTATTACCATGTCACAATTATTTCTTAAACCTCATACTCTCTTTGAATTGATCTATACTCTCTTGAAGGTCTCCATTTAGCATGCTCAGCTACTTACCTGTAGGTTGTCAAATTGGGCTGAATGTAGGTATCTTATATCTCATTATTGGTGTTTCTTGAATTATATTTATATGTATTTTAATCTCCTAATTTATGTTAACAATCCCTCATAGTATTTATGGACTTAGTAGTGCTTTAGATCCTTTAAACACCTTAATAGGTATCTTGATCTTCAAAAATACCTACCACTATAAGTTGTGACCTTAAAAGTAGGCATGTAGGTGCATTTTGTGCATCTTTAACCATGATTTAATATTAATTATAATCCTCATGATTTATATTTATATTTTACTCATCTCACTACTTAACTTTGGTTCAAATAGTCTCCACAAGCTTAGAAGAGTAATCAAGTCAAGCAATGCTTCATATTGTCATTGTCATGTCAAATACATTGAGTTATTTTGACCACCAATCTATTCAACCCCTGTGAATCACCATAAATGTTGTTAATTTTGCCTATCAAGGCCAAATACCAACCTATACAATTCAAAACCTTTCTTGGTATCATTATAAACCTTGTTTAGTGGCAATTTTCTTTGTAAAACCTAGTATTTTGCATCAAAAGTGGAGTTTTTAGCTTTAAAAGGATTAATTTATATGTAAAAAGTTCATTAAAAGGTCAAACTTACCTTTAAATATATTCAATGACATGACATTAGCTCAATTCCAAAATTTCATGCTTTAAAAATATCTTTTAATGTGTTTTAAGCCTAAAAAAGGTCCAACAAGGCTCCCACATGCCAAATTTGGCCCTCAATAGAATGGAAAAGGTTTATTTCTTGTTTTATTAATTTAAAATACTCGTTTATCTCTCCTTAATGTGTTAAATTTTGTGGTGTAGGTCTCAACTTGAAAATAAAAGGCAATAAGAGGCTATTTCCATGCATTTTTCAAATAATAGTATGGACTTGTACAAAATTCCATATAGATGAGGTCTTAAATAGGACAATTAGGAAATTAAAAGTATTTATGAATAATTTTATGGAAATTGGATGTATAATAGGACCAAAAATAGTTCACATCTGATAACTTGATGGTTTGCACATAGAGAGTGACATACAGGTTTGCAGTTGGTATGGTTTGGAGAGAGAAGATCCATGTCTAGATTTTTGGGAAAATAAATTAGACTCAAAGGGATTCTTGATGGATTAATTGTTTATATAGATTTTCATCATGAATTATCCATTTAAATTTAGGCTTATTTCTATAGATTTGCATCCATGAAGGCAATTGGTTTTCTACAAATTCTCCTCAACAGGGCACCATTTCAATAAAATTATAGCTTATAGATCTTCTCAGGAACCTAAAATAGCTTCCCATGACATTATATAGGTCCCTTTCACACGTTTTAGGGTAAAAAAAGGAGCTTTGACAAGAGAAGTGAAAATTTGTAGTCTATGAGCCTCAAAAGAGAATTTTATGGTTAGGTGAAGAGAATGCAACATCAAGATTTCATGAGAGTTTATTTTCAGGGACCTCCACCATGTTCAAATTTTCTAAAATCAAAATTTTAAAGGTTTAATATCCAAAAATAGAAATCACATACTCTTAAATCATATCAAAAGGTTTTTTTAGCAAACTTTAATGAAAATTAGCATATTTTGAGGTTTTTACAGAAACCTTTGTTTCATTTTTAGCCTATTATCTTTATTCAAAGAGATATAAATTGATAAGTTATGATAACAATATGTTCATTCTTGTATATGACCTTTCAATTTGGCCTTGTCATGTTCACAGTGCTCTTTCTCACCTCCATCTCACTGACCTTCAACTTCACTGTCATACACTACCTTTACCCTTACGGTTTGGATTATTTTCCATCTTAATTTAGGTGTCCTCATTCTCCATTCATCCCATCACTCCTTTCATCCATCTCCACACCATGAAACCATCATAATGAGAAGTAAAAATATATAAGAGACCATTACAAGCATGAAAAAGAGGATATATGCACCAAGCAAATAACATATATAGCATAAACACAGTGATGTACAACCATGGTGGTAGTGATTGAGATCAAGACCAAGTCTAAGTCAAAGAAATAACATGAAAGGATAAGATAAACTCAATGTATATTTTCAAAGGAGTGAAATTTTTTGAATACTTTTAGAGGACTATTTGAGATCCTCTAAAGCCTATCACAACCACAATTCATACAAATGATACCTATAACAATCATCTACATGGATCAAGTTCATATTTATTATAATGTTTCTAAAACACATGAACATATGAGTGTAGTCATTTATCAAAGAATATGTTATAGGTTTAAATATGACTTGATTGATGTCATAAGCAATAGGAGGCAGTCATCAATAGGGACCTACAATGCCTAAAAAAGACACCTATAGGTCTACTCTCAGGCCACCATTTATAACAAGATTATACTTGACAAGTCTTAAGGACTCTTATAAGCTTATGGAGACTATTTGAACCAAATTTAAGTAGTGATATGAGTAACCTATACATAGAGCTCATGAGAATTATAGTTGAGGTTCAAATAGGGTTAAAGAGGCATAAAAATATACTTGCAGACCTATTTTTAAGGTCACAACTTATAGTGGTAGGGATTTTTGAAGATCAAGAGACATATTAAAGTGTTTAAAAGACCTAAAGCACTAAAAAATACTTAAATAACATGAGGTATTATTAACCTAAATCAAGAGATAAATGGACATAGAAATCTAATTCAAAAAACACTAATAATGAGTTAGAAGATACCTACAGTCAACCTAATTTGACAACGTATAGCTAAGTAGATAATCATGCTAAATGGAGACCTCAAAGAGAGTATATATCACTTCAAGGAGAGTGTGAGGTTGAATACATCATTTTGACATGGTCATAACTCATAATAATCTTATGTATGGTCATGAATGATAAACACCTTGTGTGTTTATAGCATCATCATTTCATATCCCTAGTTTGTACAAGCATGAAAAGTATAGTCAAGCACCTAAATAGAGTTAAATGATCCAATGAAGTTATAGTGGTCTATAGTAGATTTGATTATTCAAAATATCAAGTGATATGTAGGATCAAGTTCATAAATAAGGGAGAGACTCCAAATTAACTCCTACAATTGTGCTTGAGCACAATCATATATTCAAATTGGCAAGAATTTGTGAATATAGTGATCTAGGGTGGTTTCATGATTCAAAAGGATACTCAAGGGTGTAATAATTACATGAACTCAAAAATATCATAGTTTGAATGGATATAAATAATTTATTAGTAAACCTTAAAGTATAACCTATAGCCCTCTTAACATAGGTAGTTTCCAAATACAAAGGGTTATTGGAGTGGTTTGTTTTCAAGTTTAAGTGCATGAAGTATAATGGTGAATTTTTTGTTCAAGAGAGTGGTTCATGTTAATAACAATATTTAAGTGGCTTTTAAATCATGAAATGGGGCTAGAAACACTAAACGATCCATAAAACAAGCTTATAAAACCCTAAGACTATGTTAGCTCCTCACCAAGACTAAGACTAAAGAAATTTTGTATGCTAAGGGTAAAATGACGTCAATATATAGTTTAAAATAAATATTAATTCATCAAAGGGTAAATTAAGGATTTCAAAAGTCAAGTAAAATCATACACCTTTTGAACCTACACTTATCACAATACCAAGGCTTTAGTACTAACACAGTCATGTTCTAAGAATGAAGGAAGATGAGAAACATAGCGGTGTCTAAGGAAGTAAAATTATAAAGATAATACTTAATGTGAACTAAGATGAATTATGAGTCAAGATTATCATGATAAAGGGTGATCCAAGGAAACTTATTGAACTCTATCAAACCCTACAATTATGAGAATATAGTCATCCTTCAAGACTAGTTCATTTGAATTGAGGGTTAGTGGTCTCTATAATAAATATCTAATGACAATAATATTTCAAGGTAGTGATGATGATAACACTAATAGGTCATGTATCTCCAAGTGATACATGTAGTCAAAGTCAGTTATCACTACCTATAGCCAATAGTAGCAATCCTCACAAAATCATCTCTTAGAAAACATAACTCAATAAGTTTAGATAAAGAGGTAGATTCATGTGATATTTTATATGAAACTAAATGAAAAATTGACATTATCAAGACCTTGATCAAAACTACATTAGAATTACCAAGATTATAATGAGATAGTGCAGGCTTATTGTATGAAAGTTGATTGTGTGAGGCCTAAAGACCTTGTTTTGGGTTAAATAATGATAGAATAAGCATGTGATATGGTTGAAAAAAAATTTAGAGTACTATTGAGAACTAAATTAATGATAATTTATCTTAAAATATTCCATTTGACATGATGTAACCACACACATACATAAGCACAGTCAAGTACATGCTCAGACAAAACATAGGACATAGTTTGAGAGAGATTTTATGTCTTTAAGGTACCTTTAGATGTTATTTTCCTCCCAAATTTGTAAAAATTCCTCACGATGACCTTATCAAGCCTATTATAACATTGGATAAGTCAAGTTATGAGTGGAAACACTCACTATTATAGTGCAATCATCAAGTAGTATGTTAAACAGTCATAAGTGATGTAATGATGCCTATTTGATGTTTGAAAATTTAAATAGGAGATGTTAAAATCATTATAAAAGTTTTGTATATAAAATAGGATATTAAATAATTATTATAAACTCTAATGTATAGATATAAAGATGAACATAGTGATCTAGGGTCACACGGGCTATGTTTGTAAGAAAACCCCAAAGGTAGCCTCAAAGGAATCAAGACAAAAATGGAGATTATAATGAAAATAGAGGTAATATGGATGTAAATGTTAATTAAAAAAATGTTATTTTGTCCCCCATATCATCCTACGGGTGCCTAAACTATCAAAACTCAATTTTAGGCTAAAACAAAATTTTAAGCCTAAAAGGCCTATATCACCAAAAGGCATCTTCAAGCCCTATCAAGCAAGATGAAACCTTTATATTGATATAATTACATGGTACATGTCCCATGATTATGTTTTAAATAATGGAGAAGAAATGGATGAGTCAATTTCATTCCAAGGAGGAAATTCAAATTATGTAGTTCTAAATAGCTATTCAAGCCACTTGATCAAATGCTCATATCTTTCACCACATGAAGAGTTTGGATAAACAATATTACAATGATTTGATTAAATATGTGAAATTATAATTCATGAATAATATATGTTTGTTTATTTTTTGTGTTTTATGAACAATCACTAATAGGTTAAGAATGTTTATAACGTTTATAAACCCTACAAGTAATTTTCTTCACATGATTATCTTCTCATACCTTTTGCATGATAACCTAATATTTTCATGGATTTTGAGGGGGTATATACATTATATATTCATTTAAATAATTTTAGGTATGGGATTTTTTTCTTTATGAACCATTATTAAGAAGTTTTAGCTCCAAAAACCCTCCCAAACCCTCACACTGACTAGTTTCGAGAAAAGTCAATTTTCTTACCATCAAAACCTCATGGATTAAATAAAAAACCTCTTAGAACATAAATTAAAATTAGGTATGGTCTCAATGATGCTAATTTATTATATGAAATCATATCAGGTCATAAATCATGTTTTGTAGAGAAACAACACAAAAAATGATTTACAAGGTAGTTTACATGAAATCCAATTCATGGAGATTGAAGCTTGAGACTTTCTATTCATTCTCAAATCATAATTTGATAAAAAATATGCCTAGAAGTTCCCTTACCATCTCCTCAAAAATAGCCACTCTATAGGAAAATGAGGTACAATTAACATAATCAACCATGGTGACTAAGTTTCAAGAATTTATTCATCAAGAACACCTATTTGATGGTGTAAAGAGTTGTTACAGGTCTAATACTAAAATTATTTTTAGGTTTCATGGTTTTCTTGTAGGTTATAATGGATTTCAAGTACAATAATTATTCTACTAGGCCTAATTGGCCTAATAAGCCTATTTGAGCAAGCAATCAAAGCAAAGCTAGCATTAAAAGAGTAATCAGGTAGTTCACATGGAGTTTATAATGCCACTTATTTGTTGTTCAAGTAGATATATCATGCATTTTCAAGTCTTCAAGTCCCATTTCATGTAGATATAGGCTTAGTGGAGTTTGGCTTGTCTTAAGTGACCAATCAGTTCAGTTTACTAGCTTCATGCATCTTTCATGGTTTTCATGCAAGAGAAGACATTCGCATACTCTTCAACTCACTTCAAGTGGAGATAATCACCAAATATTGGTGTAACATTCATGAAAAGAGTTTACACAAGTTAGAGATGGGCCCACCTTTCCTTACCAATTCAAAAGAGAAGATCATGCAAATATTTCAACATGAAGACACTTTTCTAAAACTATTGTTTATAATTGTAAAATGTTATTGACTTGAGTTAATAACAATGACTTATCCTTATTTCCTATATGCCACATTGGCTAGTGTTGCCTTTATTTTCTATATATTTAGGCTTTCAAACCAATTTTAAATATCCCTCTCTTGGGCATGATTGAATTCTACCAAGATTAAGCTTTGTAACCTTTTGAGATGAATAAAATGACTACTTTTAGATTCCATTATTCTAGTATAGTATGTGTTATTTATTTTGAACATGTGGCAGCATTTTCTCCTTTGTCAAGGCCTCATATCACCTAGATACTAATATGTTAACTTATGTAAGTCATATTTATAGTTTGATGTCATTTTACTAAGCTAAAAATGAATATAATTGACTCATTAGTGCCTTGAATCAAGCCTATTCCATCATTTCCCTCATAATTTAATCATCTAATGAAACCTCTATATGAAATACTGATGCATAAGAGTGATTTGGAGTTGTATATTTAGTTATTTGCTTATCTTACCAGTATTTTAGGAGCTCAAATATATTGGATGAACCAACAAAATAGGTGTATCACCAATAGTATAATAATATTTACCTTTTAGTTTCCTTCTAACCCTTTTCATCCCGAAAATTATAGTAGGTTTTACAAGCATAAAATAAGTGATACATCAGAAGATCTAGACTCATCAAAACTAGAGGTATATTCTAAGTATAGGTGTCCCACACCTTATATCATTCCAATGTTAGTCTAGGAGTAAAGGAGATTTAGAGCAATCTATCATCCTTAATGTAGGGTGATATCTAGGTTGCTTATAGTTCTAGGACATCTAGTGGGACACAAGTTCATCCATTGGATTACAAATTTGTAGAATATTGGTCTTAAAAATTAGTTTCAAGTACTCTTATGGTCCTTATCTTAGAGGTAACAACAAATTTTATTCACAATTCGATGGATTTTCATGTATTCTCTAGGATATATTATCTTATAGAATAAGAATTATATCATTCATCTCATTATCTATAGTTATAGTATGATCCATATGCATCTTATCCTCATCCATATGATCTATATCCATTATAAAATCAACCACCCTTCTAAAACTCACCAAATCTTCATGATGATATGGAGGAGATGAAGAAGATAAACCAAATGATTTCTAAAGAGATATTAGCCTAAAATCAAGAACAATTAGGTAACCAATATAAATATCAAAAGTCACCACCTCATGCTTCCCCACATTAATATCCATGGATACCAAGTAAACCTTAGCAAGAAAATTTTCCAATCATGCCCTAGGTTACAATACTTTTAGTACAAGAGGCCCTTAAACCAAAGTTTCTAATTTGGAATCAAATGTAGTAGTCAGATGTTATTATGGAAAGCAAGCAGGAAGTTATTTAGCCCACACCCCTCCCTCCTAAAAATCCCAAGGCATTTCCTTCAAGGAAATCCATACAATAAAATTTTCAAAAAAAAGATGAGGTGAAGGTGATTCAAGTTGAGTAACTCCATGAGAAAAATCAGGCATCTGTGGTAACATCTTTCGACCTTTCTCATCTTATTGAGTATTTCTAGGGGACTATTATGCCTATTCTTCAAAAGGAGTCTCTTCTTTGTGAGGAATTTGAATAAGTTATAGATGAGATATATGAAGATGAAAGAGTATTATATGAACATGATGATAAAATCATCATTGACATAATTATTGTCAAGGAAGGGATTGATCCAATCTCACAATATATACAAGAAGATGAAATCAAAGAAGTTGATGTGAAGATAGAATATTAGTTGAAAGTAGAGTGTGATTTGCAAGAGGAAGATATTATAATTGTATAAGTTGAAGATGTTTTCCATGATCTCATTGTTCACACAATAGCTACCATTCATCATGAATAACAAGATCTTGAATAATTTATAGAAGACAAGTACCAATCAACAAAATAAGATAAAGAACAAGCTGATCTTGAGAGCATGCCAAGTCATCATCTTGATGTTAAATACGAAGCAAATTGATTGATCAATTTGAGATACAAAAAGATGATTTGTAACCTTATGATCATAGTGAATAAACTCTAATTGTACTTTAGCTTCATGATAACAAATCATTAGACTTGTTTGACATATTTCATTTAGGTTATTCTTTACTTGAATGTGGTTCATTGTAGGTTGAGAGAAGTGTTTACATCAAGGAAGAAGTAGTTGTCCAAACTTCAATACACACTAAGTAATCCCAGTTAGTTTGACCAAATTATAGGATCATAAGCCAAAAGAAGTTAGGGATTCATTGAATAAGCTTACCATGCTTTACAATTATATGTCTTAGTTCTTATTCAATGGCCTCCACTCTCTCTATCCATTGGTTGGAAAAAGCCATAATGTTCATCACTTTAGTGGAAATTTTGGCATTAGCTATGTCCTGATGGAACTTTGCAACAAATACCTTCATTTTATCCCTAAATTCCTAGTCATCCATGAAGCTACAATTAGGTTTGGTCACCCTAATGGCCATAACATCCTTTAACAAGAGGGAAATTCTAAATTCAATTTTTATAAGGATGTAGTTATATCCTTAACCTGATCTATCCACATTTTCAATATTCTCCTTTTATTCATCATTATTTTTTGTGCTAGGATGATGTGTTCAAGTGGAAATACCTTAAGGTCTAATAACTTGTTACTCCTTGTAACTCTCGTTAAGTTTTCCACCTTAGCATCATAAAGTGAAATTTTTGGTCATATTTAATGACCAAATTATGATGAAAAGTCCCATATTCTTGCCTTCTACTCATGACCTTTTATAAATTTAAGACATTGATGAATACATTAATTACCAGGAATATGGTATTTTTGGCATTGTAGGAAATGCTTGTTCCTTCAATCTCTTCATCTCCTACTACATACCTTTCACTAAGTCCACTTTGGATTCTACATTGGCGTGGACTATGGAGACATGGTCCTCTACATACTCATCCACTTCACCTAGGCTAGATTTTATCTTATTTTTTTAAGTGAAGAGGGAATATTCACTCTCATGATCTATAATTGAGCTAGACTGGGGCTACTCAGCTTGCCCCCTCACCACTATTTTCATTGTACCTATAGCACTATCAAATTTCATGTCAATTTGTGGTGCAAAGAGGACTATCTGAGGTCTCTCTTGTCTTAATGCTAGTATAATATCATTGAACCAATTTGGGATGATAGTAGGCATCAAAATTTTTGGAGGTGGTGTAGTTGATATAGAGGTTAGAGATGCAACAAGAATTATGATAATTTTGTTGGGTCTATCTACCTAAATGTGAAAATAGAGTTCTTATAGGACCCATATTTATAATAAATGAAGGCACACTCACCTTTACATCTATAGGAATATTGAATGAGGATGTAGGCAAAGGTGGCTTTGGGAATGTGATTTTTTTTGAAAGCAGCCTTAATGGCCTTGCTAATACATGGGAACCAATAGCAAATGTTTTACTAGTTGTTGCTTGGGAAGAAGTGGAACTAATAACCTGGCTAGCACTAGTGCCTAATGAAGATTAAATATCTTTATTGGCATGAGAAATGAAATTGGGGATGGTAAATCCTAAGGAACTAATAGATTATCCTAAGTTAGTATCCACTAAAGATTGAGTAGTGGTACAAGCAATTATTGATGATACTAAAGCCAATGGGGGAACAATGGTGGGAGGAGCAAAAGTAGTTTAAAATGTACTTGTAACTAGAAAATAATCTAGTGGTGAGGTACTTATATTGAGATCTTGTACTCTAAGGGTAGCCTATGGTGTGATAGTGGGAACAATCGAAATAGTGTTCTTGGGCTCCATTTTTCTCTTGCTTCTCAATGTTTCTACTAACAAGTGCCTCCACTTCTTCCATGGAGAGCTCAATGCCTTGTTGTAATTCCTCAAGGTTAATAACAATAGGGTCAGGCTAACCTAGGATTTCTAGAATGGCTCCCATAGCATATTTAGAGATCATTATGGGCCCATGAGAGGAGTCAAATTGACTTCTACATCCTCCTTGCTCAAAGCTTGGAGGTAAGTCCTTAATTCTCAAAGTGGCAATTTATAGAGGTATATTTGGCATGTTCCTAACAAGAATAACATTATCTTCATCTCCCTCATCTTACCCTACCTCATAGTCAGCATCAAACATGTTCCCATGTGTTGGTGGTGGCTACCACTTAGTGATATCCTCCTTTTTCTTCTCTTTATCCAGTCTCATTTCTAGTTTAATGTTATTCTTTGCATCATTATATAGAACCACCTTATCATTCATAATATCTCTATATATCCACTCTTGGAATTTTTTCTTGATGCTTGTATTCTATTACTACATCTATAGACACTTTAAAACTACACATGATAGTTATAGTTTTCAAAATGCCTTAAGACCCCTATCAGACCTTGAGTTTAGTTGACTACCTAGTTAGCCAACTCATCAAGTTACTAACTTAACATTTAACCAAACATTTTTAACACCCACCTTGACCAATTTACCTTCGACACTCAACTGTTGATGACCATCCTAATTGTAAATGGTTAGCTTGACCAATAATAGTCATGTCTCTTCACCTCCTCAACTTCCTAACACAACATCTAGCTATGTGTGAGATAACAAGTCACCAATTAATATATTTTCCTTATGTGGTGCTAAAAAACTTCCAAGCATCATGATCAACAACCTCACCCTCTAGGGAACCTTCCATCTTCCATCTCTCTTTGCCTATAAAAAGAGGGGAGTGGGAGGTTAAAAAGGATAAATCACAAGAGTTATCAAGCATACAAGTATTCAAGATCTCCATCATCCATTATTATTCCATCAACTCAGCATTACTAAAAGAGATATGAACCTTTACTGGATCTTGTGAGGCCAAAGTACTGTTACTCTAGAAAAATTGCTTTAGCCTTCAACCATCAATAAAATAGAAAACTACAAGTATATTAGTACTTTAGTATTGTTATTTTAGAATTATAAACTCCCTAACTTGATTATACCTATATTCACTTTATTTCCTCTCTATTAGACCCTCAACCAAACCTCTATCTACCCATCTACATATTATGCAATTCTTTTCTGATCACCTTTAGAAACACATAAGTAATCACTAATGGTTAGCATAATTGTCAATGGTCACCCCCAATTGCTGATGGTTATTCAACTATTGATGATCAGCCCAACCACCGATGATCATCCTAACTGTCGATAGTCGCTATGGTAAAGAATAATAGCAAGTTATTTTCAGCTCCTTAACCCCAACCAAACCTAACTTTCTATGTTCCTACCTTGTCATAACCCCTTTTTGATTTTTTGAACCATACCCCACCCACGTTAGCATGAGTATTGACCCACTTTTTCTAGGTCCAATAATTTTATTTAACAATAATTCTACTATCTTCCTGTATTGCATTTCATTTATCTTATGCAAGTACCTTACTTTATCATTTCCAACCTGATTATTATCAATAATGGATTGACAGCCTCCTATTAGGTGTATGATTCTTAGATCTAGCTCATGTTAATTAGTCAACTTAACTATATTGAAAACATTCCATTTTTTTAGTTTTTTCTTATTTATAGGTTATTCCTTCCTAACCAAAGAGGAATTCTCCATCATTGTCTAGATTATGCGTGCATCACCAACTAGTTATTTCTACCACACCTATATTACTAGTTTCTTATCTTCTTCCAAAATTAATAAATGATTAGAAATTAAGAGAAATATTTTGGCACACTTGATGGGACCCTAACATCATCTAGGTGCCCCTTTATTTATTTTTTATTCTATGCTCAATGAATGAAATCTAAAATTTCTTTTGGCATAAAATAAACCCATTACATTACATTGATTGCTTGCTTGTTTTAGTTCACTTCATAACTTAAAATCAAAGTAATTAATCATAGTTTTGACTCTTGCTATCACACACTTATCTAAACTACATAATCAATAAACACATCAAAAAAAACTTGAAATAAGGCCCAACTAGGATTTAATCACCTAGCGATCAACCTTGCCCTTTTTTGGTAATTCTACTTAGAGGTCATTATCAAGGATAGAACCAACTCATCTCTCTAGTTGAGTATAAACTCTGATATTTAATATATTTTGGCTAAGCACCTGACACCCTTATCACTATGGTGTGTGAAGTGAGGGGGTAGGCCCTACTACCAAACCACGTACTGAACATCAATAAATATTTCTCTCTTGAGCACCTAAACACAAATTGAAACTAGCCATAAATTTCCTCTTTATTACTTGATCTACAAGCCAAATTTATTCTTCACACTTTCTAATGCATAAGCTAAAACTGATATAAAAAGAATCAAAAGTTTAAACACACTTTTAGTGTATGAATTTCTTTGAATTATTTTCTTTTACTTGGTTTTCATTTGAGGTATGAGTTTTTGTCATTCCTTTATTATTTTCTCACATGGTCTTTACTAGATAGTAGTTGAGAAATCAAACCAACCAAGGACCACCTTCCTCTTCCTCTTCCTCTTCTTCCTCTATGGAGTATACTTCAGATGTTGAGGTTTCTCTTCCTCATTCTCTTCCTCCTATGATGCCTCAAATGGTTGTTGAGGGTGATGCATATTTGACCACATTCCTTGATAGTAACCCTATTTCCCTTCGACACTACCTTAATACCTTATCTCACCACACCCTTGTTGCTTCAATTCCTCCCATTAATCCACCTTTTGGTATGCCTCCTCCTCTTATGGTTGGTGTTACCTACAACTAACCTTTGATTAGCCAAGACTCTTCTTATACCAATATCCCATCTACTACCACCACCAAATCTCAATCCAATATTCCAAATTATAACCAAACCCCACCTACACCAACCAATACCTTCAATATAGGGGGGACCTCACCTTTTATTACCTATACCCCACCTACCATGGGGATATCTTATCCCCTTATTTATACCATTCCCCTTACCACTACGAATCCACCAATTTCTTCCAAAATTTGGTACTTTCCATACCTCCTACCCTTCCACCTATTAACACTAGAGTCACCACCTACCCTTAACCTACTACTTTAACCATACCTCCAAACCAACCTTTATCCATCCCTCAATAAACACCCATGACATCTTACCAATATGTTCCTAATCCATAAGGATACATACCACCTTCTACCTAACTTTTTGTCCCCACATACCAATATGGGGCATCATTCCAACCTTCAATGACCACATACCAATATGTGGCACCTTCTCAACATCAAACCTATTATCCATACATTACAGCCACCTAATCTCAACTGAACCTACCACCCAACTATGAAGCTCCCCAACCTCAAATAGATTTAGTTAAGATATTAATGGATAAAATGTATAATCTTGAATCATTTATTATTGGAGCTCATAACCTTCTATCTTATGATCAAATATACAATTAACCCATTAATCCATCTCTTTCTATTTGACCTTATCTTCCTCAATGGGAAATAGCTAATTTTTCCAAGTTCCAAGGTAAGGAAGAACCCCAACAACATTTGAGAGTATTCCACCATTCTTACTATTTGATTGCATATGATGATGCTCTCCTTCTTCATACCTTCCCCATGTCCTTATCTAGACCAGCCTTAGATTGGTATAGTGTTCTCACTAAACACTCTATCTTCTCCTTTTCTCAACAAGCACAAATATTTTTATATCACTTTTTAGTTAATATATCCAAAAAGGTTTCCATTACAGACCTCTATTATATTAAGCATACAAATGATGAATCAATTTCCAATTTCATATCTAGATGGAGAGGTCTCATTAACCAAAATTCTTTTTCATTACCCAAACCATAACTAATTAAGCTCTTTTCTCAAGATTGTGTCAGACATATTGCTCTAATTCTTTAGGTCCAAAATTTTATAACCTTTAATGAGGCACTTAACATGGCATGTAAACTTGAAATTAGATCCATTAATCAAAGGAAATTGAAACTAAGAAACTATAATTCCATATTTAAATCCAATGACTCTTCTTATACTAAAATTGCCAACCTATCCAACCATCCCAACACCAAGACAAAGGCAAATGCAAACATGGTTGTCTTAAAATCTACTCCACTTCCAACTATCAACCAACCAAATCAAATCAATTCTTACAACACATCAAATCAACAAAATCATAACTAAAACCAAATCACTCCAAGGAAATATACTCCCATAGGGGAATCATATGATTTGATTTTGGATAAAATACTAAAAGCTAACCTCATCCAACATCCACCTAGCAAACCACCCTAATAATTCAATGCTTCTCACATTGTAGCTAGATGGTACAATGAAAATTATCTATGGGCCTTCCATTGTGTCATTGGACATGATGTGAGTAGGTGAAATACCTTTAAATATATTGTCCAAAACATGATTGACAATGGTGAACTTACCTTAGATAATCCCAATGTACCTCTAAAACTAGTCATTATACATCTTCCAAAAACCTTTTTGTAACTATGCACCTTCCACTAACCATGACAATAGCCAGCTGGAATCATCTCATGCTCATGAGGTACACATGATTAATGTAGTTAACATTGAACCTATTATTGAGGAAACCCTTACCTTGACTACTTCTTCTTCCATCTCACTTATTAAAGTGGTATAATCTTCTTATGTTTCTTTAGACAAAAAAATAAAGGAATAAACCCTATATATTTCAACTAAAGAAATCATTGACCCAAATACCCCTCCTTTGATAGAAATACAAAAGGAGAAAACCATTACATCAACTTCCTCTTCCTCTAATAAACTTATGGAAGTGGTGGAATTACTACTCTTTCCTTTTGACATCCAAATAAATGAATCAACCTCCCTTTTTCTATCTAAATAAACCACACCCTCCTTACCTACCATGGAACTAACTACTCCTTTGAAAACCACTCCAAAGGAAGAGATCATCTCCTCTATTCTTTCCATAAAGATACCATCGAACCTTACACCCAAGATAAAGGTCAAAGAACTTTTATTTCATCTCAACCTATGGGTTTAATATTTGAAACCAATAACCAAAGAATCAAACCCATCTATAAACCTTTTTCTAGATTGGTCCAAAATCTAGAGTTTACTTCTCAACCTAATCTAGATCGGGCCACTTTAACGCATCATCTTGGGTTACCTTACCTAAACAAACCAAAAACTTTAACCTCACTTACATCTAACCTCAAACCCGTCATTACCTTAACCCCATATTTAGATACTTATACCTCTAAAACCATAGTGGAATTACCTAACCCATCTAAATCTAAAATTGCTAAATCACCCTACACCTCTTTGAACAAACCCATTAAGAATCTAGGAATACTTACTACCCCTAGCTTGGCTCATCCATATTTGAAGTTGGACTTAACCCCATCAAGTCCATCAAAGAAAGCTTTGCCTAAACATATCAAAAAGGTAGAACCATCCAAACCATCTAGAACTAGACCCATCCCACCCCCTTCTATTTTACATGCAATTTTAGGACATCATCCATATATTATCCCCATTACATATTCCTCCTCTATAAAACCTTCTAATTTTTATCCTACCTACACTTACTCCATAAAAACAACAAAATTCCCATCATTCTTAACTAACCTAGCTACCTCTACCTTCCCATCGATCACCAAACCTTCACCCTCCACCTCTAAATCTTCTACCTCTAAACCAACCATAAGCAAATAACCCCAAATAAAACCACATACCAAAACCATTCAAACACCTCTAAATTACATGGTAAAGCTTACTCCTAAGAAGGCTCCCACTCTTCAAACCAAAAACCCAACACCATCAACAACTTTTGTCAAATCCTATTCAACCATTCTACAAAGGTTGTTGTAAACCTCTTCTTTAACCTTTCCACCCATAAAACATTTTGACCCTTCACATCTTAAACTAGTGTGGTTTAATGAAAATTTGATCTACCTATACCATAGGACACCAGGACATGATACGAATAATTGTAAAGCTCTCCAAACACTTATCCATAACCTATGGGATGAGGATGATTTATTATTAGATGAACCTCCCTTGATCCCCTTACCAACCTAACCACCAACTCAAACCATCCAAAATTTACCTACTCCCCCACTCTTACCTAAGAGTGAGGAGGAATCGAAGCAACAACCCAAACCAACATTCCTCCTTATCCACACCATTCATACAGTTACTATATCTTGGGCCCAATATAAAGATAAGGGATAAGCTAAAGTATCCATACCATGGGCATACCCTTCAACCCCTCAACCCTCCAATAGAACCCAAACACCTTAACCATTACTTAGGCCCAAATAATCCATCTTGGGTTCATCCCCTTTCATCCCTTTTGAATCCATGCAGCATGTAGTGTTGAAATAACTTCATCAAACTCACCTCCTCACTGTCAAACATTGATAGAGATGTTTCAGTCTATAGAGGTTCAAACAAAATATCCTCAACCCTTGAAAGCCTTTTTTTATAGCCCTTCAAATTTTCACCCTAGCCATTGATCCATAATTAACAATAATAAAATGTCATAAATGTGAAATACACAATTGTAATGGATCAAAACCTTTTTTTATAAAGATTTAATAAAATAAATTAAAAAAAAGATTATATGATTTAATATGGAATCTAATATCTTCACATGGAATGAAATATAAAAGTGCAAATAGAGATAAATTGATAGAAAATACAAACACAATTTGATAACAGAGTTCAGCTTAAAAGCCTATGTCTCTGAATCCACTCCAATCGGGATCACTCCTATTAATTTATCACAAAAATGCTTAAAAATCCTTTAAAAGTCTTAAAAATCATATTCTTAGTCTTTAATTTTGATAGAATTATAATCTCAA
Source organism: Torreya grandis (assembly GCA_037957365.1). NCBI lineage: Eukaryota > Viridiplantae > Streptophyta > Pinopsida > Cupressales > Taxaceae > Torreya > Torreya grandis. The sequence continues at coordinate 55,428 of JARHVA010005964.1, read as the reverse complement.
ACTAAAACACAAGATTTAGGCTCTCAAAATACTCCTTAAGTCTCTAAAAACCTTTTATACCAAGCTTAGTCCACCAAAAACTTCCCAAAACTTGCCTTTAAAATTTAACTTGAGATCTTTATATAGTGCTTCGAGCTGTAGGTATAACTATGGAAGCATTATCATTTTATTAAAAATTCCATGGATTGATTCCCATGGCTTAGGCTTTGGTTTTTATCCATGTTTTATCCCACATGTTTCTTGGGGAATACAATGCCATGCTTTAAAAATGAAAACTTCTACCTTACTTAGCATGGATAAAGCCACATCTCAACTGCTTGTCTTTTCTTGGCAAAATTGACTTGGCATTAATGTGGGTTGTTTGGATGTTTGGTTGTCTTGGAACATGTCAAACTTATCCTTATGGCATTCATGGTATTTCATGGTAAATTAGAATGTTTAATTAATAGAACCTTCGATAGTATTTGAGCTTCCACTTGGTATGGTAAATAATTGCATAAAATTATAGTCACTAGGTTATTTAATAAAATTTGCTCATGGAAATAGTTAGGTGGTGGAAAACCATGTGTTTGATTGAGTACCCACCACCTAGACCACTCTAATTCTGACAATTAATGACATCCAACTGGATGCTCCATAGCTCTATCGATGGTAGGGTCCCCCTCCATAACAAAAGTGGACTCTACCAACTATGATCCCTATAGCTGTCCTTTTATGCTTGTCAAAGACCAACTATGAAACCAATTTTTTCCCTACTTGAACTGACTACCATATGTCACTACACTATGGGTCCATGTGATTTGCTCAAACTATGCCACATTGTGAGACCCTGTGCCATTTTTTTCACTATTTAATCTATATACTTCAACACATGATATCTTACACATAAGGGCTCAAAATCAATCCATTCAAATAATTCCAAAAAGATCTTGACAAGCTCTACATTGTGCTATCGATCATTTTGAAATTTGATGACTTCATTTTTGGAGTGTATATGGATCCACCTAGATTAGTCACCTTTAAGGATTTAAAAATACCTTTTGTACATCTTGAGGATCCTGATCCTCTCTTCTTTATCATGGCATACATAAACCAAACCCATATCAAAAGGGTGATGATTTATGGATGGGGTAGCATCAAAATTATCTCCTCCCATACTTATTACCAACTTTACTTTCCCAATAACATCATGTCTAAAACTAGGATGGTTCTTCACTTTTTCAATGACACCATGGCCACTACCTTGGGATCAATTTTTATACATATTCATTTGGGACATCAAACCATTCTATAACTCTTTTACATTTTAGATGGTGAGTTCTCATACAAAAAATTTCTTAGACACCCTTAGATCTATGTTATGAGTTACATCCCATCCACTTTGCATCCTTGCATCAAATTTGAGCATGAGGGTCAAGTCATCACCATACTAACTGACCCTAGTCTCTTTACATCTTGAAATATGACGTATAGACCTAATAATGTTCTTTTTCCTTACCCATCGACATCACCACCAATTACCAATAATTCCACCCCTATAATTGATGAAGCTTTGATAAGTTCATCCATCCCTTCTTCATAAATTTTCATAAAGGACCCCTTGGAACCCATGTTTCAATGTCTCTCACTTGAGTAGTATCATATTCTAGCCTTAGATGCTTTCCTTACTCCTCAAGAGTATAGTAACCTCACCCATGATTCTAGTTATGACCCAAACATTGTAACCAACATCCCTTTTGGGCCATGTAATCATCAAACCAAATTCATATATGGGGGACTCAACTATCCATTTCTTGTTACCAATACTACCCCTCATATCTGATCAATCACCTTTAACTTTTCATATCTCAATAAACCTGCATTTTCTAAATCTTACCTTTATCTATATGATTGGAAGGGTTTTAGATTTGGCCTTTATGAATAGGGACCTCATGAGCTACCCATAATCAAATCTCAAAAATCTCAGGAGTTATTTTGTCTTGGGTTCATGCCACCAGAAGAACCCACCTCACCAAAACCAATCACCACCATTGATGAGGATGTCCCACCCTCACCAAACCCATCTCCCTTGAATTCTAAGGACTTTGATATCATCCCATATAATGTTTTTTTATTAATACCATTATTGTGGTCCATGTGACCTATCAAAAGGATGGTTGAACTAAAACTCTTCTTCTCATCCATCCTAAAATGGTAGAAAATGATTCTCATACGATCAACACCATCCAACATTAGGACGATGATTCCTTTCTCGCTTATCTCAATGTGGGGGACTCTTGAATCCATAAATATCTTCCTCGTGAGAACCAAAACATGTTTAATTAATCTATCATTAATGTCAACATGAGTACTTAGGATAACCCTTGCATCATCAAGATCAAACAATCCTTGAACCCCATAGAATAACAAGAATACCCTTCTTTCCTTCATGACTGTAGCATATATTTTTTTGGTCTTATCAAGATATGCTTGAAATTTATCCATTCATTACTCTCCATAACATTTTCATCCATCTTGACACTAAGCATGTTTGGCAAAAGATTCACAAGATACACCTTTGCATTGCCCTTCTAGTCAAAGAAAAACTTCAACACCTCTTATCTATCAACTTCATCCATCCCATTGATTATACATAATGGGTTTATAAAATATTTCCCATTACCAAACCTAAAGGGGGAACTTTCCTATGTATCAATTTTTATGACCTCAACCTTGCTTGACCAAAGGATGACTTTCCTTTGCTTATCATTGACCAACTCATTGATCTTATACCTAGCCATGAGATGCTATCTCTCATAGATGGTTTCTAAAGATACAATAAGATCTTGATTACCCCCAAATATAAACATAATACCTCTTTCATCACCCCATAGGGAATCTTCTACTATAGGTTCATTCCCTTTGGTTTAAAGAATGATAGCACTACCTATCAGTGAGTCATGACCTATATCTTCCATGACCTCATCCATAAAATTGTAGAGGACTATGTGGATGATCTATTTAGGAAATCAAAATATCTCAAGGATCATATTGATGTTCTCAATATCTTCTTTGAACACCTCATCCATTTCCATGTCAAACTTAACCCTAAGAAATGCATCTTTGGGGTCATTTTAGGAAAGCTTCTTGGCTTCATTATCTCTCTTCAAGGAATCAAAGTAGATCCTACCAAATTTAGAGAAATATTGGAGATGCCACCTCCTACCCACCTTAAGCAACTCCACAGCTTGCAAGAGAAGCTCCAATCAATCTGATGGTTCATCTCTCGATTATTAGATAGATGTCAACCTTTTCACCATCTTCTTAAGAAAGATACCTCCTTTAAGTGGATTAAATACTATCAATAAGACTTTTATTAACTCAAATAATACCTTATTTATTTACCTATTTTGGCCCTTCCTAAATAGGATCAACACTTCTACCTTTACATCTCTTCCACTGACCATTCCCTAGGGGCAATGCTCACTCACTATAATGAACAAAGCAAAGAAAAAGTGGTCTACTACATAATTCAAACACTTATAAAGTATGAGACTCGATACTACCATCTTGAGAAACTTTGCCTCACACTCATCTTCATATCTTCCAAACTTTTCCATTACCTTCTTAATCAAAAAACCTAAGTTATCACTAACATTGACCCACTCAAGTACATGCACTCCAAACCATACCAAAACCAGTGTATGATTAAGTGGCTCATGCTTTTAACTGAGTTTGATCTTGAGTTCCTTCAACAAAATTCAATTAAAGGGTAAGTGATTTCCGATTAGTTTACTAAATCTCCTCTACCAAATAACCAACTACTTCTTCTTGCATTTCCAAATGAGTCCATCATGACTATTTCTCAAGAGGACCCCACCTATCAAATGACCATGTTCTTTGATGGCTCTAAATGCCAACATGGTGGGGGTGCTAGAGTTATTTTCATTCCCCTTGATGGTGAACCTATTCCCCTCTTATTCAAAATTGACTTTGATTGAACCAATAATATGGTTAAGTATGAAGCCCTAGTCCTACGTCTCTAAACTACTCTAGCCTTGGGAGTCAAAACAATCAACATCTTTGGCAATTCCTAACTTGTGGTCAACCAAGTCAATGGATCTTACCAATGTAATAATGATGTCTTCCTAAATTAAAAACAACTTGTATATGTACTCTTATCATCATTCAATCATTACCTTATCCACTCTATTCCATAATCTATTAACATGTTTGTGGTTATAATGGCTTCCCATGCTTTCCAAATCCCATCTCAACCTTTTAGCTCTAAACTCTTTATTACCATCAACTATTTTATTACCCCATCTTATATCCATTCTAGCTTTCATACCATTTGTAATTTGGAAGTATCTCCATCAGACATATGGTACGAACAAACATTTGATTACCTCAACCTGAGTACCATTCCTCCTAACATCTCTAGAAATACCCAAAGAGCCTATGTTTAGAGTACCTATCATTATATAATACAAGGGAGAATCCATTACAAATATGGATTTGATGGCCTCCTTCTCTATTTTATTCATAATCATGAAGCTTCCCATGCCATTAAGGAAACATATGATGGAATCTATGGGAGACATTTTAGTGGTTTGGCTGTCACTAAATGCATCTTTCACCATGGATACTATTAGCCTACCCTTAACCAAGAATATTATGATTATGTAAATAAGTATGTCAAATGTCAACAACATGCTAATTTATACCATGCACCTTCCCATGGCCTTCGAGTATACAATGACTTTTATCCATTCTCATAATAGGGCCTTGATGTTATCAAGGAAATCAATCTTTATTCATCATAATGCCATCAATCCATCATTACTGCCACTGAGTATTTCACCAAGTGGGTGGAAGCCATTCCTCTCATCTCAACTAAAGCTAATAAAATTATTGACTTCATTAACCATCACATCATCTATCATTTTGGTGTTCCCCATAAGATCATCATCGATAATAGTAAATCTTTCAATAATAAGAAACTCCAAGGTCTTGGCAATGCATTTAGAATTAATTTAAGATTTTCCTTACCTTATCATTTATAATCAAATGGATAGGTAGAAGCCTCTAAAAAATCCTTAATAAAATTTTGACCAATTTTTTTAGTGATTTAGGTCAATATTGGCATTTGCATATCCCATTCACTTTATGAACCTATCAAACTAGCATTCAAACCTCTATGGTGCTACCCCTTTCTCTCTAATATTTAGAGTAGAGGTAGTTTTGCCTCTCAAATTCTAGATTCCCTCTCTTTGTATATCTTTGGAAGAGATCATTTTTGAGAGTGAGTATCATCAAGAATGACTAGCATGACTTTAGGTACTTGATGAACATCACCTCATAGTGCTCAACCATCTTTGTGTCTACCAAGAATGAATTGAATGTGCCTAAAAAAACCCTAAAATAATAAGAATTCAATATCATAGATCCCATCCTTAAGGAAAACCAACATGTAACCAATATGGATAAAAGCAAAAGAGGCAAATTTATTTTCAATTGTCTTGGACCTTACATCATCTCCCATAATTATGGATTAGGAGTTTATCATTTATCCTCTCTTGAAGGTAAAAAAAATGTGAGCCTCTCAATACTTTGCATTCGCATCCTTTATTTTGTTAAATAAGGAGAGCTCACTTTTTTTTATCTTAAGCTCATCCCTTGGTTTATAGGATTTTTACCTTCATCTACCTATCCCTCTCCCTTTGAGGACAATTGATTACAACATAGAACTATGTGATTAACCATCATAGTTACAACCTAATCCTAAATATGGATATTATGGATCTACCCATGGCATGGTTTTCATGGATAATTTTCATCTCTAATGAGATGGAATCCCATGATCATTTGTTCCTCAAACCATTTCTTTCACCTAAAATTAACCTCCTTGTGTTAAAAAGTTTCTCCCTCATTAGACTTGTCCATGTATTAAAAAACCTTGCAATCAAAAACAAATATCATTTATGTCACATATTTCTATCATGGTAGACTAATCCCTTAAAAGATAGCTACAAAAATCCTCTAAATTACTTAAATGATAGATTGATCCCTTAATGGATAGCTACCAAACATACAAAACCCAAACTTAGACCACTACCTTAAAGGATGGCTAAGTCAAATGGGTCAAAATTATCATTTGAATCTCCCCACATTGATTAGCTTCACAACCTATTAAAATAAAAGCAATAAACAAAAGACCCTATATCAAAATTAGTTATTCCAAGAAAGCTACAATTAGCTTTCATATCTAGCATTAGTAGACTTTTGACATCGATCAGTCTACACCTAGCATCAAGACATGTCTACTATGGTTATTAAGTCACCTAAATAAGGTGCAAACTAATCCATATAAGGTTACCTTACCTATCCACCCATTTACCTTTCACCTACTACCTACCTTCCCTTTATACCACCTTTTAGTCAAGATATTTCAAGTTTACTTGACACAATTATGATCAAGACACCTATTTATCAACCTAAGCATGTTAATACAAAGCATTCAAAGGTCTTAGTTTCCTTAAGCCAATCTAACTTCAGGTTCATTAGGTCCTTACCAATGAAAATTCATCATGTTTATTTTCTTATCTTTCATTATTGGTTCATGTATACATGCATCTCATGATTCTCATCTCTTTTTCCTACATTTAGTTTGTTATCTAACTTGTTTTATGTATTTTCATCATATCCTTAACCATAATCACATTACATCTCCATGATCATGAGCAACAAACATCAATGATAAATAAAATGTTATGAACTATATCCATGAACCACATCATATATATGAATAAAGCATCATAAACCTTGTCATCATCATATTTACCATAAACATCATTAATAACCATAATCAAGTCATCCATAACATATCCATGATCCTATTTATGAACAAACATCATCATATAACACAATCAAATCAACATAAACATTATATCATATCCATGAACAAAACCACCATATTCTAAACATCACATGCCTAAGCTACTAAGTCAAACATCCTATAAAGCATGCACATAAACCATAAATGAAAAAATTAACCATAAACATGAAAATGAATAACCATAATCATAAACAGTAAATCACATCTATATAGTCATCAACATCAGCATGAAAAATCATCATATACATCATGTCTATCAAGTAAAAGATACATGTAATAATGTATAAACCTCTCTCTCATATACATCTTGCATCATCAATACATAGGTCAATATCAAAATCAAAAACATATACATCAGATAATATATCAAGACCCTGAGGCACCACTACCACTCACTCCTCCACCTACACTACCATCTAGTGATATCCCCCTTGACTTACCTACCTAACCCACTATCCTAGAGTAGCTATAGTTGAACCACCTACTAAACTAGCCTTATACTCTCCATATCAAAGCTCTAATGGCAACTATACTATCAATATCAACTCATAATATCTCAACTCCTTAATGGTGGCTAAGTATCGTGTCATAGGAATAGTATCAAGTCCTCCTACAGGTGCCCCTACTAGAGCTAACACCAATCTTACCATCTGCCTCAATGAATCTCTCCCCTAAGTCACTAACCCAAGATAGATCCTTGATTGATCTCAGTCCCTTATCAACATCAACACCTAACCCTATAAAGTGATAATATATCACTATAAAGTGGCCACCTATCCCTATAACCCTATGATCTACTCTTATGCCACTACTAGTGTTGCATGTGTCTACCCATCCTAGCCACCACCCTATATTGGTGTCCCAATGGGATATACATCCATGGGATACTAACCCCCATCATCCCATCCAAAATCAATTGTTGTATATAAACCTTAATACCATGTATATTTATCCACCACACCAAAATCATCTATCACTACTCTAGTTGGTAGCTCCTCATGATCCAAAACTACATCCTATGATTTTGGCTCTAAAAGTAATAACTCAACATCCTCCCTCCTATATCTCAAGAACACTGGTAGAATCCCCTACATGAGACCAAACTATCTATAAACATAGTTAAATGGAATGAGCTCAGTCTCACCATCCCACCTCATATGCATCCATCACCAGCTCTATAATGATAAAGTGTGATAGATATATTGGGCCCATCTAGGTCAACCCACATATGGCCTCAACATGATGTCACCCATAACCAAACCCTCTAAAACATATCAAAACCAATCAATGTCTCTTGCACCACCACTAACACCTATCAGAGCATAATCTCCCCTTCATCTCAAGAAACCCAGACTATAATCTATCAGAGCATAGCCAACCCATGTTAGTCACAAAGGTCTTAACACTTGAATATGCTCATATGCCCAATAATGGAGCATGGACCCAACACTGATCCCAAAATGTTTGTGTACTCTAAATGCCTAGATCTCCCTATAAATCTAGACTAGTAACACTGGTGCCTACCCAAACACATTCTTCCCCAATAGCATTTCCACCAAAACTCTTGGTAGAAGATATAAATATTGACTATTGCTTGAATTAGGTAGCATGAAACAGGACACTACCATCATCATCATCATCATCAAACATTGGTCCCTTAGAGCCCTTTGGTATAGTGGCCTATAGCTAAAACCACCTAAATGATATTCGTCAAGGACCTAATCCAATCCATTTATCAAATCTATGTGATAGTCTCTTTTTTCACTCTTTATATGATAAATCAGCTCCCCTAAATGGGTAGCTATGTAATCCTGACCACATCTTCAATGAGGATGGTCATCTCCCCAATTAGTAATAAAAATGTGTTCATGGCCAAGTCCCATCTCTTAATGAGGTTCATGATCATGGCCACATCTTATGGTAGGTGTTGATAGTATCTCATGGCCCCTAGGCTAACCTCTTCCATGTGCCTCCACTCATCATCAATCATTGCATCATAAAACTCTATAAATATCTTAGGGACTCAGTCCCTCATTTGGATCTGGTCATGTGAATACAAAATTATCACATTAGTATGCACATTTATTTTTCCAAATCATGATCGGTACCAACCTACACCTACCTTTTTCAACCTATTTCAACCCAACCAATTACATAGACCACATTATCTTTAGACATTAAAAAACACCTACCCTAACCCATCATGTCAGAAATAACATTTCTAGCAACACTCTAATTATCCTATGAAGCTAATAACTAATTCTATTCCTATTAAACACTTTTACTACATCACCATGACCCCACACTCTTAATTTTAATTAAGATTAACCATTTTTATTATTTAAAAACCACTTTCAACAAACATTGTAAAACATTTGATTTAACATTTAATTTCACATTTACCTAATTCATATTTTCATTTAACAAATAAAAATTTCCAGACATTTCAAATAGTTTATTTTCTACCACTTTTTAAACCACCAACTCCCAAACCCTTTGACCATTGATGGTTCATTGAAACATCAATGGTTCTTTAGGATCTTGTTACCCTAGTAATTGATTGCTAGTGGTAGGGTTAAACCACTAACAGTCACTATGAGTGGCCATCGACAGTAAAACACTCAAACCCTAGCCACCTAAAACCTCTACCACACACCTAAATCCAAAATTCAAATTACTTAACACTATCGTGCATCCCATTACCAACCCAACACACCCTTTAACTCTAAAATTTCACCAATTACTTTGATTAATTTCACCAAAACCCTAAAACTAGGGCATTGTAGCCCAAGACAATCATAAAACCCTATCCAACTAATTCAAACCTACTCAATACAACTACCTAACAAATCAATTCAACTACATATCAGTTTAAAAGCATCCCCTACCTCATTATATGATCACTGATGAGTTGAAGTCCATATCTAGTATCTCGGCCATGCCCTCATCCACCCTCCATCTAGTCAACACTCAATCACCTCAAACACATGAAATCAAAAACTCACCAAACTCAACCTTAGCATGCTTGATACTTATAAAAAAATTCCAAAACACACAAAATTCTAGAGCATAAATCACAAAGCTCAATATATCAAAAGGTAAAATGATTTTTTCATTTTCACTTTTTTATGTTTTGGTTTTTTAGGGTTTCCCCCTAACCATTAATAGTCAGGGTGACCATCGAAGGTCAACCCTAAGAACCCTTGATTATCGATGGTTAGGGTCACCCCACTTTTTTAATTTTTAAGCACTCCACCTAGGTGCTAAACTTTATAGATCACCTAATTTCACTTAAACCAAAACTTGAACTTTCAGAGATTACCCTTCTCTAACCAACCATTTAACCACATCCACCTTGATGTTGGCTATTTTTGACTCAAATTATTTACATGTTTTTCAATGACCTTGTAGTGGTCTTTTTAACTACATCAAACATTTTTTCCCTGTTGACCATTTGAATTTTACACCACCTAGTGTATGACCAAACCATTTATGTTTTTCAAGGGACAAATTCTTACCTTAGATACCCACAAGAACACTGACCCTATCTCAGAGACTTCTAGAGTGACTTAATTAGACATTTAAAATGATGTGGACTAGTTGACCTATCACTTGTTCTTCTAGAATCAACCTTATTTTTACCAACATTAGCAACTTTAGTCTTTGTGTGATCTTAACTATCACACTTAGTCATATTTTGTGTGCATGTTTGTGTTTGAAATGCCCAACCACATCTTGTCACCACTTAGTGACTTACCACATATCATTTATCAAACCATGACCCAATTTTGGTTTCACCTCATTAACTCTCAGTTTGAGGGAGGAACATCTCCTCCCATACTCATGGAAATTAGAACTTGAAAAAAAATTCATTTCTTATTTTATAGATTATTAATTCAAAGTTGTATAATAAAAAGTGGAAAAATGTAGACACTAATAAAATGCACATGATATTTCTATTTGTCTAAACATCTTAAGACCCCTATCAGACCTTGAATTTAGTTGACTACCTAGCTCATTAAGTCATCATCTTACTAACCACCTTGACCAATTTACCTTTGACACTTAACCACTGATGGTCAGCCTAACCATTGATTATTAGCTTGAATATCAATGGTTAGGTCTCCTCACCTCCTCAACTTCTTAACACATCAGCTAGTTCTGTGTGAGATAATGAGGCTCCATTTATTACATTTACCTTATGCGGTGTTATCAAACTTTCACGCATCATGATCAAAAACCTCACCCTCTAGGGAACCTTCCATCCTCCATCTCTCTTTCCATATAAAAGGAGGGGAGTGGAAGGTGAAAAGGGATCAATCACAAGAGTCATCAAGTATATAGGTATTCAATCTCTCCAACATCTAGTCTTCTTATAGCAACTCATCATCAGTAAAAGAGACACAAACCTTTATCAAATTTGATTTTGAATCCAAAGTACCATTACTCTAGTACAATTGTTTCAGCCTTCAACCATCAACCAACTAATAAACTCTAGGTATATCAATACTTTAACATTATTATTTTGAACATATGAACTCCTTAACCTAATAATACTTGTCTAGACCTTATTTAATCTCCACCAAATCCTTAATAGAACCTTTTTATACCCATATACCATTTCTACAATCCTTTTTTGATCACCTTCAGAAACAAACATGCAATTATTGATGGTTAGCACAACTGTCAACATTCACCCCCAACTATTAATGGTGACCCAATTAACGATAATCAGCCTAACTATTTATGGTTCACCCAACTACCGATGGTCATTGTGGTAGAGAAGAATAATAATAATTTATTTTCAGCTCATTAATCCCAACCAAACCTAACTTTCTATGTTCCTACCTATTTACAACACCTTTTTTTGATTTTTTGAATAAGAACCCACCCATCTTAGCATAAGTATTGACCCACTTTTGATAGATATAATTATTTTATTTAACAATCATTTTAATTTCTTGTTGTAGTACATATAATTTATCTTATGCAAGTACCTTACTTTGTTATTTCCAACTTGATTGTTATCAATAGTGGATTGACAGTCTCCTAACAAGCATATGATTCTTAGATATATCTCATGCTAGGTATTCCACTTAACTATCTTGATAAAGATCCCCTTTGTTAGTGTTTTCTTATTTGTAGGTCATTCCTTCCTTTCCAAATAGGAGGTCTCCATCATCATCTAGATTATGCATGCATCACCAACTAGGTATTTCTACCACACTTATATTACTAGTTTCTTATCTTCTTCCAAAATTAATAAATGAGTAGAAATTAAGAGAAATAACATATTTATTGAATTTGAATATATTATTGTTAATGACATTATTGGGATCCAATTCTTTAAAGTCATCTTTAGGCAATAGGTATGAATCCCTATGCCTAACAACTACAACAATATCATGCCACTTGGTAATTTTGGTCCTCCCTTGTTTATAAGGAACCTTATGGGGCCCATTTTGTTCTTTCTCTTGAAGACCCCATAAAATCCATGCAAAATTTTATAGGCCATTTCTTCTACATCTAGCTTCATTAGCATAAACCTCAACAATCCAAGAGGGGCCACCATCACTCCTATTATGATAACTATGCATTCTAAGTATAAATAGTAGCTACCCCTGTCTCTCAAAGTTTGTCTGACTTCAGGGGGAACCCTTTACATCTCACATTTAATGATCAACCTATAAACCACTAGGTATAACTCTTTTTTAATCACTCTTATATTGTGTCTAAACTGATGAATATGCATTATATAGAAGAGATAAGGCCCACTTTCTTGATGCTTAGGAGAGCATAAATTTTGACCCAACTGAGTAGTTGAATAGATTGAATATAATAAGTAGCTCATCATAAAAAAGGGGGAACCATTATTTCTAGTGTCATTTATTGCATATATTAATTTATTACTAATAATTTCCCCAAGTGGGGGAATCTATTGGTCTTTTAGGACTACTTGCAGCAATGGAATAGCCATTATGTCCATGTAAGCAATTTATGGATTGCAAAATAATCTATTCAAGAGGGATAGGATAATTTTGAATCCTTGTCTAAATTATTATATGGGAAAGTATCCTTGGTCATCCGTGAAAATATTTCCTATTGGGTCAGTCACCCATGAAGCCAAGACCTTCTTTGAGATGTGCACCTTATCTAAGTTGTCGATAATGACTTGGTTATATTCTATCTATGGTAAAGGAAGGTCATAGTAATTTTTGAAGCTTAGTCATACCATTAAAAAAATCAAGATCCCTTGAGACATTGATTTAATTGTCCTATCTTCACAATTTAACCTCCCAAAAATACTATAAATGAGGTCAATGCATGGCATGACTATTGGCTTAGTTGTAACCTAGTGGAGATCAACTACATTAATGGAAAGGATATTAGAACCTAGTTGGATTATATGAGGAATGGTTTCATCCTCATAAATAGACTTATTAATGTATACATTAAATTATATGCTATTGTAATGTGTATCACCAGATGCTATGGCCTCAAGAATAGATTTAGTATCTTTGAAGCTGATTGAAGTATCATTCTAGAATAAAAAGTCATCATTCCTAAAGGAACTACTCTTACTTGGAGTATAAAGACCTAATTTTGCCATCTCTTGCAATACCTTAGGTAGTAATCAATGTCCTCTTATATTCTTCTATAACTTTCAGTCTCTGATAATGGTGGTTGGGAGTGCAATTCGTTAACAACTTGAACTTTGTTGAATTGTGAGAGCATAGATAATAGAGAGAAAATGCATATAGCTTAAAAATAGAAATAAAAATATTCTTGATTGTGTATCATTTTAAATGACCACTTTGAATAATGTAATATTGATGGTGATCCTAGTTTATACCATATTAATTACAATTTTTCAACCTTACATATATTTGAAACAATCTTTGAACTATTACTTTTAGTAATTAATTATACCAAAATTTTATTTATCTTTAATTTGAATTTGATTTAACATAAATTTTATCTTTAAATCTAAATATTTCCACCTTTTAACACATGGCTAACATCTCAAATACATTTAAGTACTCACATGGCTTGATTATTAACTAAGGTGCCCATTCAGTATAAATCTAGACATGTGGCACCTTTTGATTTATTTGTGGAATCTTGAAATATATATTTATGTGATAACTCATCTTATCTCACCATGTGATGACTCTCAATTCATAATGATCTCTCAGGTGGTAACTTCTAATTTTTATTGGTTGTGGGAATGCCATGCATCACTCTCATAAGAAATCATAGCTTTCCTTACTAGGTGTCTTCCTTAAAATGATTTTAGAAAACTATCAATAACTTGGTGCTAATCAGATAGCTTAGGTGGAGACACACATCCCTCTCAAAGGTGATCTCATGGATCTCAAATAGAAATAGTGTGGGAAAGATATGTGGCATCATCATATAGGTCCAAAGGGGACACACATCATTCTTGTAGGCTTTTATTTGTTCTTTTACCAAGTGTTATTCTTGAAAGGCACCTCAGATAACTATATATTATTTAACCTTGATCAAATGGATCAGGTGAAACTATGTGTGTACCTTCCAAGATATCATGAGCTTTGAATGGATGTAAATTGGTGTGGATATGTGGTAACTTTATATGAACCCAAAGAGGACATGCATCATATTGAAAGGTCATTTAGGATTGGCTATTTACTATTGAGACACATGGTAGCATTTCATTAGATTTTTCATTATGTCAAGATACATAGAGGATGTGTGGTAGCTTGGATTGGATGGCCTTAATCATAATGGTTGAGATATTGAAACATAGCCCCAAGATTTGAATTCTAATGGTTATATTATTGTGATATCTCTAGATGATGCCACATTGCTCATAGACTTGTTATATTTACTCCATGCATCTTGGGTAGGATACGATGAATATTTAAGGTGTTGAAAAATGTGACAAGGTAGATATATATCATTTTAAGTGATAGTCTAAACTTTGACATCCCATGATCTTTCATAAACCACAACTTTAATTTGACATCTTACAAAGTTAAACAAGGAAAAAAGTTAGCTTCTTAAAGATATCATTGCCCATCTTAGGCAATTTAAACAAATATAAATCAAAACTTTGCAATCAAATGCCTTAAGCACTTCATAAAGTTATTTTAATAAAACCTATCAAATCTTGTTGTGTTTAGGTCTATTAGAGAGCCAACCAAGTTTCACTTTTTTAGCAAAATCATATCCTATATATCATTGAACTATATATTGTCACTTGGATTTGTATCCTTTGAGGAGATGTCTCAGCTATTCTCATCTAAGTGTTATAATTGAAACACCTATAGGATTTTGGGTGGCCTATGAATGTGGTGAATCTCTAGATAGAGCTAGTTCCCTTGATGTAACACTTATATATCACTACTAAACCTATGCATGTAAGGGAAAAGGGAGAGAGAAAAATAAAATCACACTATCCTAAAGGAGGTGATACACTAAAATTGTTGATGACTACCAACCAACTGCATGTTACACATGAGAACAAGGGACTAACCAAACATACACTTCTCCAACTTCAATCTCCTCACATTAGTATTTCATTATGAGGTTATGGTAAATGGATAGGCTAGCAGGACAAGATAATATGTCTAGAATGACACTATTGAATAGGGTAATTCACTCAACCTTGAAATTTCTTAGAACACTTCACATGACCTGAAAGAAGATGAAAATAGGTGAGAGAATGAGAAAACATGCTAAGGAAATCATAATTATCACTAAACAAGATCACTCATCCAAGTAAAACACACTATGAAGAGTCATAAAAGATGTAAAAATTAGTATTATTATTGATAAAATGGTATTTAAATGAGTAAGTATTCACCATACTCTGATGGAGCATAAATTAAAAAGTCTAAAATAGTTAGTTCTTATAGAACTTGAGAGAGAGAGAGAGAGAGAGAGAGAGAGAGAGAGAGAGAGAAAGAGAGAGAGAGAGAGAGAGAGAGAGAGAGAGAGAGAGAGAGAGAGAGAGAGAAATAAAGAAGTCCAAAGGTCAAAAAAACACCTATAAAGTTAATAAAATGAGTTAATTATACATGATAATAGGATTTAAATGGACCATGAAAGGTTATAAGAGACAAGTGGCTATTCAAGGCATGAAACTCTTAAAAAGTGGCATAAGATTCCCTTTGCTAGCTCAAAAAGTTGCCTTCATGATTTAGCCCTATCTAAACATCCTAAAACTAACTAGGGATAGGTATAATTATTAGAATGAGAGGGAATTCCTATATACATTCCTCTCCATGCATTGGTTTTAATCCAATTCATATGTAATCTTTCTGAAATGAGTTATCACCATCTATAATCTAAGAAACTCCTCTTTCCCACACCTTACACACTTGGACTCAAATTTGTCTTTTTTTTTCAATGAAAATACATAAAAGGTAGTGAATTACATGTGTCAATAGCCTCTATGGCCTTAGAGGCATTAGGAATACCTTACAAAACCATCCACTTTAAGTTCTCACACTTTTTTCCATCATGTTCACTATGCCAATTTTAACTAGCTAAGATGAGAGATATTTTTTGAACACCTAGGAGTTTTAAAAAGGAATTAAATGACCATATTTATTTATTACAAGTCTATATTTTTCTTCCAAACTTTATTTTATCTCTTGAATGTTCGTAGAACCTATGTAATGAATAAAATAGTCAATAAAACCCTATTTTGTACTCCTTCCATATAAATACATATAGTTAAAAGGTATGTAGAGTAGCCTAAGAAAGTATATTATATAATACAATCATCATCCTATGAAAAATATCTCATTTGGGTGCATTATCTCTTTCATTTCCTCAAACTGGTCACTAGTAAGGGTTTTGGTGAGTCTAGGCCTATTTTACCCTCTTAAGCTTCATTCATAAATATGGGATGTTGATTTTTCAAAACAAAATCCACAAGACCAATTTATATGACCCATTTCAACTTCTCCAATCCTCTTAAGTCCCCATGTAAAGCACCAAGGGAGATATGAGTCTCAAAGTTACCCACTCGAGCCCTTTCTTCCATTCACACAGGCCTAATGTTGGTTTTTAAGCCCAAAATTGGCTACCTTTCTTCCTTATTTACAAAATTTAATATTTTACACATATTATTTGACCATATAAACATTATACAATCCATTTTGATGATCATCTAAGGCTAGAAGTGTGAATGAATCCACATTTAGACACTAGGCCTAAACCTTTCCTAACAAGCCTGAGTTGCCTTAAAGCCCAAAATGACATTTTTATGGTTTCCAATTCAATTTTAAAGATTTAAAATTTATAATATGACCTAAAAAACATTCAAAAATCCATTTTAATGCTTTGTCAAGGTTGGAAATGAAAATGACTCTCCATTTGGCTTCTAGGCCTAACCATGCCTAATAAGCTTGCTTGAAAACTCGACAACCCAAATCATCATATTCGGTTCCATCCTTATTTGAGTTGTTTTTCATGTTTCATTACATTTTTTTCAACTCCTTACACCTTATTTAAGGGTCTCTTATCTTTTGGTTTATCCTTCTATCTCCTTTCCCCAAGACTTATAGGGTTTATAACCTAGGGAAGTACTCTCTATTTGAGACAAAATATAGGGTACTTACCCAATTTAATTAGACCATTTTTATGTTTTTTGGGTTTATAAAATTTTTAAATATTATATCTACTAAGTTTTATCCCTTTATATTATCAATATATCCCCCAACTTCAACAAAACCTATGATAGACTATGCAAAAGGGGGACTGTGCACATGATTTGGAGTATAAACTATATATGGCATCATGTGGTCCTTTCTCTACTTTTTATATGTTATGTGAGGGTTTATTAGTTCATTAAAAACATTAACCAAGGTTTTATAATCTAATACATGACCTTGTAACTAAGCTGATTGTATATGATAAAGCAGAGGATTTTATGAATAATACCTCACCTTATAACCTTTAAAACATGGCTTATTATCCATATTATGTCTTTTTAATTCATTTAAAAACATATTTCATGATATATTATGCATCCCCATTCCTAATTATCTATCATGGAATGTATATTAATTATATTCTATTGTAGGTGTATGTTTATGCATGATAGAACACTTGTAGGTGCTAATAAGGCTTAAAACATAGTATATCAAACTCTTTTGAGGATCATTTGAAGATTTATCATCCTCCTTAAATAATTATGACCACTCAAACATATATATATATATATATTCCTCATATGTTATTTATGGGGTGAAATATCACTTAAGTATTCAAATCGTATAGATGTTACTACTTGGGTTTAGTGTTTAGAAAGGCATCTTTGAGGCTTCTAACAACCAAAATCCAACCCTCTACCCTCAAAATTTTTCCAATTCCTTATCCTATATGAAGGATTAAATAAAACTTTATAAATATGCATAAAATTTATTTGTAACCCTATTATGGGAAATCAACAAAACCTTAAGGTACTCTATTTTCCTCTTTTGGGGATTTAATCCCTGAAAATAGTCACTAGATCCTTTATCATAGTTTCCAACTTATATTTACTAATTTTAATACCTAAAATGGGTATACCATAATAAATAAAACTTATAAAACTACCAAAATTTTTTCCCTATTTCTCTCACTTCCCTATATGACACCTCATCCTATTGTTAACACAACCTGTAGGTGGACATTGTCATATATATGTAGTAAAAGTATGTTTAGGTAGTATGTATTATATTGACCACCAATGGACTTTAGATTCACCATAATACCTTCAAATTAAATCCTCACACTTCAAAGACATTATTTATATCAAACACTCCCTTCTAATGTGACTAGTCTTTATGAGAGCACCTGTACATGCACCTTGAATGGTATGGAGGTAGTATGTGAAATGGTATGAGTAGTGGTATCATGAATTTGAACTTAGACCAACTCCATGATTTTACAAAGGGATAAAATAATGCATGATTATTTAAAAATATTGAGGCAATATTTTACACCTTGTTTCAATGTTTTAAAACCCGTATGAGAGTACTTATAGATGAATATGTCCATGACAAATTGTGTGAAAGTATTAAACATTACTGTAATAACCCTCTCTTATAATTTTAA
This sequence comes from Torreya grandis, assembly GCA_037957365.1. NCBI lineage: Eukaryota > Viridiplantae > Streptophyta > Pinopsida > Cupressales > Taxaceae > Torreya > Torreya grandis. The sequence continues at coordinate 36,458 of JARHVA010005964.1, read as the reverse complement.
TTATCAATTCATTGATTAATGTTGATCAAATATACACCAATTATTTTTAACCTTCATCAAACCTATATAAACATGCCATACAAGTTCCATACACATGATTTACCATTACTAACTGTGTATGACAATCATAGGGTAAACTAGTTGCATGATCCTTGTGACTGCACCCTCATAGAGTATGATTTGGAAGATGAGATTTTAAGGTAAATGGAATAATTATAGAATTAAAAATATTTAAATGACCCTAACATAACCCCTTGAAGTTACCATTAAAGCATGAAGGTCTTGAAAATGGTGGAAACCTGTCTATTGCATAAAAAGTGCTTCCTCTCACAACTTAAGATGATTTACACATAAAAACACTTTTAAATGATAAAAAAAACATGGATATAATTATATTATGGATTAAACATCCTATATAATCAATCCCAATAGATATATTTAATGGAATCATTCAAACAAGATCAAAACCTATAGGGTGCATAGATTGGCAAGTAGAAAAAAAACAATCACCTTGTTAGGGATGGATCACAAAGCACAATTGACCAATATTAGAAATATTGTAATGGAAAAAAATATATTCAAGTGTAATTTCACCTCATAAAGTATTTTTACCTAAATCATTTTCCAACTATCTGTACCAAGCATAAACCTACTGACCACTTATATGTGTCTAGAAAGGCAAAGAAGGTGCATAATGGTTTTATCTCATATTTGGAACTTATAGATAATTTCAAGAATGTACATGAGTCTAAGGAAGATTAATAGTCATTCCATGACCTTATCCAACATGTCACCTTCCCTCATGGGTCGTACAAGTGCCAAACTCTCCCCTTTTTAGTTGATTACTTGATCTTCAGTTAGATAACCTACAAGATTCATATGGGAATGACATTCCTGATATTTAATATGACTTATTGGGAATTTTAAAGGAACTTATGACACTTGGACACCTTTTTAACCATGTCACTTGCATTTATGACCCCTAAAATGACTTAAAAAAATGTAAGGATTAATATGACTAAGACCAAGGCTAATATAGCATAAAATTAAATCAAATGGACTATAACATAGCCCATGACAAAATATTATACCCTTAAAAATAAATAAACTCATTTTTTTACCTATAGGGGCCCCAATTTGACCTATAAGGTCAAATTTGGTCAATGAATTGGTGACTCATAAGGGTAGTATGCTTGCTACACTAACTAGAGTAGTAGCCTTATCAGTTTATTGGGCTTAGGGAGTCATCTCAATTTTGGGACACAACAAGAGGAATTTGACCATTGACAATAATATTTGATCAAGACAAGACCACTTGAATACCTTAACCACACAAAACAAAATACACACACAAAATAAAGCAAATAATATAACAAGACACACACATATGCTCAAAGCACTTAGGGAAATTAGAAAACAAACAACTATGCACAACTAAAAACTAAGCATACCTCATTTCCAAGATAAAAATGAAATTTTCTTCAATCTCCTTCTTCATGAGATGGATCATAGTGCCAATCATGTTTCTCCTTAGATTGGATGCTTTGTATATCAGACCTATTCCTTGCCACTTCACTTGATCTTCTCTCAAGTAGATCACCCTTAAATAGGTCTCCAATGCAGAAATATATTCCTCTAAAACTTGTAAACATACCTTATACTACTTTCCACTCTTCATCTCATGATCAACTTGTATCTTCTTAGTAGGCATGGCTTCAAGAGGAGTATTTTTTTGTTTTTTAGAAGATTGAGTCCAATAGGAGCTTGTTCCATCCTTTAAGAGTTGATGTGTTTCTCCAAATGATTGATAAGATGATAACCCATATTTATTATTTCAAACATATTATCATGGGATTCATATGCTTCTTGAAAGGATAAAACTAAAAAGTGTCTTCTTTGCATACTCACTTGAGTACCAAGGTTGCCTTCTCCATTTTTTATTAAATCATAGGCTCCTTGAAGAGGCATGTAACCTGATATAATGATTACAAACAAGTCATCCAAAGGCTGATTATGATCTTTTTCTTGCCCATATATGATGTCTTGGATAGTGATAGGAGAACCAATGATGACTTATTCTTATTTGGCAAAAGGAAATAATTCTTCCATATCAACCCAATCAAAATTTTAAACACAAAAAAGCATTTATTATTTAAATTTTATGACCTCTTGAGGGCTCTCAAGTTGTATTTAAATTTCCATAACATGACTTTGGTTCCCAAGGACTGCAAGATCCTCTATTTCTTTCTCCTTCTTGGTGATGCCAAGACTAGGCATCTTAAAATCATGTGACTTATCCCAATGAGTTTATTAAGAAGCTAAGATTCCTTCAAGTAAGAATTCTAATTTTTTATTAACCAATTTTTCATCTTTATGTTCCCATACCATAGGTTCATTAAGTTAAAGGGTGATAGGGTGAGGACAAGATGAACTAGTTGGTGGAGGTGGAACATAGGACTCAAAATTAGATTGAGAATGAATTGTAAGGGATCTTTTTGGGAGATCTTGAGGAAGGGGAGGCATAACTTGGGATAAAATAGCTTGGTTTTATTCCTTCCATTTATAATGACTTCATTGAAATCTTACTTAGCTCAAGGACTCTCTTGAGGAAGGTTAGATGGGGTGTGTTTAGGCATAGGATCTTATTTTGGGTCTAAACCTTACATCATTCCTTGATTTAGAAATTTAATCCTTGAATCTAAATCTTAAATTTGATTGACTAGGTTCTCTTAGAATAGTATATCTTAAATTTTATAGGTATAATCATGAAGATAAGTAATACAAGAGGTATGACATTGAAGATGAGTGGTCTCTTGAGGAAGGGCGGGAGGGTCTTGAATATGATCAACCTCTTTCTCAACTTCACACTCTTTATCAATGATTTTATCCTCTATTTTTTCCCATGATTCCATTACCTTATTCCAGCTTAGGATTTTAGGATTAAGAGTCTCTTCTTGAGAAAGTGATGAAATTTGAGGAGTGGATGAAGTGTTCAAGAAACATGGGATCTCCTTAGGCTTGTCATTCTCCACCTTGTATCCAACTTGGGATTTCATATCTAGGATTCTCCTCTTGTTTTATGGATTCAATGGGAGAGGGAAATAAGGGATTGTATTCCACTTCATTTTTTGATAGGATGTCATGATTCATCTGCTTGTTGGCCAACTCAATCTACCTATCAAGGTTTGCTTAAAAAAAAGGCTTGTCTTTCCAACTTTCTCTTTTAGTCGATTAGAAAAAGAATAAATTTGATAATATTGATTGAGTTCATTAGTAGGAATCATGTAGGACTAATAAAAATCTTGGGGAAGTGGATATGAAGGCTGATAATTTTGGTGAGGATGCTTCTCATGAATGTTTACCCTATCTTCTAAGGATGAAACTAAGCCACTCACATCTAGAATTTCACTTGTGAGCCTTTGCCAATTAGCTCTCTCAATAGGTTCCCACTATATTTTAACCATATATAAATCATATTTAACCTTATGAATTATATTATTAGGAACATCTTGACCATATCCCCTTAGTGTATCAAGATCTATCATGTACTTATCATATCCTAAGAGAGTTTTCTTAAAAGTGGAAATGGAATGATTATAGAAGTGACTAGGTTGATTACGAGGAGAAAGACATTGAGAAGGGTAGATATAAGATAGATAAAACTCAACAAGGATGATAAGTATTGTGTTAGAGTTGGTAAGTATCATGACAAGATTAGTAAGAATCACACTAATGCTAATAGGGAATGCCATAATCTTGAGATGTCTCACCAACTTGTGTAAAATAGTACTCAACACCAAAATTAGCCATGGAAACTCATTAAAAGTAAGAACACAAAGACAAATATTACCAAAAATCTTCAAAAGGAAAACTTGGGATACTTCATCAGCTAATGTAACCTTAGATTTGCCATTGATACTTGGATAGATTCCTTTAAAGGCTGATGTGTTGAAAGACAACACCAAAATTATTTAAACTTCTTGAACTAAGGGCATGCCAAAAAAATATTTTTACTTGGATTTTCACCCATTGAGGATATGTATCAGCTCTTCTCATCCAAGTGGCATAATTGAAACCACTTCTAGGCTTGTTGGTAGCCTATAAATAAGGTGAATCTCTAGATAAGGCTAGCTCCCTTGATGTACCACTTGTAGACCATTACTAAACCTATGATTGTGAGGGAAAAGGGAGAGAGAAAACTGAAATCAAACTATCCTAAAGAAGGTGATACACTAAAACAGTTGATGACTACCAACTAGCTACATGTTACACATGAGAACATGGGACTAACCAAACATATACTTCTCCAACTTGAATCTCCTCCAATTAGTATTTCATTATGAGGTTATGGTAAATGCCTAGGCTAAGAGGACTAGATAATAGGTCTATAATGACAATATTGAATATATTAACTCACTAAACCTTGGTATTTCTAAGAACACTTCACATGACTTGCAAGAAGAAGCTAAACATAGGTGAGAGAATGAGACAACATTCTAAGGAAATCATAATTATCGCTAAGTAAGATCAATAATCCAATTAAAACATACTATGAATAGTCATAAAATAGGTAAAACATATTAGTATTATTGATAAATTGGTATGCAAATGAGTAGGGATTCACCATACTCAGGTGGAACATAAATTATAAAGGCCAAAATGTCTAGTTCTTATAGAGCTTGAGAGAGAGAGAGATAAGAATAAATAAGTCTAAAGGTCATAAGGACACTTATCAAGTTGAGAAAATGATTTAATTTTAAATTAGAAGAGGATGTGAAATGGACCATGCAAGATCATAAGAGACAAGTGGATATTCAAAGCATGAACCTCTTGAAAAGTGGCATAGGACTCCCTTTGCTAGCTCAAAAAACTACCTTCTTGATTTAGAACTATTTGAACATCTAAAAAATAACTATGGATAGGTCTGATGATTGAAATGAGAAGGAAGGATTCAGATATTGCTCTTCATGCATTGGTTGCCATCTTACTCACTTGGAATATTCCCAAAATGAGTTATCACCATTAGTAGTCTTAAGAACTCTTCCCCACACCTTGCACACTTACACTCAGATTTGGATTCAATTTTCCATGAAAATACATAAAATTTAGTGAATGAAATGTGTAAATACACTCCATGTCCTTAGAGGCATCAGCCATACTTTAAAAATCCATCCACTTAAAGTTCTCACACTTCTTACCATCATGTTCACTATGCTAGTTTTGAATGGCTGAAGTGAGAGCTATTGTTTAAAAACTTATAAGTTTTTAAAAGAAATTAAATGAACATATTAAGTTATTAAAATTCTATATATTCCTCCCAAACTTGATTTTATCTCTTGAATGTTCCTAAAACTTTCACAATTCAAAAAATAGTCAAGAAAACCCTGTTTTGTACTCCATCCGTATAATTTTGTATAATTAAAAATTATGGGGAGTATCCTAAGAGATTATCCTACATCATAGTAGTAAAATTATTCCATTTGGGTGCATTATTTCTTTGATTTCCTTGAGCTAGTCACTGGCAAGGGTTTTGGTGAGTCTAGGCTTGTTTTACTCTCTTAAGCTTCATTCATAATGGTGGGACATTGAATTTTCAAAACAAAATCCATAATGTCAATGTATATTACCCCTATCAAATTATTCAATATTCTTATTTCCCCATGAAAATCACAAAGAGATAGATGAGCACTCAAAGTTACCCACTCGAGCCCTTTCTTCTATTCACACAGGTCTAATTTTGGTTTTTTAGCCCAAAAATGGCTTCCTTTCCAACTTATCTAAAAATTATAGGATTTTAAACATCTAAAGTGACACTTTAAACATGATCCAATCCATTTTAGTGATAATCTAAGGCTATAATTGTGAATGACTCCCCATTCAAACACTAGGCCTAAACCTTGCCTAATAGGCTTGAGTTGTCTTAAAGCCCAAAATAACCTTTTTATGGTTTCCATTGAAATTTTAAAGATTTAAAATGTCTAAAATTATGTTAAAAACATGCCAAAATACATTGTAATTCTCTACCAAGGTTGTAAATGAAAATGACTCTCCATTTGGCTTTTAGGCCTAACCATGCCTAATAAGCCTACCTATAAACTCAACAACCCAGACCATCTTGTTAGGTTCCATGCTTATGTTATGTGTTTTTAATGTTTCCTTGTATGTTTTTAAACTCTATACACATTTTTTAAGTGTATATTATCTTTTTTTATCCTTCTATCTCCTTTCCCCAAGACTTGCAGGGATTGCAACCTAAGGAAGTACCCTCTATCTGAGACAAAACAGAGGGTACTTACACTATTTACATAGACCATTTGAATGTTTTATATGGTTTTAAAAGTTATAAAAATTATATCTACCAAATTTTATCCCTTTATATTATCAATATATCCACCAACTTCAACAAAACCCAAGATAGACTATGCAAAAGGGGGACTGTGCACATGATTTGGAGTATAAGTTGTATATTACATCATGGGGTACTTTATATAATTTTTTAATGTTATTTTAGGGTGTATTAGTTACATAAAAAAATTATAAAAGTTTTTTAAATCCAATTCATCACCTTAATCCTCTACATGCCTCTTTATAATCCCTTAACTAGTCAAGATTGTGGCTAGGGTTTGACTATGTTTTGTGATTTTTTCCCTCAAGGATGACCCCTGTAGGTTACCTTTCATGAATTAATATTGAAATAATGTTTAAATAAAAATTTATATTTAATTTTAGTCACTTTTTACTTTTTTTCTATGACAAATACTTAGAATAGTTATCAACTAACTCATTGTTAGCTACAATTGATTGTAGTTGATTGTGTATTGTAGAGCAGGGGATTTTATAAATAATACCTCACTTTGTAACCTTTAAAACATGTATTATGATCCATAATATGTTTTTTTAAGTCATTTTAAAACATATTTATTGAATATATTATGTGTCTCCATGCCTAAGCCTCTCTCATGGAAGGTATAGGAATTAAAGTCTATTGTAGGTGTATGTTTTTGCATGATATAATCCCTGTAGGTGATAATATGGCTTAAAAAATAGTATATAAAAATATTTTGATGATAATTTGAAGATTTATCATCCTATTTACCTCATTATGACCAATCCAACCTAGATATATGCCTCATATGGTCTTTTTGGGGTGCAAGATCATGTAAGGATTCAAATCATATAGATGTTACTACCTAGGTTTAATGCTTAGAAAGGCATCTTCAAAGCTTCTAACAACCAAAATACATAAACCCTCTACCATAAAAAACTTTCCAAGTCCTTGTAATATATGGAGGCTTTAATACAAGGTCATGAAGATTCATAAAAGGTCTTTATAAACCTGTTGTGGGATATCAACAAATCCTCAAGGTACTCTATTTTCATCTTTTGGATTTGATCCCTGAGAACTATCACTAGATCCTTTAGCATGGTTTCCCACTTATATTTGTTAATTTTTACACCTAAAATAGGTTTTACCTAATAAATACCATTGATTAAACTCTAAATAAGGTTTCACCATTGCTCTCACTAACCTATATGACACCTCAACCCACTGTTAACATCACCTACAGGTGGACATTGTCATATACATGCAATAAATGTATGTTTATGTAGTGTGAATTGTATTGACCACAAATGGAATATATATTCACCCTAATACCTAAAAATTCACTCCACAAAATTCAAACACCTTATTCAGTTCAAACACTCCCTTACAATGTGACTAGTCTTTATGAGAGCACCTGTACATGCACCTTGAATGGTATGGAGGTAGTATGTGAAATGGTATAGCATTGATATCATGAATTTTATGTTATAAAAACTAAATGATATTTTAAATGGATCAAACAATGGATTATGATGTCAAAATATTGAGGCAATATTTTACACCTTGTTTCAATGTTTGAAAACCTATGTGAGAGTACTTGTAGATGAATATGTCCATGATAGATTATTTGAAAGTGTTCAACATGAATGTAACAACCCTCTCTTACCATTTGAATGATTAATTAATTTATTCATGTTTATCAAAGATACACCAAGGCTTTGTAACATTCATCAAACCTCTGTGAACATGCCATATAGTTCTTATATACATGATTTACCATGACTGACTATGTATGATAGTCATAGGGTAAATTGGCTGCATGATCCTTGTGATTTTACCCTCATGGAATATGCTTTTTAATATTATATTTCAATGTAAATGGAATCATTATAGAATTTAAAATATTTAAATGAACCTAACACAACACCCTAAAGTTACCATTAAATCATAAAGGTCTTGAAAATGGTGGAAACCTACCTATTACATAGAAAAGTTCTTCCTCTTGCAACTTAAGATTATTTGCATGTCAAAACAAATTTAAATGATTAAAAAACATGGATATAATTATAAGAGGGATTTAAAATACTCTTTAATCATTCCCAATAGCTATATTATATCAAATCATCCAAACAAGAGCAAAACTTATAGGGTGTATAGATTGGCATATAGAAAACATAGTCAACTTTTTAGGGATGGTTCATAAATAATAGTTGACCAATATTAAAAATATGTCTATGTAAATTAATCTATCTAATTTTATTTTCAACTCATAAATTAATTTGACCAAAAACTTCTACAACTATCTGTAACAAGCATAAACCCACTGACTACTTCTATGTGTCTAGAAAGGCAAAGAAGGAACAGAATGATTTTAGCTTGAATTTGGAACCTATATAGAATTTAAAGCATGGATATGAGTCTAATTAAGATTAAGAGTCATTTCATGACTTTTTCCCATGTTTCACCTTCCCTCATGGGTCATACAAGTGCCAAACTATCCCCTTTTCAATTGATGACTTGATCTTTAGTTAGATAACCCATAAGATTCAAATGTGACTAATATTATGGATAGGGAATATGAATTATTGGACATTTTAAGTAATTTATGACACTTGGACACTATTATAACCATTCCACTTGCATTTATGACCCCTAAAATGACTTTAAAAGACATAAGGATTAATATGACTAAGACCAAGGCTAATATAGCATCAAATTAGATGAAATGGACTATAACATAAACCATGACAAATTATTAGACCCCTAAAAATACATAAACTCAATTTTTTACCTATATGGCCCCAAATTTTACCTGTAGGGTCAATTTTGGCTAACACTATCCATGGTTAATAATTCATTGTTGAATAAAACATGAATAAGACTTGCAATAATATGAATATTTCTTAGTATTAACCCTTATTTCAAAATGAATGATTAACCAAAAATTATAGAAACATAAGTATTGGATCAATCCGCCAAGAATTCAAATGATTTAAGATGCTTAGGACTTGGGAACTTTTAAAAATTGAAGAAAGGAGGGTTCCCATTCTGAGAATAGGGGATTGTTGATCATGAATAAATGACATCTGTGGGGAAACACTTAAAAATGTTAAAATATAGATATTCTACTCAAAGGTAAATTAAAAAATAGTTATATCATTATGATCTCTATTTAGTACCAAAACTAATTTTTAGAACTAATGAAAACCCACATGCTTGAAATAGTGTTTAAACCTTGTAGATAATCATACTATGTGTGTGTTTTGAGGTTTGTTAACCATTTCCACTAGGTTAAAAAATGATAAATTTCAAGTTTCAAGACATCAAACATGAAATTACTCAAGCATTATTTATATTTTATATAATTATACTTTACTTAGTTGAGGATGGCTTGGGCATTGCTCTGCTACTAGCCAAGCATCCACAGCCCTAATAGACATACATTTGACTCCACTCTAGGCCTTGATCTACTACTAGCTAGGTATCCATAACCCTAGTAGAGATTGCCTAAATCACCATTCATGGAATCTAAAAGTAGTTTTTGATTTCACTTCATGGTTTATGTATATATATATATATATATATATATATATATATATATATATATATATATATATATAAACCAAAATGGTTGGGAACCATAATTAGCTATGTGTAAGGCTTTGTCAAGACATAGTTTGGATATAATTCACTTTCAAATATCAAGTTATGCCCTTGTAATTTACTTGGTGAATTTAATTGATAGCATGATGGTCCACATAGATTAAAAATCTATTTTAAATCAAATGTTTACTCATCTAAACTATATTATGATCTTCAAATGACTTAAGATTTTTATGAGAAAACTAACTTCTAATTAACCCCACCTAGCTTTTCTAAAGTGAAACACTGTTATCTATTTCTAAACTTTGGGAAACCAATGTTTAAGACTAATAATCCATTCTTTCTATTTTTAGGATGAGACTAACATAGATTGAGCTGATGAATTATTATCCAAAGGACTTATTACTATACTAAAACACACAATAGAAAACAAATGATAATCAAAAAGAGAGAAAGAACACAACAGGAAAGTAAAGCAAATAAAGGAAACTAATCTAGTCTTACCTAATCTAATTATAAAAAATATTATTGCCCTTCTGTAGTTTATGATAGAGTGATCAACAAATCATGTTTCATGTACTACCCATTGATTATCAAGGTTAATTAATTCCCTTATAGGTCTTTGAGCTTGAATGCATTTTTCCCAGTATTTCTACCACTTGATATGGTCCAATCTAGAGAGGAGTTAATTTTCCATGTTGTCTATTTTTATTGTGGACCTTATCCCATAGGAGGACCAAGTTTAATATGCAGAATGCTTTAACTTTGGCTCATTTATCAAACCATTTTTATAACATCCTGATGCTTATTGAAATTATTTAATGTTTCATCTCTGGCATCTTCCATTTGTATGATTTTTAGTATTTGAGATTTTACTCTTTTGTCATCTTGCATATATTAATTCATGAACTCATAGGTGGGAAACTTTAGTGTGATAATAAAAATGGGGTTCTTCTCATAGACTAGTAGGAATAGGGATGCCTTGAGCACTTGTTTGTATCTCATTTTGTCTAAGCATAAGGCATACTTTATTAGGGACTACCATTCTCTAGGTTTCTTCTCTATAAATTTCTTGATGGCATTCATCAAGTTTTTGTTGGTAAATTTTACAACTCCATTATCCTGAGGGTAATAGTTTGAATAAAACTTGATGACTATTTGGTTTTCATATGTCCATTTAGTGAATTTGACTGATATAAAGGCTAGGCCATTATCACATACCAAATATAGGGGTGTCTCAAATCGAGCGATGATATTATCTTCTAAAAATTTGATGATGTCAATCACTCTACTATTCTTGTGTCACTACATCAGTCTACCTAGGGTAATAATCCATGATAGTGAGTATAAATATATGCCCTACCAAGGAGTTATGATTGATCACTCTTATGAATTTGATGCCGCATTTTTAAAATGGATTTGTTTCAATCACTAGTTATGAAGGCATGTTTGCCTTTATCTCTCATTGATCAAACACTTGACATTAATGACACATTCACACATGATCATGGACATATTTGAATATGGTTGACAAATAGTAACCTTCTCTCAATATCATATTCATTATGGTACATGCTGAAGGGTGACAACTTCTCAGTTTGTCATGGAAATTGTTCATAATTTACATGGATTTAGCTATAGAAACATATCTTAAGTAGATCCCTTCATAATTTATTTTATAGATGACTCTCATTTTAATCATAAAATGAGATGATCTCAGCCTAAGGGACCTTTTATTCTCCCTTTTATGGTGTGGAGAACACACCTCATGTAGCAAATAGTGAAAAATATCTTTATACCAATCACTACTAGATACTTGACTTGCTTCAACATAAAAAACATCAATACATGGATAAATATTTGCAATAATATGGATTAGGCCTTGGCCTCTAACCAAATTAGTAGATTTTATTTATATATCATATTCTTGGAGTTATGTCATCCACTTACTTCTCCATTCTCCATGTACATTTTATCCCAACATCAACTTGAGAACCAAATTAGACACTATGGCATACATCTTGTTCCTCAAGATGTAGTGATTGAACTTCTTGATGACCTTTACCAAAGCATAAGATTTATTATCTATAATATGATAGTCAGGTTAAACATTCATAAATTTGATGCTCATTAATGCTATAGGGTGATCTTTCTCATCCCCTTTTTGTATCAAGACAATGATAATAGTGTGATCAAAATTAAAAGAGTATCGATAAAAGTCTTTGCTAAAATTAGGAGTTATCAAAATAGGAGATTAAATAATAACATCCTTAATTTCTTGAAATGCCTTCTTTACTTCAATAGTCCATTCTATCTTCACATCTTTCTTTAGCATCACATTTAGTGGCCTTATGATCTCTGCAAAACTAGAGATAAATTTTCTTACAAAATTAATCTTTCCAAAAAAATATTTCAACTCTTTTTGATGTTAAGGATTTATACCTCTGAAATTATGTTTATCCTATCAGGGTCAATAGTCATACCTTCTTGGGTGATTACATGTCCTATAATTTTGCCTTTAGTTACATAGAAGATACTTTTCTTAGGTTTTGAATAAATGGCATACCTCTTTCACTTATCTAGCACTTGTTCCAAATGCATCATGTGATCACCTCTATTTTTAGAAAAAATGGTTTGCTAAAATTAGGAGTTATCAAAATAGGAGATTAAATAATAACATCCTTAATTCCTTGAAATGCCTTATTTACTTCAATAGTCCATTCTATCTTCACATCTTTCTTTAGCATCACATTTAGTGGCCTTATGATCTCTGCAAAACTAGAGATAAATTTTCTTACAAAATTAATCTTTCCAAAGAAAGATTTCAACTCTTTTTGATGTTAAGGATTTATACCTTTGAAATTATGTTTATCCTATCAGGGTCAATAGTCATACCTTCTTAGGTGATTACATGTCCTATAATTTTCCCTTTAGTTACATAGAAAATACTTTTCTTGGGGTTTGAATAAATGGCGTACCTCTTTCACTTATCTAGCACTTGTTCCAAATGCATCATGTGATCATCTCTATTTTTAAAAAAAATGGTTTGCTAAAATTAGGAGTTATCAAAATAGGAGATTAAATAATAACATCCTTAATTTCTTTAAATGCCTTCTTTACTTCAATAGTCCATTCTATCTTCACATCTTTATTTAGCATCACATTTAGTGGCCTTATGATCTTTGCAAAACTAGAGATAAATTTTATTACAAAATTAATCTTTCCAAAGAAAGATTTCAACTCTTTTTTATGTTAAGGATTTATACCTTTGAAATTATGTTTATCCTATCAGGATCAATAGTCATACCTTCTTGGGTGATTACATGTCCTATAATTTTGCCTTTAGTTACATAGAAGATACTTTTCTTGGAGTTTGAATAAATGGCGTACCTCCTTCACTTATCTAGCACTTGTTCCAAATGCATCATGTGATCACCTCTATTTTTAGAAAAAATGGTTTGCTAAAATTAGGAGTTATCAAAATAGGAGATTAAATAATAACATCCTTAATTTCTTGAAATGCCTTCTTTACTTCAATAGTCCATTCTATCTTCACATCTTTCTTTAGAATCACATTTAGTGGCCTTATGATCTCTGCAAAACTAGAGATAAATTTTCTTACAAAATTAATCTTTCCAAAGAAAGATTTCAACTCTTTTTGATGTTAAGGATTTATACCTTTGAAATTATGTTTATCCTATCAGGGTCAATAGTCATACCTTCTTGGGTGATTACATGTCCTATAATTTTGCCTTTAGTTACATAGAATATACTTTTCTTGGGGTTTGAATAAATGGCGTACCTCCTTCACTTATCTATCACTTGTTCCAAATGCATCATGTGATCACCTCTATTTTTAGAAAAAATGGTTAGATTATCCATGTAAATAATGATGCACTTACCTATTAATCCTTGAAATGTATGGTTTATTACTCATTAGAAGGTTGCTCCTGCATTGATCAATCAGAATGCCATTCATTTGTATGCAAATGTTTCTCAATTTTTGGTGAAGCTAGTTTTCATTATGTCATTCTTATTCACTAGGGCTTGGTTATAGCCTTAAAATTTGTCAAGTAATGACATCATTCTAGACCCACTCACCAACTAAATGACCTCATATAAGGAAGGAAAGGAATAATTATCCTTCTTAGAGGATCTGTTCAAGTTTCTAAAATTGACATAGATTCTAATTTTTCCATTCTTTTTTTAGATTATCACAATATTTTAAACCCATGTCAAGTGTCCTATGGGAAATATTATCCTTACATCTACAAATTTATTCACTTCCTTATAAATCAGTGGTTCTAGTACTAGATTCATTGGCATCTATCTTTACCTAAAGGTTTTTCAATCCTCTTTCAAGGGGATAATATGAGTAATCACACTAGTATCAAATATCTTAAGATCATCATATGACCAGGCAATGACATTTTTAACTTGGCCAAAATGGTAGTGTCTTATTTTAGCTCTTCATCAATGTATATTAAACTAATGTTGACACTTTACTAATTCTCAAGATTTCTCCAGTCAACTTGTTTATTATCTTTTCCATTCACCTTGGGTTGTCAAGCTTCATTTCTTTGTTTATCTAGGTCAAACATCCTTTTTAATGAGATCATGCCCTTGGGGGTTTGGTTATCCTTAAGTTTGATTAATCCATATTCATTATCCTTTGAATTTTTTATAAAAATTTCATCATGTTCATCAATAATGTGGGATTCAAAAACACCATAATTACACATGAAGTGAATTATCTACTTATCATCAAAAATGTAGAAGTGATTGATATTGTCTGGCAAGAGGGGCATGAAATTATTTCCACAGTAAACTCCTCCAAGGTCAAAGGATATAGAGGAACCAAGTTTTATAATATTGAAGCTAGATAATCCACCAATTAGTTACACTCCTTGGGTAGGGAAAAAATATTAAATGAGTCAAAATACTCAATCAAATCCCAAGCTCTAAATTTATACTTTATTAAATAGGAAAGTTTACAGTGATATCTGATCCTGACCTGATTGATAACTAATTTTGAATCACCATAGACTAACATTTATTTTACCTTATGTTTGATTAAAAATTGAAGTCCTAAAATAAGAGCTTCATATTCTTCTAAATTATTAGTACAAGTGAACTGCAATCTATAAAAATATAGATTCTCTTTTCCTTAAGGATTGATCAGAATAATTATAATGCCAAAACCTTGTTTAAACCATACACCATCAAAATTCAATGTCTAGGGACCTTTGCTTTCTTCTTTCACCTTATCATCTACAATAACATTAGTGGTTTCCAAAGTGTAAACACCTAAGTCATAGGATTGGTAATTTACCTTTTCATTCTTGGCATTATATTTAGTGATAGTGTATTTTATTTTGGGTTCCCAATCAATCTTTATTTGATTATGAATCCCATGATAAGGTAGCCACATGTGGGAACAATCAATGGACATATATCTATTCAGGTATTTGGTATAGTCGTAACTCAATAAAAATTCATAAGCCTTAGGTATGTCAACAACTTGAATGTTGATTAACTTCTAGATTCAAGGTTCATGAGTGAGCTACATATGAATATTTAATAATTTTTCTGCCTCTTTCACTCTTGATTTGTCTAATTGCACCACTATCTTCTCTAATTTGACTGGGTTTAATCTCAATTTTTAATAGATTCCTAAATTCATAATGTTAACTAAAGCACCAAAATCTAACAATCAATTATTAATATTGTTACCAAAAATCCTTACAGTCAATAGGAACAGTGTAACTTCATACTTACTCTTATACATTACCACATTTACATGAGCCGGTTTAGCTTTGTTGGAGCTAGGATTTTCATTTAATGATTTCAATAGCAAATCATGTTATTTAGTGATTTGAGTGAGTTCATACAATTTTATATTTGCCTTGATATTTTTTATATCTTCCACTATGTTATATCCACTTTTTGATGTTGTCTAGGGAGCTTCTATTGTTGGTTGACTCTCCTTACTTTTAGGGGGTGGAGGATTATTGTTTGTCCTGACATCAAGAGGTGTATCTATTTTATTAGGTGGGGTGAATGTTGTTAGAGGTGAGATTTGACCTTTACTCATCAAAGCATATTTTATCATATGGTATTGTTGGAAAGCATGTATTTCCTCAACATTATCATTAGGCTCATTTTCATCTTGACTAGGAAAATCATAGGTCTCAACCATGAGGATTGTTTCTAGAGTTTTAGAAGCATCATTGGTATTTTCATAAATTTTGGTATTAATTTTATCAATGGTATTCATCTCAAACCCTTTCAATTGGCTTTGAATGGATTCAAATGCATGACATAATTTAACACAATCTAGTTCTCCATGTCTAGTGGTATTGTGCACTCAGCACCAGTTGGACAAGGCTAACTCTCAAATGTTCATCTCATGGAACTTGCTCAAGAGGGGATAACTATTATTGTTAGACCTATTGAATGGTATATTATATCTTTGGAAGTTATAATTTTTATTGGAAATCTCACTAGTATTTTCCATTTATTTCTTGAGATCCAAGAAATCATTAGCGATTTTTTGAACAATTCTCTATATTGAATCTAATTCTCTTTTTGGAGGCTCTAAATTGTTATTTTGGATCAGAGTTTGAATGTTGATGTTATTTATAAGGACTAGTTCTTGATTGATATTGTTCTAGGTATGTGCTCTAGTGTTCTCTTGGATGAAGAATACTAGTTGTTGGTTGGGTGCATCATGGCTTAATGGTAACTAGTTAATTAATAGTACTTGGTTTAATGTGAGGAAATTATGATTCATGTTGGGTATGACATTTATATCATGTATCATTGGGTAATTGTTTGGTATTGAAAAGGTGGGATGCCCTTATGGGTGAATTTACTCATAAATATGAATGGCTTCAACATATGTGAGAGGCAACATGTCAATATTCAAGGCTCTTCTCAAGAAGACAATTGTCATCAGGTTTAAGGATTTTTTATATATTTCTAAAGCCAAATTATTTGTTGGCCTGTAGGATGGGGATGTTAGGCTATAAATCTTTTATAACTTTACATTGACTGTTCTAATAAGTTCCTTTAGGTCCCTTCTTAGAGTGGTAAATTGTTGATACACAAATTCTAGGCTTACTACCCTACCAGATTGGGTGATAAAAGTATCATTGAAATAATGGTGGAATCTTCTAGCAAGTTGAGGAACCGATCATCATCTGCATTTTGGAATGTAAAGAGAAAAGGGTAGAAAGCCACATCCTCATGAATTACATTAAGAAGCCTTAAATATGCCTTAAATAACTTTATATGCTTTTCAATGATTACTATACTGATGGGGGTGACGAGAGGTAAATATTTATATGGGTTCTTTCATAGATCATGCACAACTCTAGGGACATTGATGGATGACCTAGTTAACCATACCATGATTGGTAAGAGGGGTGGAAAATTTTAGTTAAATGGGGAATTTGGATAGGTCCTAGACTTCCTTCATCTATCTTTCACTACTTTCACCCTCCTATGAATTTTTAGGGATGTTAAAGGGACCCTAGGTTTAGATCAATATTTGGCTCCAATCCTAGGCAACTCCAAGATATAGAACAAGTATTAATAACTAGAGAGTAGAATAACTTCAAAGGTAGCTTCACAATTGTCAAATATTAAAAATATAATTTAACTTATTATAGACAAATCCTTGTACAAACTTGATAAAATAGCTTTACATTGATCTTTGAGGATCTAATTTTTTAAAACTCTCGGGGTTTTCAATACCTGCACAAATACTATTGGTTATGCATGTTAACCTATAAATATTAGTGTTAAAACAAAATTCCAAAGCATTTTTACTCTTAGTTTAACAATCTAAGAGTGTTTGAGAATTATAAAATATCTTTCAACAAAAAACTATGCAAAGGTTTACTCGATCCTAAGAGAATTAGAGAAATTACAATATTAAATGTCTAGATTCAGTACAAATGAGGTCTCAGTGATTGACCTTTACACAAATTCTCATGAATATGTTGATTATTTACCAACCTTTTCAAATATGAACAAAACAACCTTCAATATGCCAAAAGAATTGGGTATTTCACCTGTCTTTAAGGTTATACATAAATTCTCACAAATATATAGATTATTTACCACATTGTTATGAATGATAACTAACTTTGATTGAACCCTTTAAAGAATGCAAAGACTCATACAAAAAAGCACATTTTTAGTGTTCTTTAAAAATATTTATTTATTTTGAACTAATTATGTATATATTTAATGAATTACACTATAATTTCACCAAGATGAATGAAATTAACTGCATAGGGGCCCTCCTTCTAGCACCATCTTTTACCTTCCTTTTGATGCACTTAATGTGTTCCCTATGTCACTAGGGAATTGGGTGAAGAAATAAACTCAATTTTAAGTCCTGGAAGACTCAGGGATTGAGTTGCTTATATAAATAGTACTAAAAAAAGAAAAATTACAGAGATATGGCCACCAATTATAAGTTGGCAAGTAAACCCTGTTGTAAGGAAAATAGGTTATACACAGTGACACTTTATTTCTTGCTATCTTTGTGAAATTGCTCTAAAATTTGTCAATTATTACTAAGAACAAACAAATGATGAATATTTACAAAATGAGCTAAACTAAATTGATTCATAGGATATATCCAAAGGTAAATAGGGTAAGGAAGAAAATAAATTTTGCTTTAGATGACCAAAGGTGTCAATTCTTATAACTTATATGACAATAACATATAAAACTAGCATTCACCAACCCTAGCATAATACTTAAATCCAAATGACTAAAGTTGAGACTTCAAAGGAAAGAAGATCCATATATCTAAAAACATACATTGTACTAAAGTTACATATTCACATTAAATTTCATAATCACATTCAAATGTAAATAAGATGAACCAAATCACATAAACTAGCAAATTTTTTAACCTAGTGTTAAACTCAAACCATAAAATGCATACATTGATATTATTACTAGATTAGTCAATAGAAAATAAACCATTAATTTTTTAAAAGCATGAGAAGGAGAAACTATATAACACATAATAAAGCATTTAGAAAATCTCATGAATTCTTATCTCTTTTTCATTAATTATATAATAAGTGTTCCTCCTTTTACAATGAGGGGGGACACCCCTATATAGGCCTCAAAATTTCCTATACAAGTTCAAGCATGCTCATTAAAAAATGCCTAATTATAGCCCATTATATTCTAGATTTTGAATAGCCATAACTAAAATACCACATATTATAATGTAATAGTCTATATTTGAATTGACAAAATAAAATTGAATAATCCTCAAGGCCGTGGAAGAGGTTACTGACCAGCTTGTTGTCGTTGCCTTTATTTCTTTACCTCGTACCTTGTCCAAAGTTTAGTGAATTCTAATTAATCCTGGTCAATTTGACCAAAATCCAATATCATATGCTAGAATAAGTTAGGCATTTCTTGAATAATCTTGTCATACTCTGTAAGTACATGTCTCAATGCTTCTTCAATGGCCTCAACCCTCTCTAGCCTTTGATTGGCAAAATCCACAATATTAATCACTTCAGTGGAAGTCTTGGCATTGGCTATGTATTATTGGAAATTTTAAACAAATACCTTCATTTGAGACCTAAATTATTGGTCATCGATGAATCCACCATCAAGTTTGGTCACCCTAGTGACCATAGAATCCTATAACAAGAGGGCAATTTTGAACTCTATTTTTTATAAGGATGAAGTTACATCATTAACCTAATCTAGCCACCTTTTCAATATTCTCCTTCTATTCATCATTATGGTTTATATTGGGATGATGTATTCAAGTGTAAATACCTTAAGGTTTGGTAACTTGTTACTCCCTATAACTATAGCAATGTTTGCCAATTTAGCATCATATAGTTCAAGTTTTTGGTCATATTTAATGACCACATTATACTATAGAGTCCCATATTATTTTCTTATCTTCATGACCTTGTATAAATTTAAGACATTGATGACTACATTAATTATGTATACTATTGTGTTTTTTGGCATTGTAGGTAATACTTGTTCCCTCAATATTTTCATCTCTTATTGCATCCTTTCACTAAGGCCACTATGGATTTTGTATTGGCTTGGACTATGGACACAAGATCCTCTACATACTCATCCACTTCACCGAGGTGAACTTTCCTCTTCTTTGTTAGAGTGAAGAAGGACTCTTCACTTTCATGATCCACAACTGATCTAGACTAGGGCTACTCAACCTACCTTCTCACCACTCTTTTCATTGTACTTATAATAGCATCAAACTTCATGCTAATCTATGGTGCAAAGAGGACTACCTAAGGTCTCTCTTGTCTTGCTTATAGTATAATATACTTGATCCAATTTTGGATGATAGTAGGCATTATATTTTTTGGAGGTGGTGTAGCTGAGGTAAAGGCTAGAGATACAATAGGAATGTGTGGTATATTTTTTGGGTATATCTACCCAAGTATGCTAGATAGAGTTCTTGTAGGGCCCATATTTGGAAAAAATGAAGGCAATTTTGGATTCACATTCACCTTTGTAGCCATAACAATATTGAATGGGGATGTAGGTAAAGGTAACTTTGGGAAGGTGAATTTTTTTTAAATGGGCCTTAATGGCCTTATTAATATAGGGGAACCAATAGCAAATGTTGCACTAGTTATTGCTATCTAGGAAGAAGTGGAACTAACAACCTAGCTAGCACTAGTCCCTGATGAAGATGAAATATTTGTAATGGCATGATAAATGAAATGGGGGATGGTAAATCCCAAGGAACTCATAGATTGACCTAGGCTAGTATCCACTCAAGATTGAGTAGTGGTATGAGCAGTTATCAATGATACTAAAGCCAATCTAGAAACAATGGTGGGAGGAATAGATGTAGAAGCAAAAGTAGTTAAAAATATACTTGTAACTAAAAAATAATGTAGTGGTGAGGCACTTACATGGAAAGTTCATGATTTGAGAGTAGCCTATGGTATGTTATTGGGAATAGAAGCAATAGTGGTCTTGGGATCTATAGTCTAAGAGGGGCCACCATCACTACTTATATTCTAATAACTATGCATTATGGGTATAACTAGTAGGTACCCTTATCTCTCATGGTTTGCCTAACTTCAAGGGTAACCCTCTATATCTCACATTTAGTGATAGACCTATAAACCACTAGTTATAACTCTTCTACAATAACTCTTATATTGTATTTGAACTGATGAATATACACTACAAAGAAGTGTTGAGGCATAACCTCTTGATGCTCAGGAGACCATGAATTTTGACCTAGTTGAGTAATTTCACAAATTTCATCTAATAAGTATCTCATAATAAAATAGGGGGAACCATTCTTTAAATTATAATGTATTTCATACACTAAGTTACTACTGATAATTTCCCCAAGTGGGGGAATCTGCTAGTCTTCTAGGATTATTTGCAATAATGGAATAACCCTTATGTCTATGTAAGCAATGTCTAGATTACAAAATGTTATATTTAGGAGGGATAGGCCAATTATAACTCTTTGTATAAATTATTAGATGGACAATTTTACTTTCTCATCCATGAAAATAGTTCTTGTTAGTTAAATCACCCATGAAGCCAAGACCTTCTCTAGGGAGTGCACCTTGTACCAGTTATCAATGACAACCTGATTATATTATATCTATGGCAAGGGAAGGTCATATTATTATTTTTTATCTCTATCCTATTATGAAATAAATTGGTATACCTTAGTACATTGATTTAATCAGCCCATCTTCACATTTTGACATCCAAAAAATACTATAAACTAGGTTAGTGCATGACATGACCTCTACCTTAGCTATGACCTTATGGAGACTGACTACATTAATGGTAAGGATATTTGAATCTATTTGGTTATATTATTCATGTTTTCATCCTCACCAATAACCCCATATTATTCTACATTAAAGTATATTCTACTATAATGCATGTCACTAGATGCTATGGCCTCAAGAATAAATTTATATCTTTGAAGATGACTGAACTACCATTATAGAATAGGAAGTCATCATTCCTTAAGGAATTAATCTTATTTTGAGTATAAATACCTACTTGTGCCATCTATTTTAATACTTTAGGTATTAATCAATGTCCTATTATATCCTTATACAACTTTCAAGCTCTAATAATGGTGGTTGGGAGTGCAATTTGCTAACGGCTTAAGCTTCATCAAATTGTGATAGATTAGACAACAGAGAGAGAAGAATCATATATTTTTGAAATAAAAATAAAAATAATTTTGATTATGTATCCTTTTGAATTATCACTCTAATTAAATCAATGTTAATGGTGATCTTGGTTTATGTTGTATTAATGGCAAGTTTGTCAACCTTACATATATTTGAAATAATCTTTAAACTATTGATTTCAGAAATTAATTGTAGAAAAAAATTATTTATCTTTAATTTGAATTTGATTTGACATTAATTTTAGCTTTAAATCTAAATATTTCCACTTTTCTACATGTGGATACCACCTTAAATATAACTAAGTACTCATGTGGCCTAATAATTGACTAAGTTACCAAGTTGGTAGAAATCTAGACATGTGACACTTTTTAATTGCCTTGTAGACTATCCAAATGCATATTTGCATGATGACTCATCTTATCTCACCATGTGGTGACTCTTAATTTATAACAAGATCTTGGGTGGTGCCTTTTAATTCTAAATGGATATATGAATGCCACATGTTGCTCTCATAAGTAATCATGACTTTCCTTATTAGGTGTCTCCCTCAGAAGGCTTTTGGACAACTATCGATAACTTGACACTAATCAAATGGATCAGGTGGAGAAATTCATGCCTCTTAGAGTTAATCTCATGGATATTAGATAAAAACACCATGGGAATGGTATGTGTCATCATAATATGGGCCCAAAGGGGATCACATTATTTTTGTGGGCTTTTGTTTGTTATATTACCAAGTGTCATTCTCAAAAGGCACCTCAAATAGTTTTATATCATTAAACCTTGATCAGATGGATTGGGTGAAACTAAGTGTATGCCTTGTGATCTATCATGAGTTTTGGATGGATTTAATATGACATGGACACATGGTGACCTTTGATGAACCCAAGGGGAAAATGCATCATGTTAGAAGGTTGCCTAGGTCTGGCTAGTTTGCATTGAGATATGTGGTGGCATCTCATGGGATTATACACTATGGAAAGATGTGTGGATGATGTTTAGTGGCTCGGATTGGATGGGATCACCTTTTTGGGTTGATATCTTGACACACAACCCTAAGATCTGAATTATAATGGTTAGCTTCTTGTAAGCTCTCTAAATGATGCCACATTACTCATAAACTTGGCATATTTACTCTAGTCATCCTAGGTAGGATGCGATGAATATTTAAGGAATTATAAAACCTAGTGAGGTGGAAATCTTTACCTCTAGGTTTTAGTCCTAACTTTGATGTCTTATAAGGTGTCATAAACCATAACTTTAATTTGACATCCTACAAAGTTAAGCAAGAAACTAAGTTAGCTTATTGAAGACATCATTACCTATCTTACGAAAATTAAAACAAGTTTAAATCAAAAATTTGAAATAAAATGCCTTAAACACATCATAAATCTAATTTAATAAAATCCAGCAAAGTTTGTCATGTTTAGGTCTATTAGAGATTTGAGTTGTACTTCCTCAGCAAAAGCCTATCTATATATCATTGAACTATTGATGGTCAATAATTCATTATTAAATAAAACCTGAATAAGAATTGAAATAATATTAATATTTCTAATTATTAATACTTATTTTAAAATGAATTATTAACCAAAAATTCTAGAAACACAAGTACTAGATCAATCATCCATGTAGTCAAATGATTTATTATGCTTAACACTTGGGCACTTTTGAAAATTGAAGAAAGGAGGGTCCCTATTCTAAGAATAGGGGAATGTTTATCATAAAAAAAAAATCCTAAATACCTTTAAATCTATTCAATTATATGACATTAGCCTAACTCCAAAATTTCATGCTTTAAAGATCTTTTAATGTGTTTCTAAGCATAAAAAGGGTCCAAAAAGGCTCCCACATGCCATATTTGGACCTTAATAGAATGTGAAAGGTTTATTTCTTATTTTTTCATGTAAAATACTCTTATATATTTCCTTAATGCATTAACTTTAGTGGTGCAGGTCTTAATTTGAAAATAAAAGCCAAGAAGAGGTTATTTCCACGCATTTTTCAAAGAATAGTACAGACTTGTACAAAATTTAGTACAAATGATGTTTTAAATAGGATAAAAATGACATGAAAAGGCTTCATGGATAATTTTATGGTAATTTTATATAGAACATGCCCAAAATTGGTTCACATCAGATAACTTGTTAGTTTGCACATAGAGAGCGACATATAGGTTTGTAGCTAGTATAGTTTGGAGAGAGAATATCTAGGTCTAAATTTTTGGGAAAACAAAGTAGAATCAAAGGTATTATTGTTGGATCAAGTGGTTCTAAAATTGGTCTCTTAAACCTCATGAATCATCTATTGAAGTTAGGCTAAATTCTATAATTTTTGCATCTATGAAGGCAACTAATTTTCTCTAATTTCTCCACACTAGGGCAACATTTCAAGAAAATTCAAGTTTTCAAAGATTATTTGGAATATAATCCACCTTAACATGGCCTATTTTATTCATTTTAAAAATATTTTAAGGTCAAAAAAAGCTCACCAAATACAAGGATTACAATTTATAGTTTGGCATGCTTCTTAAGAGAAGTTGTATGGTCTGAGAGAGAGAGAGAGAGAGAGAGAGAGAGAGAGAGAGAGAGGGAGAGAGTGAGAGAGAGAGAGAGAGAGAGAGAGAGAGAGGAGAGAGAGAGAGAGAGAGAGAGAGATGAGATGAGAGAGAGAGAGAGAGAGAGAGAGAGAGAGAGAGAGAGAGAGAGAGAGAGAGAGAAGGTTTTCAATATTTCTAGGTGTCCTCCATGTCATGTATTTACTTCATATTATCATGTTTTCAAAAAAAAATTATTAATAAGTTCTCCAATGATTCATGGTATATCCCATCTTTGTTACTCTCAAGCATCTCAAAAGGCCTGCTTAGCAAACTTTAACAAAAATTTGCATATTTTAAGGTTTTTACAAAAAACCTATGTTTTCATTTTTAGCCTATTATCCTTGTAAAAAATGCATCAAAATTTATTTATGTGGTTAAATATAGGTCTATTCTTGCATATGACCCTTCAAGTTGCCTTTTTCATGCTTACAATTCTCTTCCTCACCTCTATCTCATTCACCTTCAACCTCACTGTCATGCATTGCATTTACCCTATGGTTTGGCTTATTTTCCATCTTCATTTAGGTGTCCTCATCCTCCATTCACCTCACCACCCTTCTACACATATCCATTCCATGGTTTTGTTGTTATAGAGAGTCAAGGATTTGATCAGAGACCAACACAAGCATGAAAAGGAGGTATGTAGACCTACAAAACATCATATTCTACCAAGAAATGATAGACCTAAAACCATGATAGTTGTGGATGATATCAATAATAATTCTAACTCAAAATAAGGATATGAAAAAATAATCATACTCAAAAGAGAACTATCAAAGGCTACAATATTTTAAGTTTGTGTTTAGAATACTCTTTGTATTCCTCCACACTCTATCACGACCACAATCCATATAAACGGTACATGCAATAGTCATCTACAGTGATGAAGGCCATAGTTATTATAATGTTTTGAAAAAACATGAAACATATGAGTGAAGGTAATCCTTTATCCAATAAGAGATTCTAGCTTCAAATATGACTTTATTGGTGTCATAACCAATAGGAGGTAGTCATCAATGGGGACCTATTGTGCCTAAAAAAGACACCTATAGACCTATTCTTATTGCCACCACCTATAGTAGCATTTTACTTGATAAGTCTCTTAAGGACTCTTCTAATATTATGGAGACTATTTTAACCAAAGTTTTTGTGTGGATTCAAAGAGCCAAACATATATTTAATTCATGTACAGAGAGAATAGTTTCATATACACAATATTCTAACATTCCTATTAATTAATAATTCAAGGATACAATACAAATATATAGGAAAATGATTCCTATTATTTCTATACTATTTTATCTCACTTGAAATACTATAATATCTCCCCAAATATATGTGACATTATATTTTTATTCCTAATAATATAATATCAACTATCTAATACAATCTTATCATAATAACCATATGGTTACTAACAACCCTATAATTAATATTTACCTCTCGATAAATAAACCATAGTAATATACTAGTTTACTATTTACCTCTTGATAAATACCCAGATTCACATAATAGTGAAAACTAATCCCAACACCCCCCTATTTTTTGCATGGTACAATATATCTCTTTTTTTAATTATAGTGTGCCACCTTTTGTGTGCTCATGATCTTCTCTACATACATGTGCCATCACACATATCTTCCTTCACACACATCTATAATTGTTTTTCATAGTTTCACTAATAACCTTACAAAATCTATTTTCACAGGTTTACCAATAACCTTACAAAATGGTTTTCTTAGGTTCACTACTAACCTTACAACATGGTTTTCTTAGGTTCACCACTAACCTTACACAATGGTTTTCTTAGTTTTCACCACTAACCCTTACACAATGGTTTTCATAGGTTTACCACTAAACCTTTCATCATAATTACTACAATTATTTTTAGATCAATATTCCTTAATGTAAATATACAAAAAGGGTTACATGAGAATATTATTCATAAGTGAACATGTATAACTATTATTATTTTTTAAAAAACATAGTGAAAATGAAAAACATGCCACAATAAATGTCACCACATCATTGGTGTGGCCCTATTGTTGGTGAATGATAAGAGGTTGATGAAAGACCTCCTTCATTTGTGTATCCACTAGCCTCTAATATCTGATACTACTACTCAAGTGATATCTTGATGAAGCTCAGATGCATTAGTTTCTAATGGAAATCCCCCATAATATAATGTGGATGTTATATATAAGTGATAATGCATTCATACAATAAAAGAATCAAATTTTATGACTGACCGATATATGGAACTTTTACAAATGATGACACATTTGACACATTTAAAAATTAGATATTTTGACATTTTTGATATAAATGATAAAAACACTAATGACTCAATATATTTTTTACAGACTAACTTTTGATATATATTTTTTTAATGAAAATGATGAATTTTGACTAACACCACATAAATAAATAGACACTAACTTAATTTGTTTTACTTTTATTTTTCCATAAGACTCTTTTTTTATGACTTAGACATTTCCTAGTTTTGTATTGATGGAGCATAAAATTTAATTGGTCTACAAGAAAAGTGAATAGATGAAAAACACAAGAAAATATTACTAAGACTAGGTAGATGGTAGAATAAATGCAAATCAAGGCACATACTTTATTTCTCCACATGATGTATGATGTGATAATTGGCTTAATAAAATGAAAGACTGCATGCATACATAAATTATTACATAATGAATGACATTATATGGGTTGTGTAAAATATACCGGCATAGTGGAGGAGTAATGAATTCAATATAAATGTGAAAATAGGAAGATGATTAAATACACATGATATATGACTTGGAAAGACTCCAAAGCATAGAACATGCACACAAATGATGAGGGAGAAACAATGTGTGATAAACTTATTTCAACCTACTATCAACACATAATAGACATTGATATCACTAGAATGGATGATTAGCCACAAAAAAAATAGATGGATCTAAAGGTGTGAAATAAACTACACTATAGATTGTGCATGAGAATGCAAATGGATAGATCTCATGAACTTGGATAGTAGTAGTAGGTCTGGAAGAATCATATATAAATTTGATAGATGTTTTGATCCATGAGCATATAATGATAATACTTGAACACTACCTTAAAATGTATATAATAATAACATAAATTAATAGAAGAATTGTGAATGTAGGAAATACAACTTTGGATAGCTAGATAAAATGGCAATCTTATAGAATTCATGTGATAGAGGAAGAGCATATAGATAGGTAATGAAGAAGGCACTTTATGACACATACAAAATTGGTGAATCTATACCAATTCTTTTTTAGCTCATACCAAATTTTAAAACAACTATCACATAGCTTCGGATACACATTTATTAAACCATCATAACGTCCCACTCCAATACCACTATTGTGGTTTCAAAGATCCAAACACAAATTTAGATCATGCACAAAAAGAATTATTTCAATACACAAATATGTTATATTATGATTAATTAATCATTCAAGGATACAATACAAATATAATAGGAATATGATTCCTATTATTTTCTCCACTATTTTATATCGCATGAAATCCTATAATATATCCCAACTATATGAAACATTATATTATTATTCTTAACAATACAATATCAAACTATCTAATATAATCTTACTGTATTAACCATATGGTTACTAACAACCATGTAACTAATTATTTACCTCTTGATAAATCAACCATAGTAAATACTAATTTACTATTTAACTCTCCATAAATACCCAAATTCACATAATATGAAAACTAATCCCAAAAAATTAAGTAGTGAGATGAATAGGTCTCCACATAGAACTCATAAGGGATATAGACGAAAATAAAAACATGGTTAAAGAGGTACAAAACTACACCTACATATCTACTTTTTAAGGTCATAGCTTATAGTGGTAAGGATTTTTGAAGATCAAGAAACCTATTAAGGTGTTTACATGACCTAAATAAATACCAAGTCCCTAAATACTATGAGGGATTGTTTAACCTAAATCAAGGGCTTAAAGGACATACAAATATAATTCAATAAACATCAAAAATGAGATAGAATATACCTACAGGCAGCCCAATTTGAGAACTTACAGCTAAGTAGGTGAGCATGCAAAATGGAGACCTTCAAGAGGGTATGGATCACTTCAAGGAGATTATGAGTTTGAAGAAATCATTGTGACATGGTCATAAATCATAATCACATTATGTATGGTCATGACTCATAAACACCTTGTGTGGTCATAACATCAACACTCCATAACCCCAATTTATACAAGCATGAAAAGTACAGTCAAGCACTTAAAGAGAGTTTAATGATATAATGAAAGGATAGTGGTGTATATAATAGTTGATGCTTCAAAAGAGAAAGTGATATGCAAGATCAAGTTCATAAATAAGGGAAGAAATCTAAATCAAATCCTATAGTCAAGAAATATAGTCAAAAGTGCACCTATAGTTGTGCTTAAGCATAGTCATATATTCAAATTGGTACGAAGTTGTGAACATAGTTATCTAGGGGTAGTTTCATGATTCAAAGGGATACTAAAGTGAGTAATTAATAATATGAACTCATCAAGATCATAGTGTGAAGGGTTATAAGCACAAAACTATTATTGACATAGGTAGTTTCTAAATACAAAGGGTTGTTGGAGTGGTTTTTTTACTAGTTGAAGTGCATGAAGTATAATGGTGAATTTTGTGTTTAAGAGAGTGGTTCATGTGAATAACAATATGTAAGTGGATTCTAAATCATTGAATGTGCTAGAAACACTAAAAGAGACCTACAACAAGCTTATAAAGCCCTAAAACTATGTTAACTCCTCACCAAGACTAGGATTAAAGAAAGTTTATATGCTTCAAGGGTAAAGTGAGGTAAATGTATAGTTTAAAATAAATATGAATTCATCAAAGGGTCAATTTAGGGTTTCAAAATTCAAATTACAGTCATACATTTTTTGAACCTACACCTATAGTCATACAAGGGTTTTAGTACTAACACAGTCATGTTCTAAGCATGAAATGAAGATGAGAAACACAATGGTGTCTAAGAAATTAACATGATAAAGAGAATACTTCATGGGAACCAAGATTAATTATGAGTCTATAAGATCATGATAAAGGGTGATCCAAGGAAAAGTATAGTCATTAAACTCTATCAAACCCTATAGTCATGAGAATAAAATCATCTTTCAAGACTAGTTCATGTGAATTAAGGGTTAGTGGTCTCTATAGGAAATATGTAATACAAATAAGATGTCAAGTTAGTGATTATTATAACATTAATATCTCATGGATATCTAAGTACTACCTACAGTCAAAGTCAGCTATCACCATCTATAACCAATAATAGTAAATCCTCAAAAAAGTCATCTATTAAAAAACAAAACTCAAGAAGTTTGGAGTAGGAGGAGGATTCATGTGACAATTTATATTAAAATAAATGAAAAAATGACATTATAAATAAATTTATAAAATATACTTAAGCATTTCCAAGCTTTATAGTGAGATAGTATAGGCATGTTGGTATGGAAGTTGACTATGTGAGGCCTAAATACCTTGTTTGAGGTTTAAAGCTTGCTAGAAGAAGGGTGTGAGATGGTTGTAAATTTTTTTAGAATAATATTGAGCACTAAATGAGTGATAATTTATCTTAAAATATTCCATTTGAAATGATAAGTAACCCCCCACATACATCATCATAGTCAAGTACATGCTCAGATAATGCATAGGAAATAATTTGAGAGAGATTTTGTCTTTAAAGTACCTCTAGGTGGAATTTTCTTCCCAAATTTGGAAAAAGTACTCATAGTGACCTTATAAATCCTATTATAAACATTGGATAGGTTAAGGGATGAGTGGAAACACTCATTGTTTTTTGTAAAGTCATCAAGTAGTATGTTAAATAGTCATAAGTGAGGCAAATGATGCCTATTTGAGGTCATAAGATATAAAATAGGAGATGATAACATCATGATAAAAGTTTTTATAGAGAAAAGAGGATTTTAAATAATTATTATAAAATCTAATTCAGAGATAGAAGGATGAACACAATGATCTAGGGTCACATAGGCTGTGTTTGCAAGAAAACCCCACAAGCAACCTCAAAGGAATCAAGACTCAAAATGGATATATTGATTGAAAATAGAGGTCATAGGGATGTAAATTGAATTAAAAAAATGGTTATTTTTTTCCCCAATATCATCCTAAAGGTGCTTAAAATTATCAAAACTCGATTTTAGGCTAAAACTTAATAATTTTAGTTTTTTTGAGGTGATGTGATTTATGAACAATCTCGAAGAGTATAAGCATGTTTATAATAGCTTATAACCCCTACAGATAATTTGTTCAACGTGGTTATCTTATCATAAATTTTTGTATGGGAACCCAATATTTTCAAGGATTTTTATAGGGTATATATAATAAATATTCATTTTAATAAGTTTGGGTTTTGGACATCTATGATTTATGAACCATCATTAAGAAGATTTAGCTCCAAAACCCACCCAAACCCTCATAGTGACCAGTTTTGAGAAACATTAGTTTTATTTCCATAAAGACCTCATGGATCAACATTTAAACCTATTAAAACATCAAGTAAACTTAGATATGGTCCCAAAAATCCTAATTCGGTGTATGAAATTGTATGGATTAGGGCTATACATCAAGTTTTTGGAGAAAAAGCTCAAAAAATGAGGTACAAGGTAGTTTACATGAAATCCAATTCATAGAGATTAGAATCCTGAGACTTTGTAATTTATCCTAAAATCATCATATAATCAAAAATATTCCTAGAATTTTCCCTTAAAATCTCCTTTAAAATAGCTACTATGTAAGAAAATGAGGCATAATTGACCTAGTAAACCATGGTGACTGAGTTTCAAGAATTTTATTCATAAAGAGCACCTAGATCATGATTTGAAGAGTTGTTACAGTTATAATAATAAATTTATTTTCAGATTTTAAGGTTTTATTATAGGTTTATAATTTGAATTCAATTGCAATAATTAGGCTACTAGGCCTAGTTGGCCTAGTAGGCCTATTTGAGCAAGGCAATCAAAGTGAAGTTGACATTTGAAGGACTAATCAAGGAGTTCATATTGAGTTTCTAATGTCAATTATCTATTTTATAAGTGTAAAATATCATGAAATATCAATTATTCAAGTAAAATTTAATGCAAATAAGGGCTTAGTGGATTTTAGCTTGTCCTAAGTGACAAATCACTTCAGTTGACTAGTTGACTAGCTTCATGTATCTTCCATGATTTTAATGAAAAGAGAATACATTAACATGCTCTTAAACTCATTTCAAGTGGAATTAATCACCAAATATTGGCATATAATTCATTAAAAAGGATTTTTACAAGTCAAATATGGGCCCACCTTTCCTTTCCAATGCTAAAGAGAAGATCTTATAAAGACTTCAACATGAAGGCACTTTTTGATGACTATTATTTATAATTGTAAAAGGATATTGACTTGAGTTAACACCAATTGACTTATAATTCTTCCATAAATTCCATAATATCTAGAAATGTTTCTATTTTATTATATATTCTACCTTTGAATCCAAATTTTAGGATCCCTCTCTTGGGCATGATTGAACTCTACCAAGATTGAGTTTTGTAACCTTTTGAGATGAATAAAATGACTATTTTTAGAATCTATTATTCTAGTATAGTTTGTTTGTATTAGTTGATTTTGAACATGTGGCAGCATGTTCTCCCTTGTTAGGTCTTGATCTCACCTAGCTACTAGTATACTAACTTATGCATGTCATGTTCAGTGTTTGATGTCATTTAACAGAGCTAATAATGGATATAATTTATTAGTTAGTGCCTTGAATCAAGCCTATTCCATCATTTATCTCATGTTTTAATCACATGATGAAACCTATATATGAAATATTGATGCATATGAGTCATTTCAAGTTATAGATTCAATTATTTGCTTGTCTTATTAGTATTTTAGGATCTCAAATAGAGTGGATGAACCAATAATATAAGTGTATCACCAACAATATAATAATACTTACCTTTAAGAATTGCTTCTAACCCTTTTCATCTGAGAAAGTATATTAGGATTCAGAAAACAAAGTATAATTAATACATTAGAGGAGCTACCCTCATCAAAACTAGAGGTCTTATTTGAGTACAAGTGTCCCACACCTTCAAATCATTCAAATGTTAGTGTTGACCCAAATTTGAATTTTAGGTCAAATTAGGACACCTCTAGTAAAAAAAAATTGATTTTTTAAGTCTATAATAGGGTGAAATATCATTTCATGAGGTGTCTTCATAGGTCAAATAATGTCAATTGATTGTCATAATATCTTTTATCATTAGTTCTACTAGGTCCATTTATCATTTTGAGTCATTTAAGGGGTTAATAGGTGCATCTAATACTTTATACATGTTTATTGGGAAATTTTCAAGTTATAAATGCTAATGTCATGTGACAATGTCCTAGGAAGTATTTAGTGACTATTACTAATTGAATATTATAGGTTTTACAAAAGAAAGGATAATTTGATAGTGAAAAAAGGAAGATTTGGGCACTTATATGACCTCTTTGGGAAGTGTGCCATGTGAGAGAGGGTCAAGGGATGTCGTTTCAGATTAATTAACTCAAATACATTATTGGAATGACTTGAAAGGTCTATTTATAGCTCAAAACTATTCTATCTCATTTCATCCTTTTTGGCATAAAGTAGTGGACTATATAGGTCTACATTTATTATGGCCACCCATAGGGGGTTTTATGTAGAATTTATTTTTATAGGTTTTTTTAAACACATATAACCTCAATTTTCATTTAAATAATTTTGATATTGGTCAACTGTACTTCATGAATCCATTCATTTGAAGTTGACCTTCCAAAAACTGCCTATCAATCTATGTACCCTTCATGTTTTGGTATTTTTTAGAGAAGTTTGTACAAAAATAGTTGCTAATATTGCCTCTAAATCTTGAAAGATTCATCTTATACTGATTAAAAAGTGATTTTACAAGCCAAAAAGGTTATTTTTTAGGACAATAGACTTTTTCTATGTTATAGGCAGTCTTGCACCATTTTCAAGAATTTTAAGTTGGTTCATGTTGTTCCAAGAAGTTGTGTCAAGCTCACCATGATGTTTCAATATATTTTGATTGACTTATTTTACACATTTAATCCTCTTTATCTAATAAAATTTTTCATAGTTATAGTCATACATATACATACCCTCAATCTGCCAAGCTTAGAGCCTTTTTTTCCTTGATATTTCACTTGTATCCATGTTGAATAACTTTGTCAAGACCATATTTAGTTTATTCATGAGGTTTTTATTGGACATTTAAAATATTTTTTTATGTGAATATAAGTAGTAAAAAATAGTTATATAATCCTCCAAAGAGTGAAAAAGGAACTTGTGACAGTCAAATGTAATTTCCACATAGTCCACCATTGGAATATGTATACACAGGTGCTTGGGAGAGTTTTTAAAATGTGAAGATAAGTGTGAATCCTTGAATCAAGATCTTTGATATAATAATATACCATTGGAATCCTTGGATAAACATAGGGTTGATCATAGATAGGCATTCCTTGTACATTACTTGCCTAAACTCACTGTCTACTTGCATACAACTCAAAACATGCATCTATATGTGTTAAAAAGGGGGTAATTACATTTAGTTGAAACCTATATTTAATTTTTAAAAGTATTCATAGGTTAGAGAGGATTATTTTAATATTTTTAAAGAGAGACCATATTTTTTTGAGGGTTCATACAATATGTGATATGCTCATGTTCATTTCCTAATCTTATTGCCTATGTGAGAAAATGGTCCACCTACAGCCTTGACAGGGAGAAGGGGACTCTTAAGAGATGTGAAATAATAAATGAAGCTACCCTATAAGTTTTATTGCATTGGATTTCATCATGGTAGATCTAATTGAGACAACTTATGGACAATTTAATCATTGATTGCTTTCAAAGCACAAGAAGACAGATTTAAGGATTATATCCATAAAAACACTAAACAGAGGCCTAAAGGTCTTTTTTGAAGGCTCCATAAAATAGTTTGAAATAAGTTTTGAAACCCCTAGGTGTGTTAGTTTTGAGGTCTCCATGAATGATATTAACCTTTAAAATTTTGGAGGATAAGTGGCTAAGGTAGGATGGTGTTTAGAAGACTCAATTTTGTGTTCTCATACACTAAAATCAGGTAGTATAATCTATAGGTTTGGACACTTAGGGTGCATTATTTATATAAAAGGAAGTAATGATGGCATACTATTATGCCTTGGATGACCTAATGAATTTAAAATTTTGCAAGCCTATCTTGGGGATATGAGGAGGTTTGTAGTTCTATACATGTCACCATGAGCTTAAAATTGGTGGATAGGGGTCATATTAACCTATAACAGATTATTTAATCTCCAATTTTTTCCAATAAAATAAGGTAAGTACCCCCTAATTTCTCTCAGATAGGGGGTACTTCCCCTTGAGCAAAACTAGTAAAATTTGAGAGGAATAGGGTAGAAAGATATGACTAGAAGATATCTATATAGAGAAGGAAGGTGTATAACTTTTTTAAAATACCTAAGAAAATGTAAGAAAACACCTAATAGGAGAGATAAATCAAATAGGGTATTCCATACACCAAGGGTTACAGTCTGACATAACTAGGCATGATTACGACCTAAGGAACAAATGAATGGTTTAAAACCATTTTTTAGCATGAGACAAGCTTCCCCAAACTATTGGATCATGTTTTTGGCACTGGACATATAGGTTCTTGAGCCATTTTATTCAAATAAACCCATAAAATATAGCTTAAATTCTCATAGGAGCAGGCAAGCCTATCAAGCAAGATTAGGCTTAGTGACCAAAAGGTGATGACCTTTTCACTTTGAGCCCTAATTTAGCCTCCCAATTGACTGAATAATTTTTTTTAGAGTCATATTAGAGATGTATGAGATTTTGGAGGTAGATCAGACATTATGAAATCCTTTTTTGACTTCAATAACAAACCCAAGCCTATGAAAAACAAATGAGATAACCTCGATAGGAATAATTTTGGATGCTCATATTTTTCTTAAGGATTTGCATGGGATCCAAAGAACTTAGGGGAAATTAGTGAGGTCTTTGAACATCAAAATACTTAAATTGGTTACAAACTTGGATTCCCAAATTTTATGAATGAAGCTTCAGAGGGGAAAACAGGCCTAAAACCCTACTAAACCCTTGCTAAGGACCAGTCTTGGAAATGGACTTGGATAGCTACAAAAGTGAAATATTTTGTCTATAATGATGGATTGGAGGTTATATAGGACTTCCCTAGGCTACTTCACACCATGATGAGTTATACAAAATTGTAAGGATGAGGGTAGAAATAGGATTTTTCCTCATTATTTTATGTGTTATGTAGGCTAAAAGAGGATTTAGGAGAAATATTGACACTTATATTAACACCTCATATTAATTTCATGTCATGAAATAGATTATAAGTGCCCAAACTAGGTGTTTTAACACTCAGCCATTCAAATCTAGCATATTAGATAAGCTAGTGAAGAAGATGGAAAACCTAAAGTGGGATGTTTTATAAATCTTATCTAATGATTCCAAGGCCATGAAGTGTCTTTAAACTTGTCATTCACTCCCTCCCATGTATTTTCATGATCAATTGAATCCAATTTGGAATCAAAGTGTGCAAGGTCCATGATGAAGGAGGTTTCTTGT